>RRZL01000056.1:596585-671223 GCA_006782975.1 Chlorella sp. Dachan | reverse complement strand
GGGGGGGGGGGGGGGATGCACCCCCCACGCGCCCCCTGCAACAGGCTGCAGCACCCCCTAGCAGTGTGTGCACCATATCGTTCTGTCTGCTCAGCTGGCCCAAGCCTCGCAATCCTCTCGATTGAAGTTTGCAGTGCCTGCAGGTCGGCAGCGCACTTGCAAAGCGCAGTTCTTACATGGCTGTGCCCTCCACACCTTCCGCTCAGGTGCCCATCTTTGTTGCGCTTCAGCTGGCCGCCGCTGCTCATTACTACAAGGCGCACGGCCGCTCCCCACAGCTGCTAGGTATGCCGGTTTTGCTGCTCCACTGTGGCATGCTCTGTTGGCTTTGAGGCATCGCACTGTGGATGAAGTGCAGCCCAATCTCTGGCTGTGCTTTGCGCCAGGCATGCTGCCGCGTTGCCAACCAATGCAGCTCAGCTTTCATGTAGCAGCTGATCGTTTGACGAACTCAGAACTGGCGTCATTTTGTGCTCCTGTGCAGATGGGCGGTACTTCAAGCTGCGCCTGCGCAGCACCTGCCTCGCCGCACCCGACTTTGGCATGACCGCCAGGTGGGCAGCCTGTTCTGTGATAACAGGCAGCATGCATGTTGGCTTGCCAAGCTTACCCGCAGCCGTAATAGAGGCTACCAGCCTGCCATGCCATGCTTTCTCGCCCAAAACTCGTGTGGAGGCTGCTTGCTTCAGCAGCTCGTCTGTGGCCATCCTTCCTGCCCACACCTGCAGTGTATGCCGCACCGGCAGCTCAGCATCGCATTTGCTGGAGGCCGGCACCGTGTGGCAGCCAGGCGCGCTGGAGCTGTCAGCTGAGCTGTACGCACAGCTGCGCAACGCAGCACCAGATCCAGCCGACTTCAACGAGCAGCACTTTGCGGCCCAGGCAGCACTGCCGCGCCTGCGCGCAGCCAGCAGGGCGGTGAGGCAGGCGGCGGCCCGACAGGTAGCACAGGACCCTGCCTTCCTGTAAGTGCAAATCTCATCGGTGCTGCTGCTGGTTTGTTGTGGCAGGTGCCCGGTGCACTTGAGCTGACCAATGCTGGCGGTACTGGCGATTGAATGCCTGAGTGTTGTGGCGCTCCATGTGGTACATGCCCTGCTTGGTGGGCCTGTCGAACCAAGGCCGTGGGAGCGCTAGGGTTCCACACTCCGCTTTCCGCTGGGGCAGCCTCGTCCTGCCGAACACCACCCCGCCTATGCCCAGGTTGCCTAGTGTGTGTGCAGGCTAGTTTGAGAATACTCGCCTCACCCTGCAGGGCGCTATCGCTCGGCTGACCCATGCTGGGCTGACCAGAGCTCGTCAATGCAGTGTTGACATGTCACTGCTTGCCCACACTCTTTGCAGGTCACTGCTGCGGGAGCTGCTGGAGGCAACGGCTGACGGCAGCCCGCTGATCACAGCAGCCAGCCGCGTGCCAGAGAGGGCGGACTCGCTTTTGTGCGGCCAGGGCGTGCCCCGCAACATCCCGGCAGCAGCGGCCAGGCTGTGGGGTGCGCTGCAGGCGCTGCAGCAGCTGGAGTGGGACGTGCGGCTGGTGACTCTGCCGGTGGGAGAGGGCCAGGCGTATGCTGAGGAGCAGGTGCTGTGGTGAGTGCCTTGATGGGGGCGCCATGGGCAGGCTGAGTGTAGATTGCTGCCTCCGCAGCAGCTACCATCTCCACAATCCATCGGTGCATGCACATCCAGCTACGCGTGTGGAGGCACACTGGCTGTCTTGGTGTCGTTCTGAGCACATCTTGCGCTGCCACTGATCATTTCCCTACTTCCCTACAGTGATGTGCACCTGGAGGGGCTGCTGGAGTTTGTGCAGCAACTGGCTGAAGCAGCAGGCGTGGACTTGGGTGCCGGTGCGGCAGTGGCGGATGCGGGAGAGGCAGAATAGGCGGCGAAACCAGAGCGGGCGGCGTCAGCAGCGCAGCAGAAGAAGCGTAGGCCCACTCCACCACCGTAACGCGTGCTTGCTAGCTTGTGTGCCATCTACTTGTTCACTTGAGAAAAGTAGTGAGTCATCCGAGGAGAGGTAGGCAACAGTGGCTGGCAGCGCCGCATGCTTCGGTCTAATGGATTGAGCCCAGCACTTGGCTGCGGTGGGCGGCTGGCGAGGCTCAACTCATTAATGGATTGAGCCCAGCACTTGGCTGCGGTGGGCGGCTGCCGAGGCTCAACTCATTAATGGATTGAGCCCAGCACTTGGCTGCGGTGGGCGGCTGCTGGCGGGGCTCAACTCATTAATGGATTGAGCCCAGCACTTGGCTGCGGTGGGCGGCTGCCGAGGCTCAACTCATTAATGGATTGAGCCCAGCACTTGGCTGCGGTGGGCGGCTGCCGAGGCTCAACTCATTAATGGATTGAGCCCAGCACTTGGCTGCGGTGGGCGGCTGCCGAGGCTCAACTCATTTATGGGTTGAGCCTAAACCATCGAAAATCAGCGTGTGGCGCGGCCGCACACGAGCTGACGCCATGAGGGGATGCAGCCCCGCCCGGTGGGCGCACCAAGCGGCACACAGCTGCAGCGCCAGAGCCGGCCGATGTCGCCCCCAGCCTGCATTCCCTGGCGTTTGTGATAGCCGGTGCTTACAACGTGGTGGGTGAACACGGATGAGTGGGGTGGAGATGCAGGAGATCCCCCGGAAAGGGCCAGCGGCGAGGGCCAGAAGGTGACGGTGCATGGGTGGCATTGAACAGCAGAGCAACATGCGGTGCAATACGTATTGCGTACGCCGCACTGCGGCTGCCTGTTGCGGCAGAACGCTGAGCGTAGGCATTGCGTGGGAAGCGCAGCCCCACTGGCTGCCTAAGTAGAACGAGCAGAGAATGATGCAGCGGCGGTGCGCCAGGCAATTGCACATGCGACGTTGCGCTGGGTGATAGCAGAGGGGGCAAAATTACAGGACATTTCAGCGAGGCGGCTGCTCAGTTTACAGCCCGGTCCGCCAGACGGCTCGCTCCGTTCGGCATTCGACCGGCAACGGAAGCTCATTTCAATTTGTCTGAGCCGCACCGCGCATGGGTGCCCAGCTGCGCTGCTGGCGTCGTATCACCTACTTCCGGCCAGCGTCTGCCACCACCGTCTGAACAAAGCGGGGAGGGCGCGCAGGAAGGGCACAGTCGGTTCCCAGGAAAGCTGCCCCTGCAGTCCAGCGATTCGAGTCTGCTTGCCTGCCTGCCTGCCTGCAGAGGTGGTGCTGCACACCTCCGCCGGCTGGAGGCAGCCACCGCATCCAACAGCAGCTGTGCACAGGGTGGCCACGTGTGAAATACACCGTCAGCTGTCGCCCATCCGCTCACCTCCCAGGGGCCCCAGGCGCTGGTGTCCTGCATGGCAGAGCGAAGGCAGCGGCAGGCAGGGCACAGGTGAATGGCCCATCTAGCCCCAAATTAAGCAGATTGCCCCACAGCTCCCCACGCTGCTGTGAGCGCGGGCCTGAACCCCATACCCCTCATGCACACTTGCGCTCGCCACCGACCATCCCCCAAGCGCACCACGGCATTGATGGCGCGGGCCCGGAACTCGTACTCCTTGCCCGCCACAAAGCCCGAGGCGAAGCTGAAGATGACCTGCGGCAGGGGGACGACAGCAAGGAAGACAGGCGGTATGGTTGGGGTTGGGTGGGCGCGAGAACTGGGCGGGTGGAGCGGCCAAGCAAAAGCATGCAAGCCGATGGAGCCAGGCGGTTGCCCAGGAGGGGTCCTCCGGGCCGGGCAGAAGAGCCACTGCTGCCCCCACGAAGCCAGCATGAAACTCATGGTTTGAGTGAAGCCAGCATGAAACCAATGGTTTGAGTGAAGCCTCCACTTGCCCAGGAGGGGTCCTCTGGGTCCTTGCTGCCCGCGCCCTTAGTGGTCAGTGTGACACGCGTGGAGCCCTTCAGCCGACCCTGGAGCTCAAACGTGAACGGCGCTGCAGGGAGGGGGCGGGGCGGGGAGCGCGCCGGCTGCAGTTGGCACCCGCATGCGTGGCGCAAGTCTGTGCGATCAGATGGGTCAGCGCCCCAGCAAGGGAGGACCCAAGCAGCGGGCCTGATACTGAGCATGGGTTTGAAGCAGCTGTGGCCAAAGCCCAGCCATGCCATGTACCAGCACCCAGCTCCGCTCATGGCGGCGCTGACGCCATGCCCCACACTGGCGCGGTCCAGAGGGGATAGTTGCCCTGACGTCATCCAGACAGCACTGACGCCATCCATTCGGAGAGCACTGGCGCGTAACATCTAGAGTGATAAGGGGAACCGCATGCAAAAAAACGCCATCATCCCACCCACTCACCCCGGCCCTGCGGGAGCGCCACGTACACCTTGAGAGCGCCGTCCGTCGCCACAAAGCCTCCCTGCAGGGGGAGGGAGGTGGCAGCGCGGTCCATGCGTGGGCAACGGGTGCACCAGGGGGAGGGATCGCACTCGGTCTCGGTGCGAGAGCACACAGTCGCCCGAGCAGCGGCCACAACCTGCCTGAGTAATGGCAAAAACGAGAGGCGCGTACGACGGCACCAGCGCTCACCTGCACCGCTGGCGCCGTGGGCGAGACGATGGTGAAGATGAAGGTGGGGGCGAGGGGGATGCCGTCAAAGGAGGTGGACGGCTGCGCCGAGCAGTCGGTGCGGCTGAAGCCCATGAATCGATAGGGGCAGGTGTTGGACTGCGGGGGCAGGGATGGTGAGGAGTGGGAGGAGCGGGCTGCGGGTCGGTGCAGGTTACCACGTGGCCGGAGATCCAACCACCGACTGCCCCTACCGACAGCCGCAGCACAGCAGCAGAGAACAGGTCCCAGTCCCCAAACAGCGCCTCACGCTCTTCATGATGCAGAACTGATCGAAACACCCCACACACAGAAACAGGCCCCAGTTCAAAACAGCGCCTCACGTTCTTCATGATGTAAAACTGGTCCAGGGCGGACACCGAGGGCTTGGGGGTGATGAACCACCGCTGGTCCAGCTGCAGTGGTGAGCAGCGGCGGGTGTTTTTTATGTTAGGTTGTTTGTTACGTCCACTTTTCCGGGTGCAGGGGGCAGCAGGGTTGGTTGAGTGGGGCAGGGGCAGGTCGCGGCAAGCAATCCAGCTGGTCCAGCTGCGGCATGGAGCAAGCGGGTTGCAGGCACGGCAGGGCAAGGCTGCGTGAGCGGGGCGGGGCGGGCGGCGCAGCGGAGCTGCAAACAGGGCCCATGGGGCACAGGGCTGCCTGCCAGCAGCACCCCCAGGGACGGTTGGCCTCGCATCCAATGCCCACCCTGGCCCAGGCAGGCGGCGGGCGGGGAGCATGTGGAGGCGGTGGGCTGCACGGGGTCAACCTCAGCTGAGCAGAACACCCACCAACCGCAGCTGAGCAGAACGGCAACCGGCACGCACCGTGGGTGCGGTGCGCGACAGGGTGACCGGGATGTTGGGCTTGCAGACGGGGTTGTTGGGGTTAAACTGCCACAGCCAGGACGGCTGCCGCGTCACCGCCTTGCCGTAGTTCTGCGGAGCAGCCAAGAAGAAAAGTGCGAACCGGTTGGAACAGCTGCCACATCCAGGACGGCTGCCGCGCCTGCACCATGCCATGGTTCTGCATCAAGCACAGGCCGGCAGCAGGAAGGACTTCACGGGAAAGCGTGGGAAGCCGCAGCGCATGGCGGCAGGGAAGCGGCTAGGCGTGACAAGGGAAAGGATGAGCGGCGGCGCAGCACGCGGCAGGGCTGCTGCTTGCAAGTGCAACAAACACTCCGCGCTTGCTGCAGCTGCCACCTGCCGCCCTGAAACAAAATGTGTGGCAGGTGGGCGAGGTGCACGCACGCACAGGGGGGAGCGGCAGACCACACGCCCGGATACCTGTTTGCTCCAAACCCTGCTCCCCCCCCCCCCGCGCCTTTTCCCCTCCTTCCCCCCTCGCGCCTGGATGTTGATGGGTTTGTTGAGCACGTTGAAGTCGGCCCCATTGCGCACGGTCCAGTAGCCAAAGTGGTTGGACGGATAGTTGGGCGTCAGGCCCAGCCGGTTGCTGCCGGCATAGCCCGTGAGGTAGCCTGAGGGGGCAGGGCAGGCGGTGCAACAACATTGCAACTGTCGTGCGGCGACATGAGGGTAACGAGGTAGCGTCTCCGTGCGCAAGGCACCCAAGTGAAGCTTTTGCAAGGGTAGCCATGCAACCACACAAAAGCCTCTGGCAGCCGGCCGAGCAGCCGGACGGGCCCCAGCGCCGCGTGCCACAGCCACGGTGCAGGTAGGCCAGCTGCCGCAGCGCACCGTTCTTGCTGGCCGGGCAGGAGGGGCGCGACTGCAGCTGGATGACGTAAATGCCGGGCTGCAGCTGGCCGTTGGGCTGCGCGAGCGCGCCTGCGGGGGGACGGAGCGTCAGGGACGGGGGCGGTGACGAACGGCGGGGCCTGGTGGATTGGGTTTAGGCGGCGTGGCCGCGGCATCAGCTCGTGGGCAGCCACGGGAAACGAGCCCAGCCTTTGGGCCGGCCTTTGTGCCTGCGAACAGCAGCGCAAGGGGGAGGCGAGCTGTCGCGCGGGTGCGGGCGGCGGCAGCCCTGCCCGGCACTTAGCGTCGCATGAACAGCCGATGGCAGCGCTGCAAGCCCGTCAGCCCTGCCGCGGCCGGCGTTGGCCCGCGGTTGCAGGCCGGTGTTGTTCCCCAGCCCATTGGGCGGTCCGTGCAGCCGCTCAAAGCGATCCCCGCTCACTTGAGAGGCAGGCGGTCGCCGCCAGCAGCAGCAAGCACGCCTTCATGGCTGGGTTTTGTTCTGTGCGACACTGCAGGGGCCCTCTGCCGTTTTGGGCTGTAGCTGACAGGTTTTGCGGGACGCACCGCGGGGTGTGCTCACCGCCTGCTGTGCTGCGGCGCCTCCACCGACGCGGTACAGCGCTTGCCCGACGCTCTGGCAGCGCAGCACTTGCACGTTCATCGGCCCACAGTTGAGGTGTCAGGAGGGTACAGGGTGCAGTCAGGAAGGGGATGCAGCGGTGTGGCACCGACTGAATGTGCAGGCCGCGGCCGAGGTGGCATGGGCTGAGGCGGGCCCAAGCGCCGCCGCTCACGAAGCGCGCCGCTTGTGAAGCCGCCCATGCTGCCTTCGCAAGAGCCGCTCACATGCCCTCGCGCTGCCGCGGCGCCGCGCGGATGATGTCGTCCACCTGTTGTCGAGGACCAGCAGAAACCAAATCACAACACTCTGCAATCCAGCAATGGCGACGCTGCAAACACTGCCCACACCTGCAGAAAAGTCGCTGCTGCCTCTCTGGGCCCACAGCAGCTTGCGCGCCTTGAACGCACGTGCACCCCTGCCGTGTGTGTCAAAAACCTCTGTCAACAGCCTCTGTCAGCCGCCGTGCAGCACCTACCCGCAGGATCATCTCTGCTGCCTCCGTGGCCGACAGCAGCGCCGCGTTCTTGACCTTGAAGGCCTCGAAAATGCCCAGCTGCAAGCAAGCAGTGCGTGGAAACACACAAGCATGAGAGCCAGACGCATGCGCGACTCGAGGAGAGTGCACACATGATAGGTGGTGAGCTATCGCCCGCACGCCTCAAGCCGCGCACGCTTCCCTCGGCTGCGTGCAGCAACTGAAGGCCCAATGCACTCGGGCCATGCTGCTGCACGCGGCCCTGCCGCCTCACCTGCCGCATGTCGCCCACGCCGCCCGTCACCACATCCACGCCCGCTGTCGCTGCCTCGGGGTCTGCCGCGTGCGCTGCCCGCATCTGGCTCACAATCTCTGCAGAGTCCAGGCCTGCATGGAAGGATGCGCATGCGACTGTCTGAGAATGTGCTGACATGGGCACAGGGAGGTTTGAGTGCATGTGCCGCCCACATGTGGCGGACAATCTCCGCATGGAAGGATGGAACCACTCTCAAACAGCACTCAACCGGCGCCATGAGACAAATGGGTGGCGGATACTTGCGCCATGCCGCGCTGCCCCAACAGCACGCATGCAGGGGCGCGACCACAGCTGCCAGCCGGCCTCCCGTGCCCGACAACAGCCATGCAAGCAGCGCGCCGGCCTTGCCACAGGGGAGTGGTGGGATCTGGTGCAGTGAGCAAATCAGGCCAACCGTGACCCGGCACAACCCAACAGACTGCGCAACGCAAGCGCACCGGCATTGTCGCAGATGATGGTGGGTATCTGGCGCAGTGCGCGCGCAAACGCGGCCATGGCCAGCGACTTTTTGCCGGGGGTGCGTGCCGCCAACTCATCCACCACGCGCGCCATCTGCAGCGCGGCAGAGACAACAAGTGCAGCGGCTGTGTTGGATGACTGGCAACGCTAGCACCGGTTAGCTAAGGGTGCACGCCGCCAGCTCATCCACACGCGACGTCAATGGGAGTGGAGGGAGGCGCGGAGTTCAGGGTTCCTTACGGGTTGCCAGCTCATTCAGCAAGCAGGCTGAGGCTGACTGCGTGCAGGCCAGGACCCCGGGGCGTTCCCACGCCGACTGCCGCCACAAGCCACAGACCAGACAGGCCAATGCCAGCACGTCCAACAACCCAGGCGTGCGCGAACACCCACTTGCATCTCCGCCGCCTCCTCAGCGGCCGCCAAAGAAGGCGGCGACGCTGCGCTGCAAGCCAAGCAGGTACCTACATCGGCCAAAAATGTGCAGCCACCCACCTGCATCTCCGCCCAGCCGCCGCCAAAGAGGACGCGGGAGTCGCGCACGGTCTGGCTCAGCACGCACAGCGCATCGTGCAGCGACCGCTCCGCCTCGTCCAGCACGTGGTGGCCTGCAATGTGTGGAGCAGCAGCATGTGTAAGCAGATGTAGATAGCAGCATGTGTGAGCAGATGGGAGTAGCAGCACGTGGTGGCCTGCAATGCACAGAGCAGCAGCACGTGTCGGAACATGCATTTGATGCAGCAGACAGCACGTGCAAGCACATGTGCAAACCGGCACTGCCCGCACGTTTGAGCCACGGCGAGTGCCACACCCACGCCCAACGACAAAATCATTGGTGCGGCGCAGCATAGCAACATGCACCGTAGTGCAGGTTCTCAAGGCCAGATACTAGCCCAGCACACCCATCTTCCTGCTACACGCCCCACACTCCCCGGTCCCCTGACTGGATACTCACTGGCGCCGCGCAGCACGATGGTGCAGGCCTCGTTGAGGGCGCAGCCGCTGAAGTGGATCATGCGGTCCTCTCCAATCATCATCTCCTCGATCACCTGCAGCAGAGAGGTGCGCACGGCAAGTTGGCGAACCGCGGGCGGCGTGCAGCCCAGCAGCGCAGCTGGGCAGGTGACCGCCGCGGCGCGCCGCTCGACGCCTGTGCGTCTGCGCTGCCGCCCCTGCCTCTGCACATTGCCAGCCCCCACCTTGCAGCGGCCCAGCTTCACGCCAGCTCACACTGGCAACCCCCATTATTGCTGTTTTTTCCGCACCCCTACATACTGCCGGCTGTTTCCGCTCCCCACCCCCACCTTGCAGCGGCCCAGCTTCACGCCACCTCGCAGAGGTAAACCCCCCATTATTGCTGGCTGTTTCTGCGCCCCCACAAACTGCTGGCTGCTTCTGCTCCCCACCTTGCAGTGCCCCAGCTTCACGCTGCCAGGGTCATCAAAGGTGCTGGTGATCTCGCCGCCTGCACGGGTTGCAAACAACAATGGTTAGGACGTTTAAGCAAAGCTGACGTGGAGGGGGCCATGAACGGTGCTGGTGGTCTTGATCCCTGTACAGGGTGGGGGAGGCAGCACGACGCGGAAACGCAACTGCAACTGGAGCTGGCCAGCCTGAACGTCCCATCTCGCCGGCGGTACGGAGACAAACACGGGCGGGCCGTCGCCATGGCGGCCAACAGATCAGTGCCGTCAAACTCAGAGCGCTCAACGCAACACAAACTCGACCTGGCGTGCTAGCCCCTGGTTCGCCGGGTTAACGCAACGCTCCCGTAATTAATACAACACCAGGCCTCCTCACCGGTGACCAGCGCCAGCCGCTCGATGCCGTCAAAGTCTGCGTGCTCAATGGCCATCACGCCCGCGTCCGCAAACAGCTGCTCCGGGAAGTTGTAGATCAGCTGCGCATGGGAGGAAGGAGTTGCAAGTTGTAGATCAGCTGCACATGGGGAACTGCAAACGAGCGGTTAATGGGGTTGGGGGGAAGGAGTGGCAAGTTGTTAGATCAGCTGCGCATGGGGTTGGCAGGAAGAAGCCGCGGGTTGTGGGCGCAGCATGCAATCTTGAGGGTGCACGGGCGCTGCCTCTGCGACACGATACGCCTAGTGAGCCTTTGCCACACGATGCCACTAATGAACCTTTGCAACTCAATGCCACTTGTGAGCAGGGGCCGTCAAGTTTTGGGCCGCCCACCTGGCGGTTGACGAAGCAGTTGATGCCATGCCCCACGATCTTCTCGCACTTCTCCCGCATCTTGTCCTTCTCAGCCGCCTCGATGTCCGCCACCTGTTGCGCACAGGTTTTTAAGAGATTAGAAGTTATAGAGGTGTCGAAGTCAGCAAGGCCAGTACAAGGCAGCTCCTGCTTGTACCACTTTTTATCCCCACTCTCATCCGCCACGATGCATGCCACCTGGTGCACCAGGAAACGCGCGCGGCGTGACGGTTGGAGAGACCCAACCATTCATTCGCCAGAGCCAACCGCAGCCTGCAGCAGCCTGCAGCGCCACGGGGAGCACCACGACAGCCGGGCCCATGCAGCGGGGTGCGGCAAAACAAACCAGCAGAAAGCAGAAATACACAAAACAAAACAAAGCACAGCCACCGCCGCGCACCTTGGCCATGCTGTCCACCCGCACGCGAGCACCGTAAATCTTGATCTTGTCGGTGTCCATGGCTGCGCAGCAGTTTAAAAAGGGGCGCCCTGATTAAAATGCGTGCAACTGTAAATCTT
The DNA here is from genome assembly GCA_006782975.1 of Chlorella sp. Dachan. Lineage (NCBI taxonomy): Eukaryota > Viridiplantae > Chlorophyta > Trebouxiophyceae > Chlorellales > Chlorellaceae > Chlorella > Chlorella sp. Dachan. Next base: position 660,404 of record RRZL01000056.1, on the reverse strand, counting down.
GATCCTGTCGGTGTCCATGGCTGCGCAGCAGTTTAGTTTAGGGGCGCCTTTTACCTTCACCTCTCCTGATTAGAGAGACGTGCACACCGTACATCTTGAGCTTGTCTGTGACCACCCTCTGTACCTGTCCACCCCACCCACCCACCCACCCACCCAGCATTTGATCTGCTTGTGCTCACCCCGTGTTGACCACCAGGCAGGGTCTGCACCACACACCTCGCATGTTGTTTGCTGGACAAGCAACCCAAGCACAACGACAATGTGCCCACCCGTGTTCGCCACCAGGATCTTGGCGTCCTCGATGCGCTTGGGCTGGCCCACGCCGATGCGCTTGTCCAGGATGAAGCCCTCGTCCAGGAACGAGTCCTGCACCAATTGGTTGCAAGGGTTGCAAGGGGGAGGTAGGTCCAGGAAGGGGTCCTGCGATCCATCAGTCACAGGGTGAAGCCCTCGTCCAGGAACGAGTCCTGCGAGCAAGCCATCGGGTGCAAGGGGGGGGTGAGTTGCGCAGCTGCAGTTCTGGCAGCCGCCCGTTCCAGCAAGCCCCCTGCTCCAGCACTCCGGCAAGCCACTCGCTCCGTGTTGTCAGGCCGGCATCAAGCGAGCCCCTGAGTAGGCTCCACAACGGGCATTGTGCTGAAGGTCCCACCTTGATCGTGCCGCCAGGCTTCTTGATGATCTGCGGCCATCCGGGCACAAAGGGAGGAGTTGCCCATGCACACGTGAGGCAGAGGGCACGTGCGCAGGGCAGCGCCACACGCGGCAGGCTGCGCGCAAAACGCACGCCACACCGTGATCCCCCAACTTGCATCTGCTGGTGCGGTTGGATCGGCTGTACCAGCGCGCAGGCTGGTGCAGCCCGTGTGCCGCACCCAACCGCTTGGTAGCTACAAACTGTGCAAGCTGTGCCCAAACCTAGACGGCGTCCACGTTGGTGCGGCCCTCGCAGCTCCCGCTGCCTCGCAGCGCAGCGCACGCCCCGGCACCGAACACGCAACACTGCAGTCACCTGGATGGCGTCCAGGTTGGTGGAGCCCTTGAGGCGCAGCACAGCGTCCACTGCCAGCTCAGCAAAGTGCTCCTTCTCTGCAGGGGGGCGTGGCACAATGCGATGGCGGCGGTGGCGTGGCAGCCGCATGCCAGGGGCACCATGCGCAGCAGCAGCAGCAGGAGCGGCAGTTGTGGTGGCCACATGGCCAAAAGCTAATGAAAGGCATACGGCTAGTGTGCGCACCCTGGGTCAGGATCTTGCTGCTCAGTGTCGTCTTGGCGATGTTGATCAGGTCGCGGCGGAAGGCCTGCAGCACGTTCATGAAGCCATGCCAGGGGTTGCAGCACATTCAGCCATGCCATGCGTTGCGGCACAGTCGTGCACAAAGCAGGTACTGCAGCCATGCCATGCGTTGCGGCACAGTTGTGCACACAGCGGGTGTGGCATGCTCGTGCACACAGCAGGTGCGACAGGGCGGCATCTCCGCCGCCCACAACCGCTGCGGCCCTGGCTGCCAGCCCGGGGTCTGCTGCGCTACCTGCTGCAACCAACACAGATGGGGAGCACCACCACGGCACGCAGCTGCGGGCTGCGCAGCACATGCCAAGCTCAAAGGGGTAAAACACACCAAACATCCACACTGCGCGCACCTCCGGGTCGTCCTTGTTGTCTGCCGCGATGGCCACCAGCCGCTGCCGCGCCGCCTCGGCCGCCTCTCGGAAGCCTGGAGCGGGTACGGAGCAGTCAGGTGCAACTTTGTGTGTGTAACTTGAAAGGCGGGCTGGGCGTGCTAGTTGAACACTGGTGCATGCGCACTGCCTGCCCCGCATTCCCGCAAGTCTGGAGTCAAAGAGCAAGCACGCTTGTTTCTGGATGCAGCGCCTGGGCAGCCAGCAGCGTGCACGGGGCGCAGGCAGCAGGCAGCGCCAAACAAGCAGCCGCCAGCAGGGGCAGCATGGAGCGGGCAGCAGGCAGCAGCAAACATGCAGCCAGCAGCGAGGGGCAGCATCCAGCAGTGCAGCAGCGGGCACGTTGCAGCAGCGCAGCAGCAGGTGCATGGCAGCCCATCGCCTGCTCGCCATGATGACCAGGGTGGTCCCTCTGGCTCACCGGCTGCATCCCCACCTTACACGTGTACATAAGAAGCAGCAGCCTGCCACGCCCCACACTCCGGCCTGCCTCGCCCCACACGTCTGCCTGCCGTGCACCCATACTGCGTTCCGCACCTGCAATGATGACCATCGGGTGGATCTTCTGGTTCACCAGCAGCTCCGCCTCGCGCAGCAGCTCGCCCGCGAGCACCACCACACTGGTGGTGCCGTCGCCGACCTGCAGATACGAGGCACGAGCACGCATGGGAGCGGGCGGGATGAGATCCAGCAGCGGCTCCACCGCCCACATCAACATGTAACCTACGCAGATTATGCGCGGAACACAAGCATGTGTTCCACGTATGTGCTCTGCTATCCTCTGCGATGCTTTGCTAGCAGGCGCTGCAAGTCTGCAAGGGTCAGCACCTTGGCTGCCCAACACGCATGCCAGCAGCGCCGGAGCAATGAGTAACAGAACACCCCTGCCTCCACTCCTCCACTGCCAGCGGCATTCCAGCAACGGCGCTGCTATCAGCTGCATACTGCCCTGCCCTGCTCCCACATGTGCCACAAACCCGGCAGCAGCAGCACATGCCTGGCAGCCACTCTGAACAGCCCGCATGCATGTGCCCACACCAGCACGCACTGCCAGCAACCCTCCCGTCACAAGCACGTCACCCACACACGAATACACTGAGCACCCACCTCGTCGTCACGCACTGCCAGCAACCCTCCCGTCACAAGCACGTCACCCACACACGAATACACTGAGCACCCACCTCGTCGTCCTGGGTCTTGCTAATGTCCACCAGCACCTTTGCCGCCGGGTTGTCCACATACACGCTTTTGAGGATCGTGGCGCCGTCATTGGTCACCGTCACCTCCCGCCCCCGGCTCATGCTCTGCAGGATCTTGTCCTGCGGGCAGCAGGGAATGGCAGGCAGCGAGGCAGTGGCGTGAGCGGGCGCTGGTGCGGCAGCACGCCGGCGAGCGCTCGGGCGGCAGGCGAAAGGCGGCGGCGGGTGGCGGCGGGTGGGCGTGGCGGCAGTGCTGCAGGGCGTGCGGCGGGCGTGGGCGGTGCTCAGGGTGCCGTAATTTGCTGCCCAGCAACCCCACGCACCATGCCCTTGGGCCCTAGCGTGCTCTTGACCAGGTCGGCGATGGCCATGGCCCCCACAAAGCTTGCCTGCAGCAGCAGGTGTGGCGGATCGCATGATCATCGCTGCCAGGCGCCCCAGCAGGCCGGCGGCAGCCTATACAGGCCCCTAGGCTCACCAGACGGGCATTCTCGCCCTTGTCTTCGTGAGCGCCTTGTGCGAGCACAGACTGTGTAAAGTTGGATGGGATCTGCACAATGGACGGGCGGGAGGGGTGAGCGGCACTGCTTCCAAACCAAAGTTGGACCGGCGGCTTGTTCTGGCGCAGCTGCAGGGCTTGGGCCTCACCGCCATGGCTGCCCCGTCACTGCCCGATGCCCCAATTGATGCCAGGCCCGCCCGCAGGCAAACTCTTCAGCTCCATGTGTTGCATGTGTTGCATGCGGCTGCAGCACCGCCAGCTAGGACGGCAGCAGATGAAGGTGCCCAGCGGTCCCAAGCCCTTGCTACTAGGTGCAGGCTCTGCTGAAAGCGTGCAGCAGTCCCTCCCGAGGAGCCAGCAGCAGCCGAGCAATATGGTGCTTGCTCTGTGCGCGCAGCTCTCCACGCTGCGCATTTCCGCTCGGGTGAGCATGGCTTGTTTGTGGGCAGGCGATGACGCCGCCCGGCTGGCCCAGGCCCACGTTCGCCGCTGGTCTGGCGCCCTGGGTGGCCCTGCGGCCTCCCGGTGCAGCACATTGTGCAATGTGTGCAATGCAGACGGCATGTGGTGGGCCGCCGAGCGCTCCTGTGGCGCCCATGCTGCCGCACTGCCCGCCTCCCCTGCACCAGGCGCCCAAGCCCTTTGCGGCCGCCCAGCGCCTGGCCTCCAGCGCCAACGGCATCGCAGCAGCCCCGCGGCCCGTGCTGGCCGCCCGCAGCAAGCAGCAGCAGCAGGCAGCGGCCGCCCCGGCGCTGGAGGTGGTCGCCGCCGATGGCCCCCGCGGCATGAAGCTGAAGAGCCGCAAGGCAAGCAGCTGTGGTTGTTAATGATGCTGAAGCCGTGCAGCAGTTTTGTGACTGCGGCCGGAGACGAGAGGTGCACGCTCCAGCCGCCCGGCATCTGTTGCATTGCGCTCCCGCCGCCCGCCTGCCGCATGGCGCTTGCTGTGTGCCCAGCTCGCAAGTCGTTGCGCAGTCTGCGGTCAAGCAGTCCAACATCACGGGCAGCAGCACTGCTCAGGGCAGCGGTCCGTCTTTCGTTCGCTGCAAAACTCACAGTGCGGGTCTCCTCATTAATTCATGTTCCGCAGTCTGCGGCCAAGCGCTACAAGATCACGGGCAGCGGCAAGGTGATGGTGCGCCGCGCCGGCAAGCAGCACCTGAACGAGAAGCAGAGCCGCAAGACCAAGCGCAACCTGGGGTGAATGGTGGCGAGGCTGGGGCGCTTGGCACACCATGTATACCATGCCTGGCAGCGCAGGGGTGGCGCATGTGGCTGCACACGCTCGTCTGCTTGTGAGCGGCGTGGCCGGCGCTGCGGCCACAAATGGTGCACGCGTTGCCCCAGCTGTGCATGCCATGCTGCCGGCTGCCGGGAGGCTGGATACGCTTGTCGTGGATTGGCTGCTCAGTGCGTCAATCGTCAGTGCGTCTGCCTGCCCACTGACCGCTGCCTCGTGCGCCCCCCTGCCCTCCCTGCTTCCACCGCCCGCAGCAAGATGGTGGCTGCCAGCGACACCCACAAGAACCTGATCCGCGGCTGCCTGCCCTACGCCAAGATTGCGTAAACAGGACGGCTTCGAAGCTGGACCCATGCAGCTGGTCAGCTGGAGCGGCGGCTTGAGCGGCGCAGCGCACAGCCACGCCAGCTGCCGCGGATGGCGCCCAGCCTGCGGCCGGCAGCCATTGAGGGCCGGAGAGGCACATTGCCTGCCGGCCTGGCCACTCACACATTCTTTCTGTTCCTGGGCTGCACCGCTGGCCTGACTGGCATGTAACTCTCGTAGCGACGTGTGCATTTCAGAGAAGCTGTTGGGTCACAACAATTAAAGCAGCGCACGCTACAGCTCGGCTGCCGTTTCTGCTGCCGAAGCTTTCTGCGCGGCTGCGTCAGCCGCCTGCTGCTGCTGCTGCCGCTCAGCCGCTGCAACAGCCGCTGCTTGGCCCGCAGCCTGCCCCGCTGCACCCGCTGCTGCCGCCGCCTGTCCGGCTGCCGCGTCTGCTCCAGCGGCCTGTGCCGTTGCCTCACCAGGCCGGGCCGCAGGCGTCGCTGCTGCATCTTCTGCTGCTGCAGCTCCATCCTTCGCTGCTGCAGCTTCTGTTGCAGCGCCCACCTCCTTTTCAAACGGCCGCAGCTGGCGCCGGCTGGGCTGCAACACTTGGCTCACCCACGAGCCGCCGGCAGGCCCCACAAATGGCAGCGGGTGGGCCTCAGTTGTGAAGATGTAGGCGTCCAGCGACAGGCGCGAGCGCCCCCGCTGGCCGCCCTGCTGCGCCTGCTGCGCCTGCTGTCCCTGCTGGCCCTGCTGCACCTCACGCTGCTGCCGCCCCTGCGAAGCTCCCGCCTGCGCCGCAGCGCCGCCTGCCGCGCCTGCTGCCGCTGGGCCGCCTGCCGCGCCTGCTGCCGCTGTGTCTGCTGCTGTGCCGGCTGCGGTTGGCGCGCAGCTGGGGTGCAGGCAGCGGTCTGGCGGCTCCGCAAAGATGAGGAACAAATACTTGAGCGTCTCCGCAACAAAGAACGACTCCATCTGCGGATGGAAGGACCGCAGGTCAAGCCGCAGTCACGCCACTGCCCAGGCGCGCATCATGCACAGCCCTCAAGTGATCACCTCAGCGGTAGAGCGGCAGGTTGTAAACCGGTTGGTCATATGTCCCAGTCCCCCAGGCCCCCAGGCCAAACCACAAAGCAGCAGCACACAGCACGCACAGCATGCTCGCCTTGTCGCGCCGGTGCGGCGGCACGTGCAGCACAGACTCCAGGCTAGTGTACCCTCCGCTGCTGCTGCAGCTGCTGCACCGCTCCGTGCCGCCACCCAGCTGCACGGGGCCGCTGCCTGTGGCGCCTCCTGCTGCCGCCGCTGCTGGCTCCGTGCCGCTCTCACCGGCCGCACCGCCATCCCCGCCCTTGCTGCCCTCTGTGCTGCTCCCCTCGCCGGCTGCTTTGGCAGCTGCGGCGCTGGCTTGGCGGCTTGCCGCGGCCTCTGCCTGGCAAGCGGCGCAGGCGTGTTGGCGGTCAGAGGGGCGCACATGGGCCCACTTCTCTAGCGCACGGAACACCTGGCAGGCATTTGGAGCGGAGTGGAGGTTGGAGCGTAGGGCAGGGTGTGGATTGGGAAGCGGCATCGCATGGGCTGTGCACACTCAATCAACCATTAGGCACCCACCGCCGCTCGCTTTCGAATGTCTGAACTATAGGATTGGTGAACACAGCAAGGCACCGGACAACAGAGCAGCACAACTACGCACCTGCCAAGCCAGCCCACTGCTTGCGGCATGGGTCCCCGACTGCCTTCCATACACACCATTTGAGGCCACCACACCGGTGCAGCCACGACCAAAAGTTCAGGGCCACCACGCATCAGCAGGCACGACCCCAGCGCACCTGCCAAGCCCACTGCTTGTATCGGGGGTCGCCGGTCGCCTTCCACAGGATGTAAAAGCTCTCCACGCTCTCGGGCCGCAGCAGGTTGTGGGCATCCTGCGCAGGAGGGGAGTCAGCGGCGCATTGGTGCAAAGCGAGCAACTCGCACATGGAAAGAAGAGCCAGAGGCCCACACACACAAGCCGCAGCAGGTTGTGGGCGTCCTGCTCCGGAAAGGAGTCAGCGGCGCATTGGCACACGGCCAGCAACGCGCCACACACACAGAGGAGCCAGCTGCTGCACACTCAGCCAGGGGCTTGGCTGCGTTTAGGCTCACGTTTGGCTTGATGGAAAAGTCACCCTGGCCCACATCGTGCACATGCTTGTTAGGGAAGTCCAGCGGGATTTCTGCAGCGCCAGTTGGCCAGTTTTCAGTTGGTGGGCGGCCGCAGGCTTGTCGGCCGGGGGTTGGGCGGCACGGTTTGGCAGGATGGCGATGCAGGCACCCACAGGCAGCTGGGTGCAGAGCCTCTCGGGCATCTCGGGCAGCAGTCTGCACAGAACTGGCCCCCTCCCCCTGAATGCGCCCCCACCCGCCCGCCCGCACCCGTGTTGTTGGCGAAGTGCACAATCTCGGGGGCCAGCCCCGCGGGGGTGCGCCGGTACAGCTCATAGCAAGTGAGCGCTAGCTCAGCTGCCAGCTGGAGGTCTGGCATGTCCCGCCCGTCCTGCGCCATGCTGCGTGCATGCTGCGCATGAAGTGCCTGCTGCGGGTGCGCCGCCTCCTCCTCCTCCTCGTCGTCCTGCTGCGCCTGCTGCCGCTGAGCGGCGTGCTGCGCCTGCTGCGCCTGCTGTTGGGCATCCCGAACCAGCTGCTCCTGTTGCTGCTCCAAGGACGGAGCCGCGTCACTGCTTGCTGCTGCACCGCTGCCCGGTTCACGCTCACCCAAACCCACAGCGCTGCTTGCAGCCGCCTCCGCCGCCGCCATGGCCGCCGCTGCAGCGGCCGTCTCGGCAGCTGCGGCTTCGGCTGCCCGCGCAGCAGCCTTGGCTGCGGCAACTGCCTCTGCAGCGGAGTCTGCAGCTGCCTCCTGCAGCGTCCTTGCGGTGCTGACGCCGTGGAAATCGCCCAGAGCCAGCAGGCCTGCAGGGCGCAGGGAGGCATCACGGCATCAACTTGCACCGTAGAAAAAGCACAACTGTAGGAGCGCAGCAGTGGCTGCACTCCGAGCCAGCGTGGCTTCAAGCGAGGGGCAGCCGGTAGCACAGCAGCTGCCTGCGCTGCAGTGGCGTGCGCCCGAAGCTGCCCCGTGGAGGCGCAAGCTGGCCATGCAAACCCTCTGCCCTCGCCCGGCAGGCAGCACACAGGGTGGTCGAACACACTTGCGAGACAGCGCTGCAAGCTCTGCACCGCCAAAATGACCTCCAACCAAACCCCCAATAACCTCCAACCAACAAAAAACGCCCCAGGGCGCACCGGGCAGGAAGCAAACCAGGTGGTCGAACTTGCGGGACAGCTTGCCGTGCCGGCTCTGTTCTGCAACGTACCACAGCCCCGGGCGGCCGGGGGGCGCGGTGCGCCGCAGCAGCCTGCGGCGTGGCGCATGGCCGGCAGGTGGCGGGTTGGTCACGAGCAGCCAGCTGCAGCAGCAGGCGTGCGGGCGTTTCTGTGCGCCTCGGCGAGCTGACACCACCGACTGTAGGTAAACACCACCTGACACGCTTGGTTTGCAGAGGTGCAGGCGTACTTGTGCCACTCGCCTGCAATGTCCCCACCTTCTGCCCTCCGGTCAAAGTTCCGTGACACCTCAACTGCTACTGCGCACGCTCCGCATGGCCCACATAGACCACTGTCAGTGTTGCCAGGCTCCCCCGCCAAGCCACACCCAGCACGCGAGACCAGCGGGCAGTGAGCCAGCTCACCTGCTGCGCACACTCTTCATGGCCTGCACATACCGCTCCCGCAGCCAGTCCGTCTGCTTGCCGGTCAGCAGCCACTGTTTGAGCAGGTACTCGTAGTACGAGTCTGAACGGGCGCCTGCAGCAGAATGGGACCAGATGGGAGCAGCCAGCTTTTAGAAATACGTTTCAGCCGCAGCTCTTCAAACAGTTTTTTAGTACGAGTCCGAGCGTGCGCCTGCAGGGGATAGGCGCAGCCAACTTCGGAGTGTCAACCGCAGCTCCTGAAACGCTATGTAAGTCAAGTTAAGAATGAGTCGTTGGCTGCTCCCCCGCCATCATCTCCTCCGCGCATCACCTACCCAGCGTGATGGTGTGGCCGTGCGCCTTGGACGATTTGCCAGTCAGCGGGTTGAAAAACTGGCCCAGCAAGCCGCCGCCGTCGGCGTGAGCGCCCTCTAGCCGATCATGCACTGCTAGCGGAGTGTCCTCAAAGGCTTTGTGGCCCGTGATCCTGGACAGAGGGGGCAGTCGAGTTGATATGATTGGCAGTCAGTGGCGTGCAGCTGGCCGACACGCTGCACGCAAGACTGCTCGTGCTGTATCAGCAGGTGCTTCCCCTCGTGCTGGGGACGCAGGCGTTTCGCCAGTTAAAATGCAGATTCACCCAATTCACCTGGCCAGGTACGTGAACTCGAGCGACACGCTGCTGATCTCGCTCAGGCTGCTGATCTGGCCCCAGGCCGGCATGGAGCCCTTGCCCGTGCGCAGGTTGACATCGGAGTAGGGCACGCCTGCAGCAGTGAGTGAGACCGAGCCAGGGGAAACGCTTCAGACGTACATGGACACCCTTGGTTGGCATTGCGGCACGCCAGTGGAATGTGCACACGAGGGAGAAGTTCCAGGCTTGGGCACCGTGCCAGTGCGGGCAGGCTGACAGCATGGTGCGCCTAGCAAGCTGCACACACCTGAGGGTGAGTCAAAGGCGGGCAGCAGGCGCGCGCCCAGCTCGGTGGCCTTCTCCGCCAGCATGCGGGACAGCTCGGGGTGGCTCTCCGCGCTCAGCGCCTGCGCAGGAGTGGAGTCGGGGAGCACAGCTGTCGGCCTTACCAAGCTCTCCCTCAAACCGTGCGGTTCTGCGGCGGCATGCGGTGGCATGGGGAGGCAGCCCAGCATACACGCCACACTAAGGAGGAGGCTGCCACCAACCAGCTGCCAACGGTGGGCGCACGCTCTGCCTGGGATGCACAGACTTGAAATTTGAACATGGACATGCAACATGTTCAGAGCAATGCACGCTGGCCGCACCTGGGCCGACAGCAGGCCTCCTAGGATGCGGATCGTGGTTTCAAACAGGTTGACCTCTGCAGGGGCCCCCACGGCCAGGTGCTCAGCCAGCCACCTGCAGCAGACCAGCCAGGCAGCAGAGGGTCAGTGAACGGCCAAGGGTGGCAGCCCAGAGTTGCGCAGGTGCCCACTTCTGTGGCTTGAAACTTCTGCGGCACTTGGCGGCCCCCTCAAACTCGCGCTGCATGCCCAGGCACAGCGCTCCCATCCAGAACTCCCTTGCACCCGTGCTCGACCCAGCTTTAACTTAGAGAGCACGGCACCCAAAATTATCGCACCTAGCAGCCTCCTCAAACTCGCGCTGCATGCCCAGCAGGAGCAGCGTATCCAGGGAGTCAACCATAGTGAGGCTCAGGTTGAGCCAGTGGCCGCCGGCGCAGCTGCAGCACGGGGCGGGAGGGGCAGGCGAGGCGGGGCGGTGAGGCGTGTGCTCTGCGGATGGCCATGCACGCAGCTGCAGAGGGGCTAAAGTAAGTGCGTGGAATCGCACTCAGGCAAGCGGCGGCAGTTGGGCAGCGCAGGCAGCCAAAGGCGGGTGGCATGTCAGGGACACGCGCCGCTGCAAGCATGCAGCAGACTGAGGCTGCTCAGCTGGAAGCTGACTGCCTGTAAAATCACTCACCTGATGGGCAGCAGCTCATCCTGGCCCCAGGCGCAGTCCCTGCGGCAGAGCACACATACGCCCGGCAATGAAGCGCATCCGGCAATGAAGCACGGCGGCAGGGCTGGCCCCCACCATGCACTTGCACCGCAGCACCACCAAACACAGCCAACCTCGCAACAAGGCATCGACTCAGCGCAGGGGGATGCGAACCTGTAGCCGCCCCAGGCGTGCCGCGCCGCCGCCTGCACCGCCGCCGCACGCTCGGCGTCGGATGTGAGGCAGGCTAGTCGCGCATCTGCATCGTCCTGCTCGCCAGCCGCATCATCGCTTCCAGTACAGCTTGCGGGCGGGCCTTCGCAGATGCCAGACAGGCGGCACCTCACGCTGTCGTCCTGCGCAGCTGCCTCTAGGCTGGCTGCCGCCGCTGCCGCCGCCCGGTGAGCTGCGGCGCCCGTCGGTTGGGCCCCCGCAGCATTGATAGCTGCACCAGAGCCCTCTCCTGCCTGCTGCACAGCGCCGCAAGGACCAGCGAGAGCAGCCAGCAGCAGGGCGGTGGCGAGCACCGTCGCTGCAGTGCCTGCGCAACATGGATGCATCCGATCAGTGTCTGCAGCGATTCAACAGCGCATGGCAACCCTGTGCCAAGGCAGGAGCGCGACAGACGCCGGTGGGCAGGCACAGCCTGCAGCCTGACCTGTGCGCCTCATCCACTTGCAGCACCGGCTAGCTGTTCATCTACAGTGTCGGTGTGTGCTCCTTCAGCGAGCGGCGGAAGCAACGGCACTCCAGTCTCTGCCGCCACCTGCCGGCCCTCAGCGCAGCGGCAATCGCTTCTCCTTTCAGACGAGCACGCTGCTTTGGCCACTGGTGTTCAGACATGGCAGACGCCATGGGAACATGTAGGATGGCTGGCGGGTGAGCGGCCTGCAATGACCGGGTTCGGGCTGCGACAGAACGGTGCCGTCTCCAGCAGCAACCCGCACACTCGGCTTAGACACTCAGCAGGATGTCAACTTAGTTTACATATGCGGCTGTGAAGAACTGAACGGCCAGGCGGCTAGCATGCAGGCTGCAATACAAAATATCTGAGATGCCGGGCGACAAGCTGTTGATTGGGCAACGGAGATTAAAGTCGAGGCTGTCAAGGAGTGTGGACCGCAGCGGGTGGCGAAACTGGACATGTCAACATGGCTGAGTTGGGCTGCATATTCGGTTGATGGGCCAACGGCTGGCGGCGTCGTATGGCTGCTATTTGGTTGATGGGAAAACAGCTGGCGGGGCAAGTCGCATGCCAGGGGCATCGAGACAGGAGGGATGTGGTGGGATGCTGCGTTTGCCACAAGCTATGCTCACAGCTCGTCCTTGTCGTCAACCCAAGGGTTGTCCTCAGGGCGCTGCAGCTTGCCGTCCTGGTAGTCCATGAAAGCCTATGGAGGAAGGGCGCAAAGCAAGGCGTGCTTGTGAGTAGCATGTGCGTAGCATCCGCTTGTGGCCGCCACGGCAGCATCGGCCGCAACGACAGCGCCGTGTGGCAGCGCAGTCGCGGCGCCAGCAACAGCGGCGGCACCATTGCACGGGCGCGGCGCACTGGCAGATTTCCCCCGCTCACAGCTCGTCACCCAGCAGCCACAGCAGCCACAGCGGGCGCGGCGCACCTGGCGAATCTCCAGGTCCGAGTTCATCACAAACGGCCCGTATTGGACGATGGGCTCGCCAATGGGCTTGCCGCAGATCAGCAGGAACTTGAGGCCCGCGTCCGAAGCGCTGGCTTGCACCTGCGGGTGCCAGCAGCCAACATGATGTGATTTTCTCTCTTGCGCAGGCGCCCGACTCCACAAAGTGAGCCACGCTTTGTGTAGCTGCGCAGCGCAGGGCGGCGCCTCTCTGCGCGCTGGGTGCATGCAACCCAACGCCTGCAGCAGGCACCGCCTTGGCAAGGCAGGCCAGCTGCGCAGTTTGCCATCAATCATGCTCCTCCCCGTGCCGCCCTCGTTTTGCAGCAGGTGTGCGCCGCTCCCCCCGGCACCTCAATCGTACCAATCAAGCACACTGGCGTGCCGCTCAGCCGCAACCAAAGTTCTAAACCGTAACCAACGCTCACCGTGTCGCCCTCGTTGTGCAGCACGTACGCGTGCTCAATCTGCGCCGCCTTGTCGCCAATGCGCCCCGAGCCCTCGTACACGTACTGTTGCATGGGTGCAAGGAAGGAGGATGCACGGCTTGTGAGGCAGGCCCGCCGGAGTTGGCAGGAGTGAGCCTAGCCGGCGATGCAGCCGTAGGGGTGCATGGGAGTTGTGGCGTGTGAGAAGCGCCTGGCATCGTGTCACCAGGGCGGCAGGCGAATCACATGCGCCCCCGAATTTGCATGGCATGGCAGCTGCACATGCGCACAGGGGCTGGCACCAGCCAGCAAACGGGTGCTACCGAACAACAAGGTGAAGTAAAGCTCACCGCAAAGCCATTCCACTCGGTGGGCACCGCTTGCTGGAACGTGGCCCCGGGCGCCAGGCGCACGTCCAGCAGCAGGCCGGGGTTGCGCAGCTTGATGGGCCCGTGGGTGCCCAGGGAGTCACCCGCCATGACGCGCACTGCAGATAAGGTATGCATGTGCAGCGGCACCGAGTCGGACCATGGTTGAAGGCTTGATGGCCCCTTGTTGGGTGCCCCTCGAACCACAACCCGTGCTCAGCTGCCCTCGCCCAAAGCGCCGTCCTTCCGTGCCACAGGAACAGCCTCCGTTTGGCAGCCCCCGCAGCAGGCGCGCGCCCCACCCAGCAGCATCAGATTATCCTAGCATGCATCGGGGGAAAAGCCCTACCCGAAGCGCCGTCCTTCTCTGCCACAGGGATGTCGTCTGCCTGGTAATCCTGGTAGCGAGGCTTCATCATCTTGTCCTTTGCGGGGAGGTTGATCCACAGCTGGAAGCCTGCAGCCAATGAGTGAGGTAGCGAGGCGTCATCATCTTGCCTTTAGCGGGGAGGTCGATCCACAGCTGGAAGCCTGCAATTGGTGGGTGGGGGCACGGGTTGGCAGGCGGTTGGTTGTGAGGTGCCAGCAGCGACAAGCATGCCGCACCAGGTGGCCAATTGCAAGCCGCAGCAGCCTAGTCGCCGTCAGCCAGCTGTGCAACAGGCAGCTGCACGCTGGGCAGGCAGAGCGCACCGTGCAGGTCTCCAGAGGTCACCACCGGCATCTCGCTGTGAATGACACCGCGACCTGCCGTCATCCACTGCACGCCGCCTGCAGGGTCAGACCAGGTGGGACAGAGCAAGCTGTCGGTGCATCTGTTGCTGTAAGCACGTTGCCACGCAGAGCTGCCATCCACTGCACGCTGGCTGCGGCAGAAGCCAGGCACGCAAGGTTGAACGGCATGTCAGCACATGGCGCAGGCAGGCACAAGACGGCACAAGGATGCAGTGGCCACTCACCGTCCCCAATCACGCCCTTGTTGCCCATGGAGTCGGCATGCTCCATCTTGCCGCGCAGCATGCTGCGGCAGCGGGCGCAACGAGCACATGCGGTCAGCGCACAGTGAGCACACACGGTCGGCCAAGCAAGCTTGCAAGCAGCTGTGGGGCAGGGAGCACATACGGTCAGCCACGCAGCAGGCGCAGCAAGCACAGACGGCAGCCAAGCAGCTGAGGGCCAGGGCACATGGCGATGTGGCTGCCTCAGCGCGCCGCCAAGGTTCAGCATGGCATCCCTGCGGCCCAAACAACAGCCTCAGCACAAGCAAGCACAAACAAACGCAGCCCCTCACATGGAGCACGTCTCAAAGCCACGGTGCGGGTGGTCGGGGAAGCCCGCCGCCGCCTGCACAACAAATCAAGGAGCTGTGGTGGGTGACGCTACAGCAGGCTGCTGGGTGCTGGGTGGTGGGGGCAAGGTGGGCAGGGTGGGCAGGGTGGGCAGGGCGGTGGTTGACACTACAGCAGGGTGTAAACATCTGCAGCAGCAGCTACTGACCTGATGAGCAACCTGCAACACACAGGGGAGGAGCAACGGTAGGTGACACTAACCGTCTGCGGGAGCCACTGGCCTCATGAGCAGGCACCATCAGCTCTACCAGGCATCCAGATAAGGCGCAGCACAGCCCCAACCCACTTTCCTCGTGGAGCGGCAGCTGCGCCGCGTCCAGCATGACAAAGGAGCTGCATTTTGCTGGCCCGCCTTCCCGTCACAGCAGCAGCACCACCAAAAGTGCGGCGGCCCTAGCAAAATATAACCGAACCCAGTAACGGACTAGAGTCCGCATAATTTTATAATACAAGCATTAGATTAGGAGCCCTACCTCGTGTGACGGCATCTTGAGCTCGTCCAGCATTAGGAAGGGGTCCAGGTTGCGCAGGGCAGTTGTGCCCACAGTGCGGCAAATACGCACGCCTGCAGGCAGGCAGGGGCAGCGTGGGGGCAAGGGTTGGGGTGTGTGCGGTGGGAGGGGCTGGGAATGACGCACAGGCGGCAAGCATGCCATGGTGGTGCCAGGTGCCAGCCAGCCCTGCTCAGCATGCAATCATGCATGCAGGTGCCATCACGCCCAGCCAGCGCTGTCACCCTGCTCACCCGCACCCTCCATCATCTTCTGGCCCCTGCAGCAATGGAGCAGCAGCAGTGCAATGAGCGTTCAGTGCAGCGGCAAGCGGTCTCTCAGCCTGGAAAAAAGGGCACCCCACCAGGCACCAGCCCGCGGCCCACTTCCTGCCTCCTCCTTGCAGCGCCCACCAAGCCCGCCTGGCCCCCCTCACCTGACGACCGCCTTGATGGGGCGCACCAGCACCTGCCCCGCTGCGCTGCTCATGTTGCCGGCGCCTGCTGCTGCTTCGGCTGCTGTGGTCACCGCGCGGCGGCCGGCGGCGGCGGCGGGGGCCGTCAGGTGTGTGAGCGCGAGGAGGAGGGCGAGGAGGAGGGCCGGGAGCCGGCGCCTCGGGGGTGTGCCAGCCAGGGTGTGAGTGGAGAGTGACCTGCAGGTGAGTCGGGGCGGGCGATGAGGTGAGCCCGCGGCGGCAGTTCTCGGCCTGTGGCCCAGGCGGCGGCAGCGGCAGCAGCAGCGGCGGCGGCAGTGAGCAGGAGCGCGGCGGCAGGCAGGTCGCGGAGTGAAGCGAGCGGATCGCGCTCCGCAACGCAAGGCAGCAGCCTGCAGCAGCAGGGCAGCAAGTGCCAGTCGCACCTGAGCGCTGGGGCTGCAGGCCGGGGCTTGGGGAGTGAAACGAAGAGAGCGATTGCAGCCCAGTGTGCGGCGGGAGGGCTAAATGGCCGTGCAAGATGATGTAAGAGAGGGCAGGCATGACCGCCGCCGCCAGCGAGGCGGGCGGCGGCCTCAGCTCAGCAGCCCTGGGTTCGCCCTCCGCACGACCTCTGACCCCCCGCCCGTGCTGCTCCCATCAAAACGGCCCGGTGCCCCACTTCAACTTCCACAGGTGGCGACAGCGGCAACAGGCGCAGCTGCCCTGGCCCCCGGCCGGCCCGGCGATGAGCGCCCCCGCGACCTGCGCCTTCCCGCTGTTCCGCGACCGCTTCCTGCAGCCGCTGGCGGGGGGCGTTGGCAGCGGAGCGCCAAGCCGGGGGTTTTCCGCCTCCTCAGCGCCCGCCAGCGACCCGGCGCTGAGCCCCACCAAGGCCGCCAGCCGCATGGGCAACCTGCGGGTGCTGGACCTGCGGGCGCTGCCGCGCGACGACGGCCCGCCGACGGAGCTGCGCGCCCGCAAGGAGAAGCTGGCGCACTTTGAGCGGCAGTGCAGCCGCGTGGGCGACGGCCTGTACGTGGGTGCCGAGTGGGTGGCCAAGTCGCGGGAGGCCCTGGCCGCCGCGGGCATCACCCACGTGGTCAACTGCGTCGGCTTCCTCTACCCGCCCTACTTCGAGGCGGAGCTGGCCTACCAGACGCTCTACTTGCAGGGTGGGTGCAGCGCAGTACCAGCGAACCTGCTAGACGGGTTGTTGGAGGTCGCACGGCTGGCATGGCAGTGGAACAACGCATCGCAGCAGCAGCAGGCGTGCCGCCAGGGGCCGCCCACCGCTGCCGCCGGGAGAGCGTCAGTCACGGGGAGCGCACTCAGTTGCCGGCACTGTGCCACCGCCGCTGCCTGCAGACACGCCCGGAGAGGACATCCTGTGCGTGCTGTACGACGTGTTTGACTTCATTGAGGTGCGCGCAATGTGTGCGGCGCTGCAGGCTGCTGTTGGCGCTGGCACTGTTGCCGCATGGCCACGGCTGTTCTCGTGCACGGCCATTGTGCCAGCCTGCCAGGCAGAGGGGCATGCCATTCTCCACCACTACATCACGCAGGCGGCAATCGGCGGCGGCAGCGGCGGCAGCAGCAGCGGCGGCACGCCGGGCCGTGTGCTGGTGCACTGCTCCCAGGGCGTGTCTCGCTCCGCCACGCTGGCCATTGCCTATCTGATGTGGAAGCAGGTGCGGCTGCATGGATCTCACTGCGGTCGTGCTGCTTTGCTTTGCCTGGCCGGCGCCCTGTCGCTGCTGTGAGTTGCTGCGACCTCCGTTGCTGCCGGCGCCGCTCGTGTGCATGCAGTGCTGACTGCACGCTGCTGCGCCTGCGCCTTGCCGCAGGGGGCGACATACGACGATGTGTTCCAGGAAGTCAAGGCGGCGCGTGGCGTGGCCAACCCCAACATCGGCTTCATCTGCCAGGTGGGGCTGCTGGCTTGAGGCCTGCACCCGCTGTGCCCGCCTGGACAATGCGTGCCGTGCCAGCAGCAGCGAGGCGCTGCGTCGCTCTGCAAGCCACTGCACTGCTCACTGCCTGCTACTTCCCGGCCGTGCAGCTGCTGCAATGGCACAAGCGGCGGCACGCGCCGGTGGATGGCTGCCGGCTCTGGCGTGTGGCGCCGCAGAGCACAGCAGCGCCGCAGTACCTTGTAGCAAAGGCGGTGGCATCTCCTCGCCACGCCTGCCTGGACCCGCGTGGAGCCTTTGTGCTGCAGGGCCCCGCCTCGCTGGCTGTGTGGGTGGGCGCAGCCTGCCCAGAGCCGTTCGTGGCAGCAGCCCACCGCTTTGCGCAGCAGCTGCAGCGGTACGAGGGGGCGCCGGGGCCGGCGCTTGTGGTGCAGCAGGGTCAGGAGCCCGAGGTGTTTTGGGCCAGCCTGGCGGCAGCAGCAAGCGAGGGCAGTGGCAGCAGAGCGGGCAGCCCCGCCGCGCCCGGCAGCGCAGCAGCAGCCAGCGCAGCGGCGGCAGCTGCGGAGCTGGTGGCGGCAGCGGCAGCAGGGCCAGTGGCGGTAGCGGAGAGTAGCGCGTACGACAAAGACTTTGAGGTGAGCGGTTTCATATGAATGGTTGCGTTCACATGACTGCCTGGAGGCGGTGGCCTGTTGCAGGCGCTGTGGCTCTCGTGTGGGTTTGCTGACTTGCTGGCCGTGTTGCGGTACGACAGCGGTATGTGTCCCACCCAGCTGTTGCCAGCCGGTTTTGCAGCTGCCTGCATCATATCTTGCTCCTCTCTCTCTTCCTGCTGCACGCTGCAGCTGTATGCACGCTCACTGACGGCCCGCACCAGCGGCGACAGCGGCGACAGCGCGCGCAGCGGTGGGCGCAAAACGCCGCGTGAGGAGGAGGCAGAGCCGGGCGCTGCGAGCCCTAACGACCGGCTGCGCAAGCAGGTGGGCGGCCCGTGGTGGTGGTGGTGGTGTGGAGAGCTCAAGCGTGGTGTGTGTGTGTTGCCTGCACTTGAATGCTGTCGCAGGCCTCTGCAGCAGCACGCCTGCACACGTGGCTGGCGCCCCTGCCCACTCCTGTGCGCAACCATGTTGAACCTGGAATGCGTCCTGCCTGCAGGCGCGGGGCGAGGAGCGGCCGCCTTCCCCCGGCAAGCGGCGGCGCGAGCCGCAGTGGGACCTGTCGCTTGCGGACCTGCAGCCCGGCATCAGCACTGACTCGGCAGCAGCGCAGGTGGGATGGCGTGGGGTCTGTGCTGGCAGTGGGATGCCAGCATGCGCCGGCCGCTGGTGGCTGTTGGGCTTGGACGCAAATCGCGCTGCGCAGGCTAATGTCAGGGCGGCCGGTTTGTTGTGGCATGCCTGGCAGAGCCTCCAGAGAGCAGCGCGCTCACTGAACTGCCCTCCATCTCCTGCCGCGCAGCTGGGCAAGAAGGAGCGCACGCTGCAGGAGGTGACCAGCCCGCTGGCGCTGCAGCGCGGCCACAGCTCTGGCGACCTCCCGCTGCTGCCGTCAGCCTCGGCATCGGATGGATGCATGACCCCCCGCAGCCGTGGGGAGGAGGCGCACGCTGTGCAGCAGCTTGGCGGCGCTGGCAGCCACGGGCGGGGGGCGTGGCAGCCGCAGCCCAGCAACTTGGGACGCAGCAGCAGCGGCAAGGGTGGTGATGCGGCGGCGGCAGGCGCAGATGGGGCCGGCCAGCGGCGCGCGGTGCCGCGGCTGGCGCTGCCGGCTAGGCAGTGAATGTATTGCTCCCTTGTTTCAGTTATCAGACTGACTGAGTAATTGTGCCACGATAGTACACCGTGACAGTCCTCCTTTTGTTGTTGTACTTTATTCTCAGGACGATGAGCAAGGCAACTTGCAATAACTATGACACACAGGTCAGTTGATGAGGGCGGTAGGCATTGGCGCATGATCGGCGACCGCAAGTTGGCACGGTTGCAGACTGTGCGGCATGGGTGCACCCTCACTGGCCACAGGACGGGGAATGCACTGAGATTATCAGTTGGATGCCAGAGGGTGGGTATTGCTGCCACAGCTCGGCTGCCACAAGCAGATCAACATGGCTGGGCAAAGCGGCGGGACAGCAGCGTTGGCGGCGCTGCTCAAAGTTGCATGGCCTGCCAAAGCCCCTCAAAGCCTTATTTCAATCGTACCACGTGCGATCGCTGTGTATGCGGTGAGCAGCCCTTCAAAACCCCCAGGCAGCGAGTTAGGCAGGATGGAGCCGCTGCCCGTGCTCCTGACGGCCTGGGCGACCTGGGCCTGCGCTCTGATCGAGCGGGGCAACCGCTTGCTGGCCAGCCCGGCCGTCACGGCGCTGCAGTTCCACGGCATTTGGCTTGCCGCGCTCCTGGCCACGCTGTGGGTGAAGGCGGGCCGCGCCCGGCTCAGGGAGTTGGAGCGGCAGCGACGACGATCGTCTGGGCGGCACGGGCTGAGCCCCAGGCCCGCTGGCAGCCCGGCGGCGGCGGCGGCGGCAGCGGCAGCAGCAGAGCACGAGGTGCGAAGCCTAAGGTCTTGCACCTTGGGCATGGCTGCATTGGGCTTGGAAGTGCGCTAGGTATGTGACAACGCGGCTGCTGCTCCCTTTGCAGGCGGGCGTCGCGGCGCTGCCGCTGCCGGCGGTGACTGTGGTGCTACCTGTGCGCGGCTGCCGCAGCCACAGCGTCGCCAACTGGGAGGCAATCCTCAACTTGGATTACGGTAAGGGTGATCAGAACAGCTTTTTTTTCTGACTAGCAGGCGCATGACTTGCACGTGAGCTGTTGCACTTCGCCACTACATGCCGTGCCTTAAGCTGTGCCTTTCATGCCCTGCCTCACACCAACTTGCCGCGCTGCCCCGCCCCGCCGTGCTGCAGGCGGCGCCCTGGATTTCGTGTTTGTGCTGCAGGACAAGAGTGACCCCGCTCATGCGGTAGTCAGCCAGCTGATCCGGCAGCAGCAGCAGCAACAGCAGCAGCAGCAGGTGCGGTGTGCAGCTGGAGGGCGGCCTTGGTGGCATCATGCCGTCATGCCATCATGCCAGCGGCACAGCCCAGCAGTGTTGTGCATCCGGCAACCAGTCATGCAGGCGTGCCTGAAGTCTAGCCGTGCGGCATGCATGTTCTTTATGTGCTTGTCCCCACTGCGCTGCAGGGCAACCGCGCCATGCGGTTACACATGTCTGGGTTTGCGGAGCACACCAGCCAGAAGATACACAAGTGAGCTGCCGCCGTGCACTGCTTCGATTGGTGCAGGCGTCTGGCCCACCGCCTGGCCTTTGGTATGCTTGGGGGGAATGGCTGCAGTTGGCAATGGGCAGCGTGGCAAGCTGTGCTGGAGCATACTTCCATGGGGGTGATATGCGTTGTCATGCCATGCCATGTCATGCCATGTTGACCCCGCATCACGCCTGCCGTGCCATGCCACCCCATTTGTGCTGCGTCACATTTCACGCCGCGCAGTGCGATGCCTTGGCCTGCACTCGGCTAGCCGTATCCTGCCTGCCCCATGCCATGCCATTGCCATGCGATGCCCTGCTGCTCGCTTTCATGACGTGCCCCATGCCCATGCCCATGCCCACCACAGCCTGCCAGCGGGCGTGGGAGCAGGGGAGCGGCCTTCCCCACAGCTCAGCACATCTGGTGCCTCGATGACTACGCGCTGCTGCCTCTGAGCAGCCCCCCCTGTTGCACATCCCTGCAGCCTGCTGGCGGGCGTGCGCGCAGCCTGCCCCGCTGCTCAGTACATCCTGTGCTTGGATGACGATGTGCTGCTGCACCCGGGCCTGCTGGCAGCGCTTGTACGCGACATGGAGGCAGATCCCACGCTGTTCATGGCGACAGGTGCGCTAGGTGCATCTTGCGATTCTAGCAGCCGCCGACGTTGTGGTGGTGGGACATTTGGGCGGATGGCAGATCCCACACCACTCATGGCGACATGTGCGATGAGCTGCCACACCGCTACTGTCGGTTGAACCGTGGTGGCTCTTCACATAACGACACGGCAATGTTTGCCGGCTTGGTTGTGGCCATGCGGCCAGATCAGCGCCGCAACTCATCCTCCGACTGCCCCTCACCCCTTCGCGGCAGGCTATCCCTTTGACGTGCCAGCGGAGGGCGCCAACCTGCTGTCCTACTGCGCCCTGTCCTACCACCTGCCCCTGGTGGTGCCCTTCTCTATTAAGGTGACCATCATCTGCTGCTCGCAACGCTTCTTCCTGGTGTTCAGCCATACTACTGCGCCCTGTCCTAACCAACCCCGCCCCTGGTGGTGTCCTTCTCCATTAAGGTGCGCTGCATAGTGTGGCAACCCTTGCCGCGCGCCTTGCTGTGCCGTGCATTGTTCTAACTGGGCTCATAGGCTTCGTGCGGGATCTGGCCGTACTGCTAATTGCCGCACCCAGTTTACCTGTTATGCTTCTTGGCGGCTGTCCTGCATGAGCGCGCCGAGCTTGTGTCGGGCGGCCACTTGCAGCGGTGACGTTCAGCATCACTAGGTGGAACATGCCTTCCCTCTGGCATCTGGTGCAGGAGAGCATCGAGTTTGTGTGGGGCAGCCGCTTGCAGTTCCCTTCATCAACAGCCAACTGTTTCGTTAAAAGGCGAGCCTCCTTCCCCCTGGCCCTCCCTGCAGGAGCAGACCGAGTTTGTGTGGGGCGGCCGCTTTCAGTGCCCCTTATCAACAGCCAACTGTTTTTTAACTTCATGCGTACCTACGCCCCTCTCTGCAGGAGCGCACCGAGTTTGTGTGGGGTGGCTGCATGCTGTTCCGGGCGGCCGAGATGCGGGGGGATGCACGCGGCATACTGAAGGTGCGGGTTGTGGGCAGTGTGTGGATGCTCGTGTTGCAAAGTTGTGTGTATTATTTGGCGGAAGCAAGGCTCGTGGTCTGCTGCTGTCGCTTGCACCGCAAGCAATGATGCACCGCACACTGCAAGGCCCGCGGTGTGCTGGGCTGCTGCTGCTCTGTGGGGCTCTGAATTTCATGGCTGCTCAGCCCAGCCATGTAATCGAGCACTGTGCGTCCACTTTGCAGGCTTTGCCGACATGGCCGCTGTTCCCACCGCTAGCAGTCATATCTACATCTTGGCTAACGGCGCCCCGTGTTAACATGTATGCTTTGTAGGCCTGGGAGGACGGAGGCTATTCAGACGACCTGACGGTTGCCTCCAAATGTACAGAGCTGCAGCTGCCCATCTACTGCCCGGGCTATGCCATCTTCCCGCAGTGGTGCGCTTCAGTTGGCCGCCTGCTTTGCCACTGCTGGCCGGTGGTCCCTCTGCCGCTGCTGCCGACGCTGATGATTCCGCCATTGCTGGCCAGTTGTGGCTGCCGCTGCTGCCACCGCCGCCCCACTCCCGCCGCCGCTGCCGCCGCTGCCACCTCTGCTGTTGCTGCAAGCGCTGCAGCCTCTGCAGCCGCTGCCTAACTGCAAGCGCACACTTGCACTTGCACCGTTCTGCAGGCTGGACGGCCGCTACTCGCTGCGCCGCTGGTGGAACTACCTTCGCCGCCAGCTGTGAGTGTGCCGTTTTAGGTTGGTCTGGGCAGCAGCTAGTGCTCAACGGCATGTGCATGCCAGCTAGAGCTGGGGCTGCCTGCGCCGCCAGCTGTGCGTGCTGCTGATGGCCGACTGGAGGTGGTCACGAATGTTGCGCTCCGAGTCACAGACATGCAATGGCTTAAGCCTCCAGGCAGTGGGCAGTACTGCTGGATACGGGCCGTCAAGTTGTGCCTGTGCACACCGCTGCTGCAAGCAGAGCACCACTGCAATGAATGCACCGCAGGTACGTGATGGACACATACTCCAACGACCACAACCGGCGCACCAACCATGGGTTGGCGGCGTTCCACTCGTTTGCATCCTGGGGCGTGGTGCTCCCCGCCACCACTGGTGAGCGCTGGGGCCCGGCTGACTTGTAGGGTCCCTGCAGCCTTCCGCGCCTGTGCGTTGTGGCCAGCGTTGTGACGCCGAAAAAAAAGTCGAGGCAGCGGCGAGCAGCACGCCGCAGGTCCCACCCCCCTCCGCTGCTCACCGCTGCCTGGAGTGATCTTTCTGCACCGCTGGCTCAATCCCTCCCCCTCTTACTCCTCCCCTCCCCTTCCCTGCCCCTGCCCCCGCAGTCATGCTGCGCCTCGTGCTGTGGGCCGCCGCCGCCGCGCTGCTGCCCACGCAGCAAGTGTACGGCGGGCCGGGCGGCTCCTCCTACCTCTGGCTGCGCCTGTTTGGGGTGCAGGGCTGCCCCTGGAACCTGGCCAGCCTGGCGGCATTCTCCGCCAGCCTGGCCTACCTCATGGCGGCAGGCCGCTGGATGACAG
Organism: Chlorella sp. Dachan; assembly: GCA_006782975.1. NCBI lineage: Eukaryota > Viridiplantae > Chlorophyta > Trebouxiophyceae > Chlorellales > Chlorellaceae > Chlorella > Chlorella sp. Dachan. The sequence continues at coordinate 636,836 of RRZL01000056.1, read as the reverse complement.
GTGGGCCTCTACGTTTTAGGTGTTGTATGCTGGGGGTCTGGTGCCACCAAGACCCCACCCCTCAGGTGAGGTGCTGAATGGCACGAGGAGCTAGATGACAGGTGGGCGTGCAGCATGTGTTGGAGTTCTCGCTCAAACCATGGCTGCTAATCGCCAGCCTGGCCTCATGGCGGCGGGCCGCTGGATGACAGGTGGGCAGGCATGGGTCAGCACCTGGGAAGTTTGGCATCTTAGGATGTGGGGTGACCACGCGCGCCTTGCGTGCTTGGTGGCGGGGGGCAGCTGGATGGCAGGTGGGCCTCCCCTTTCAGCGTTTCAAGCTGCTATACATATACGTATACGCTGTGGCTGTGCCACGAATGGGCTGAGGTGCTGGATGCCAGGCCGCCCTGGGTGACAGGTGGGGACAGGTGCCTTCTGCTGCGAGCTTGTGTCGATGCGCGGCCGCCTGAATGGCCTGGGCAGGTGGCCTTCAACAGCGGTCCGCCTGCTGCGGCTCCATTCCCTCCTCCGGCTCTGAGCATGGTGCTGGGCCTGTTTTGCTCGCCGAACCCTTCTTGCGCAGCCTGCGCTGTCCTCTGCTGCTCAGCGGCTCGTTGTGCTTTACAGAGCGTCAGGGGGGCAGGCCGGGGCGAACCCGCCCTGAAGGGGCACACCACCTGTCAACCCTCCTATCTGCTGTGGCTCCCTCCTCCGCCTTCCAAGCAGGCGTTGTGCTGGGCCTGTTTTGCGCGCTGAACCCGGCGCTGAAGCGGCGCCAGCTGGACGCCTTTTGCTGGCCCAAGCTCTGGCTCGGCTTCTATTTGAACAACGCAGGTGGGCAGCTGCAAGTTTTGTTTTACTCGGCAGTGCAAGGTGCTAGGTCGGGAGGCTGCTGTGCTGCTCTCGGCGGGTCGCCGCCGCCTGGCGCTGTCTTGTGGCTGCCGCTACCCTGCTGCGCGTGTTCCACACCTGAGCCTGCAGCGACCCACCTGTCCAGCTGTGCAACCCGCCTGCCCAGCTGTGCAACCCGCCTGCGCATATCACCTGTCTGCAGTCATCCCACTGTGCATCGCCTACACCTTCCTGACGCGGCACATTGACTGGAGCGGCATCCGCTACTGGCGGGCGGGCGGCAAAGTGGTGCGCGTGCAGCACTAGCCGGGCAGTCGACTGGTTCGCTACCAGCAATGCCGGGCACCAGATCAGCAGATGCGGCTGCTGGCCGACAGGCGGCGCAGAGGTGCGCATGCGTCCTGCATGCGTCACTAGGGGGCACGTGTGCCTGAAGGTGCCAGCCATGCTGGACGGCCGTGGTCGCGGTGACTGGCGGGTGTACGCTGCCGGTGCAGCCCAGCAAGTAGCACTGCCCAGCACTGAACGTGAACTGCCGGCGCTGCAGCATGCAAGCCCCGTGCTGTGAACTGAACCTGCTACCAATTCCTTTTGGCCCAAACCTGATTCGTTGTGATTTCATCACACGCACTGCAAGCACTGCTTGGCCCACAGATTGCACAGAGCACAACAAGCGCAGTAAAACAAAACTCAGTCGCTGCAGAACAAACAGATTGTTGGCAACTGTTCGCGGATGCAGCGGTTGGTTGCCCGGGTACGGCCTCACTGCTGGCACCAGCCATCCCTGCTGCCGTTTACGGCCCGCTTTCGTCGGCGATTCGGCTGGCCTCATCAGACAGCATCTTCTCGCGGGCAGACGGGCTCATGTGGTCCTCGCTGTGCGGGTTGACCTCCTCGCCTGCAGGGGTTGTGGCAGGGGGTAAATTTCTTAAATTTGGGAACTACTTTTTTTCTTGTGGGCCAGTTATTTTGCAAGGAACTGGTGTTTGCCTGGGGCTGCTGCGGGCGTCCACGCTCATCGCATCGAGTGCTGCACATTCCAGCTGCCCACCTCAGCCTCAAGAAACCGCTGCCCCCGCCCCACCTTGAAAGGGGTCCTTCTCCTCGCCGCCCTGCCTCCAGCTGCCGGGCTGCGGCGCCTCCGCCTCCCACAGCACCTCTGCACGCTCCCAAGGAGGCTTGTCACCCTCCATCTTGCCGCCCGGCCCGCTGGTTGCGCCGCCCGCCGCGCCGCTGGCACCCCCGCCGCCGCCCGCCTGCCCACTGAAGCACCGCACTGGGCCTGCACCGGCGCTGTTGGTGCTGTTGTGCGGGCCGCTGCTGTGCTTAGCGCTGCCGCCGCGACTGCTGGGTACGTCCCCTGCTGGCGGCGGTGGCCAGGGCAGCGCTTCGAAGCCCTCGTGTTCATGCTGCTCGCGCTGTCCCAAAGCCCACTCCTCTGCCTCCTCCTCTGCCACCTCCTCCTGGTGGTGCAGCTCGCCCTCGGCAGCTGAGCCTGTGCCTGTGCAGGACAGAATGCAGGCTGAGAATGAGCGGCGAGCGGTGTGGTGAGCGGCGTGGGCGGCGCCGCCCCTTGGACCGCCGCCGCAGCAGCCCACCACCGCCGTCTTAGCACCACCCACCTGCTGCTGCGCTGCTGAGGGGTCGCAGGGAGGGCAGGGCGGCCCAGGCGGCCCCTCCGACACGCGCATCGCCAGCCCACACGGCCGCCAGCGGCCTGAGCAGCCCCCTTGAGCTCAGCATCGTGGGAAAGTGCGTGCCGAGGCGGCCAGCAGACGTGTTGGCTTGGGGCAAGCAGCGCTGGGGTTTTGCCTGGCTGGCGCCGATGTTGCACCGTGCTGCCGAATGATCTGCATCCATCACGTGGAGCCGTCTGGTTACGCCCACTGTGCAAGCAGCAAGCAGCGCGATCAACACGCTGCTCAAGCAGTGCCTGCCGCCGTGTTGTCGATGCCGGAGGCGGCGCGTGGGGGCGGCGCCGCTCTCGCCGCTCGAGCCACCGGGTGCCTTCTCATCTGCCCCACCTGCAGCCTGTTCTGCCGCCGAGCGCTCCTCCTGGCCGGGCCTGGAACCAGGGTACACGACCTGACGCGGGTGCTGGTCGCCTGCGTTGTGGATGGATGTGCGGTGTGGATGGGATGGATGGGTCTGGCTCAGTTAGAGAGCTGCACCTGGAGCGCCCAAATCAGCCCAGCTGCTGCACCCTGGCACAGCACCAATGGCCTGGCTGGCCACCAACGCACTGCCTGCTGCCACCCTGCCCGCCGCTGCAGCGCATCCGGCCGCCTCCCAGCTCACCGCCGGCGCCTGCCGTCTTGCTCGTCCCCTCCATTGACTGCGAGTGTGCGCAGCCGGGGCCAAACTCAGCGGCTGCGCCGCCAGCGCCTGTAAAGCAGGTGCAAATGCAGAGCTGAAGACGTGAAGAAACACTCCGGCTCGCACTTGCACATCCAAGCCTGCAGCGCCAGGCGGAAACCGCGCAGATGCCAACCCGGCCGAGCGCCTGACCTGCGCCTGTGGCCGCCACCGCCTCCTGCGCCGCCTCGTTCAGCCCCTCGGCCTTCTCCCCAACCGCCTGGCTGCCCCAGAGGCGCAGGGAGGAGGCCGTGATGGCTGCAGGGGCGGTTCTCTGGACAGCACAACGGGCCGAGGCTGCCAGGCGGCCCAGCTCACCTTGCTGCAGCATGGTGATGATGGCGGCAGGGGCAGGTGGAACAGAGTGCTGGATCAGTGCAGGGGCTCATGAGCGGCGGCCATCGGCAGCAGCGGCGGCACACATCAGCAGGGCACGACAGCGGCGAGCAACGCTGCACATGCACTGGCCGAGAGTTTGCTCTGAGCAACAGTGTAACCCTGTAGGTGCAGCAGCGGCAGCAGCACCCGGAACAGGTGTGGACAGGCAGTGCGGGACCGTGGCAGCAGAGGCAACGCGCCGCAGAAATGACGACAGCGTCGGCAGGGGCTGCTTGCGTGCAGGAGGTGAAGGCTGATCTGGCAGGCAGCCTGATTAAGCCGGTGGGAGAGACGGGCAGCAGCAGCAGGCGGCGCCAACAGGAGCGGCGGCAGCGGCGGCAGGAGAGACACCCCGTGGAGCCCTTGGTCTAGAGGGACATGTGCCAATTCTGAAAGGAATACATTGGCGCCGTTCAACCTTGCAAGCTAAGCGCGATGCACGTTTGCTCTGATGCACTGAACACCTGGGGTAGAAGGGGCTGTTCAAGGTTAAGTTCATCCCAGAGCAGGGGCATCGATGCGTGCGGGACGGCAAGGGGTTGCAAGCTGGCCGGGGGTCATAACGGTACAGAGGAGCTGCCCTCCCCCCCTCTAGCTTCATTGACTAGTCATTCAATCCGTGTGCCTTCGAGTGCTTGAGGGTTGCTGTCAGGCCTGGCATGTCTCGACGGTCTGCCGCCCCCAGTGCAGCCCGCCTACTGGGGTATCGTGGGGGGTGTAGAGCGGCGGCGGCAGGGCGACGGTTTCACATCGGGTTGCTGCGCGCTGCGGCCTATAATACGCGCACAATGCGCCCTCCACCTGATGACAAACCTCAGACCGTTGATTTCAGCCGCAATTTGCAGCTGTTGTGAGATATGCATGATGCCGCTGACTTGGCGCCCAGGGTGCAGACCCTGGAGATGCGGTTCCTTGCTCTTGGCCGGCCATTCTGCACTTCTTCCTAATTCCTTGCTATCCTCCGCCCTTGTGCGCTCGGAAACAACCGGCAGGTGAGTTTTGCACTTTGAACTGGAGCGCTGCTCGGGGCTTTCGTCTGGTTGCGGTCGGGCTCTGTTGAGTTGCCCAAAATAGTTCGTTTGCACGCCGCCGGCGGGCGGCGGCTCGTCTAGGGCCCGCCACGCCCGCAGACGCCTTCCAATCCCTGGAGGGGAATCTGCGAAGGCCGCTGCTTTGCCTCGCATTAGCCCTTGCTGCCGTGCTGGCGCGCGTGAGCTGCTTGGCGGCAAGGCCAGTGCCTGGTCTGGTGATGCTGCGGCGCCGCCGGCGGGACCGCCCCGTGCGGCGGCACCGCATCCCTGCGCTGCGCATGGCTGTGGCTCACTCCACCCACCCCTTTCCGCCCCCCCAGGCCCTCCAGCGACCCACCGACTGCGGCATGAGGCGCGCAGCAGTTCTGCTGCTGCCGCTGCTGGCGGTGATGGCGCGTGTGGCCTCCGCTACACGCTCCCTGCACAACGAGGCAACCATCCAAGTTCAAGTGGACTCACTTCCGTCGGTCAACACGGCCTCCGCTTCCAACGGCAACCCACCCTGGGTGGCTGGCAAGGTGCGTGGCGGGTCGCAAGTCTGTGACATGCGGCTGCCATAGGTGTAGCAGCCGGCTCCAGCCCACCCGCGCCCCTTGCGCCCCCCGGATACCACCCCCACCGCCACCCCCCAACCCCACCCTGCAGGTTCTGGTGCGCTTCAAGAAGGGCGCCAACGAAGCTGCCAAGGGCCACGCCATGAAGACCGCGGCCCCAGGCTCCAAGAAGAAGGAGCTGGTATTGAAGGACGAGGATGGGGAGCTGTGGCTCATGTCCACCCCCCCCGGCTGGTCCATCGCAAAGACGGCCACCGCCTTCAAGCGCCACGTCGCTGTTGAGTCAGCACAGCCCAACGTGCAGTACACTGCGGTGCGTGCATATATACGCGCCTGCACAGGCATGCTATGCTGCTGAGGGCGGGGCCGCACCTGGTGCAAGCCTGCTGCTGCCTGGTCCAGTGCACCAGTGCTTCTGCCCCCTTCCCCCTCCCCGGTGGGGCCCTCCAACTGGCACGGCATCGGTGCGGTGCCTCCGCCGAGCCGCCCCATCCCCATGCACCCACCCGCCTCTTCCACATCCCCACCTGTGCAGCAAGCGGTTTCCGATGACTACTTCTATGATCGGACCTGCACCTGGAGAAACAGTGCCGGCACTGTCCTTGCAGTTCTTCCCTGCATGTGGGGCATGAGGAGCCTCCAGCCCGGCGGGTCCAAAGCAGATGACGCATGGGCGGCAGGACACTACGACTGCTCTGACGTGTGAGTTGCGGGGCTGGTGTGGTCCATTTCCACATCCATTTTCGCTCAACTGCTGAGTTGGGGCGTGCTGAGTTGGGGCGTGTTGGGGCTGCCATTGCATGCCAGCAGCCCCATGCAGCAGCTCTAACAGCATGCCTGCGGCCACTCAGTCCATGGTGCCACCGACCTTGCCACTAGCATTTTTGCTGAGTATATGTTTGCTGCCCTGTGCGTCGCAGCTACGTGGGCGTGATCGACCAAGGTCAGTAAGGGCATGGCAGGAGGGCGGTGTGCTGAATGGTGCCATGGCAGGGCCGGCCTCACGTAGCGGAGCCCGCTACGTCGGCTACCTCGCTGCCTGGCTCCCTGCCCTGCTGCATGCCCAGCTGCTTGGTCAGCTGGCTATTGTGTCTGTCTGCTGGCTGGCTGGCTGTCTTGCTGGCTGGCTGGCACCTGCATTTCGCATCCAACGGGCATCTCATCGCATTGCATGGATAGGCAACCACTCAGCAAGGCGTCTCCTTCTGCCCACCCGGCAGGCATCGACTACACACACACCGACCTCGCTGCCAACATCTGGACCAACCCCTGGGAGGCGGCAGGCCAGGGAGGCACGGCTGGGCTGGATGACGATGGCAACGGTCAGTACTTGCGTACTTACCGCATCATCTACACGCAAACGTCCCATGAGTCCCCTTCTGGCTCCTTGCGCTGTGCATCAGTCGGATGCCTTGCGAAGCAAAGTGTACTATTCACCTCTGGGTGACAGCGGTTATCACAGCAGGTTCCACAGCCATTGTCAAAGCTGGTGCCAATGGGGCAGGCTGCTTGGGACTGGCTGCAAGTCCTCAGCTCACGACCTTGTCTCGCCCCTCGCCCATCTCGCCCCGCCCGTTTCGTTGAGCCGTGCCCAAGGGCGCCATCTTTATCGTTCTGTCTGTCCCTTGCTCAAGCAGGGGTGGTGGACGATCTGCACGGCGCCGACTTCGTTCCAGACACTCCAAGCGGCGAAGTGCGGGTCACTGGTGACGACCACGGTGAGCAGCACTGGTGGCTCACTGATCACTGACGGTCGTGTTCACTCCTGTTGAGCATGCATCAGCTCTCTTGCACACCGTGGCTGCAATGCGACACTGTGGGCTCCAACCGGGGCTCATTAGGGTTGAAGCAGCTTTTCAGCATTGGCAGCAACCTGTGACAGGCTGTCTATCCAGGCAGCCACATGTTGCTGACAGCAAGCAACTCCTTTCTTGCTCCCCTGGCGTCCAGGCACCCACGTCGCGGGAACCATTGGAGGTGCGGCCTCGTGCGTCCCAAGATGATGCATTTCACTGCACGCGCCGCTGCTCTGCAACTAGGTGCTGCCAACACTTGAAGCAGCCGCGCCCTGCTGCCGGCAAGCTGTCCACCACAATGTGCCAGCACATGCTCTCGTGCTAGCATCAGTTCTTGAACTACAGTTCCATTGCGTCGCCACCCGGCAGGTGTGGGAATGAACACGGCAGGTGTTGTCGGCGTCTGCTGGAACGTCAAGATCGTCAGCGCACGGTTCCTGGACATTGGGCGGCGTGGCGGCACCACTGCCAACGCTATCCGCGCCATCAACTACCTCATCGACCTGAAGCAACGTGGGCTGAACTTGGTGGCCACCAGGTGGGCAGGCAGGACGCAGTGAATGCTGCATTGGACCCGCCTTGCCGCCACTCTCTGAGCTGCCCGCTGCAGCACAGGGCGGCCGGCCTGCTGCAGTTGGCCAAGGCGGGCGCCCAACAAGGCACCAGGCAGCCCATCCGGAAAACTTGCCCACCTGTCGCCCCATGTCTCACCATCCCTCACCGCCACACCTTACCACTTACCGCGTGCAGCAACAGCTGGGGCTGCTGCTGTGATGCAGAATGCTATGACCCTCTGCTGGAGCAAGCCATTGGACGCAGCCGAGCCGCAGGCATGCTGGTGAGTGCAGTGACCGCAATGCCACGCTGGACAGACTGCTGTGTGGCTTCCTGGTTACTTCAGCCGCTGGCGCAGCGCGCATGGCCCACCACCACCACTGCCGCCGCCAACAGCACACACGCAGTCTGGTGGTGGCACCGACGCGGCCTGCTAGCATTCCGATTGGCAGGATGGCTGGGGGAAGAGTCTCAGGGGTCGTACGAGCCAATCCCTCAGCCGTCTCCTTATTTTTTGCATGTGTGCAGTTCATCAATTCGGCGGGCAACGACAACAGCAACACACCTGGGGTGGGATACCCAGCTTACCTCCAAGATGCATCCCAGATCACGTAGGTTCTGGGTGGTGGTGCCTCAGGTTGAGAGTCGCATGCCCCCTGCGGTGCTGACAGCCTCTAAATCACCGCAAACGTGCCATGCGGCGGTGGCTCTGGAGCCTGCTCATTAAGTCAGCTGGCCCAGCCCGGGGCTTTTCACCCCATGACATCCACTCCGTGATGCATTCAACCCTACTGCTCCTCAGTGTTGCGTCCATCGGCGGAACAACCCCACCCGCCCGGTCGTCCTTCTCCAACTATGGGCCATGGTGGGAGCTGGGGTGGTGCAGGGAGGACTATTACATCGTTTGGTGATGTTCACGGTTGCTTCAGCATCTGATGCCACATCCAGCTCAAACCATGGTCGTCTTACAAACTCCTCACAGGGTGCATTTGGGAGCGCCTGGCGAGTTCATTCTCAGCACGGTGCGCACAGCTCTTATTGTTTGTAGCATTGCACACACACGTGTTTGCCTTCCCTTTTTAAACAGCTGAGCTGTGCTGAGGCGCGTGCTAATGCCACTCAGCCACGGGCCGCGCTGGTATGTAAATGGGGCGTGGTACGCGCAACGCTGGCTGTGTGCGCCCCCTTCCGCCAAGTAACACATTCGGCTGTCTGGCATCCACTCCTGACGCTGCCAAATCTGTCACGCCCTGCAGTACCCTGGCAATGACTATAGGGGCATGCAAGGGACGTCGATGGCTTGCCCCCATGTCAGGTGAAGACGTCCTCTGTGGCTGCTGGCCGGCTGGCTTTGAGGGCCAGCCGCTCAAGTTGAACAGGGTGCGCGCTCCAAAAGATGCATGGAGCGATGCAGCTGCACTGACCTCTCTGGCCTCTGCTGCTGCAGCGGAGCTGCCGCGCTGTACAAAGCACGCTACCCCTCGGCAACATGGGAAGAGGTGAGCATCAGCCGCTGCATATTTTTCGGCTCGGCTCGGTTTTACACCCGTTTGTCGCACAATGCGCTAACAGGCCCCCCGGGTGGCCCACACGGCCGGGGGGAAGAATGAGGGGGCCACTAAACAGACAGGGGGGAGAGAGAGGAAGCTGGTTGCCCCGCTGAACACGTGCTCGCAGCGTTCATGCACGAGGGGGCAGGCACAGCAGATTTCGGTTCTTAAGCATGCATGTGGCGCACACAGCAAGACCACCACCTTTCCACCCAATAGACAGCCAGCCCTGCCCAATACCCGCCCGGGCCACCCAACGACCCACCCACCCCGGCCCCATGCGTTTGGATCCGCAGATCAAGGCTGCAATCCTGGGGTCCATCACCCAGACACCTGCGTTGCAAGGCGGCGTGACTTCAACGGGCGGCTACCTGAACATTGCTGCGCTTATGAGCAGCGGCCCACCCCCTTCTGCATGCACGGCCGAGCAGAAGGCCGAGGTGAGGCCTAGGCGGGTGCAGCAGGAGGCGTCTCCAGAAATGCCGTGGCTGCATGCAGGATGGGCATGTGCGCCAACATGCCGCTGACGTCCGCGTGCTTTTTCGGGTGGCCCGATTTGCAGTGCGCTACCAACGAGTACTGCACATTTGGCACCTGCAAGCCCTGCCCCGCCAAGTGGTAAGTTGCTGGGGCTGCACAAGCAGCCACACAGGCCCCTGCTTTCTGCATCTCCCGTCACATACCCCGCTTAGTGGGACCTCGCCTCCTTGCGCCTGTGCATGGACAGCCAATGTGAGCACTGGGGCGACCGCAATGCCACCCCATGCTCCAATACAAGCAACACTGGGCATCTGCCGTCCCTCCCTTTCAGTGCCACGTGCCTGGACTCTGGCACCTGTGTGGATTGCGCAGCGGGCTTCAAGTTTGCGCCCATGTGCGACGCCGTCGACTGCACTTCTGGCGACGCCGCTTGCCCCGCTGGCAGATACTGCAATGCCGCCAAGACGTGCCTCAGCTGCCCAACTTGTGCGGCTGGCTCCTTCTGCAACGTTGGAGGCGTGTGTGCAGCGTGCACCACCGTCGGCTCCCACTGGTGCGGCTGCGGTTGGGCTAGCTGCCATCCTAGCGCAGTTGCGCTGCATGCACTGTGCTGCGCCAGCGTTTGAAGAGGCGGTGGGACTTGCTTGCCCGGGCCAGTCTCCAACGCTCATCCTGGGCAATATTGCTGGTCTTGTTCCTGCAGCACCGCGTGCTCAAGGACAGGCACGGCCGTCACTTGCTCGGCCTGCGAAGACGGCTACCAAGGCACCACCTGCTCGGAGTGCACTTCCGACTTTGTGTGTGGCGCAGGCAACTACTGCACTTCCTCCAACGCCTGCGGCGCTTGCACAGACATCGGCCCCCACTGGTGAGCAATGTTAGAACTGCCGTTGCACCACTGTCAATCCAACTGCAGTGTCGCCTCACGCCTACGTGCAGCTATGTTGGCTGCCAGCCAGCTGACCTTAGCATTGGACATTTGCCCCAAACGCATGATCTTTTCCTCTGCCTGCCTGCAGCACGGCCTGCACCCTGGACGAGGGCACCGCCACCTGCACCGCCTGCGAGACAGGCTGGCAGGGCAGCACCTGCTCGGAGTGCAACACAGACACTGTCTGCGGCACCGGCAACTACTGCACTACTGCCGGCGCCTGCGCCGTTTGCACCTCCATCGGCGAACACTGGTGAGCTCTCCTTACTCAGCAGCAGTGCAATGTAGGACGCCGCATGCGCTCTGCTTTAGCATGCTGCTCCTCGTTGTGCTTCGCTCTGCACAGCTCGCCAGATTGACCACCCACTGATGTAGCTTGGCTGTGCTTGACTGCCTTGCAGCACGGCTTGCACCCTGGACGAGGGCACCCCCACCTGCACCGCCTGCGAGACTGGCTACCAAGGCACAGACTGCTCGGAGTGCGCCTCGGATTCGGGGTGCATGGCAGGCAGCTACTGCAACGCCGGCACCTGCACCGCCTGCACCACCATCGGATCCCACTGGTGAGCCCCCTGCAGCGCCCTTGACTCCATTCCAACAGATGGTGTCCTGCCGCACCTGCGTTGGCTGAGTGGCTGGCTCGCATGACTCGCCTTGCCGTCGCCCCGCCTCCTGTGTGCCACTCATCCACCACTAGCGCCTCCTGTGTGCCACTCATCCACCACTAGCGCCTCCTGTGCTCCACTCATCCACCACTAGCTGGGCATCTCAGGGCCCCGGCTCTCTGCCGCGTTTCCTGCTTGACAGATTCTATTGGCGGCCAACATGCGATCAAACCGCCCTTCTGTCTGCAGCACGACTTGCACCCTGGACGAGGGCACCGCCACCTGCACCGCCTGCGAGACTGGCTGGCAGGGCAGCTCCTGCTCGGAGTGCAACACAGACACTGTCTGCGGCACTGGCAACTACTGCACTACTGCCGGTGCCTGCACAGCTTGCACAGGCATCGGCTCCCACTGGTAAGTGTGCGGCTGCGCCGAGTTTAGTGTGTGCCTCCTCGCCTTCCACGCCGCGCCTCCCTGCCATGGTGCTGCATGATCATTGTGGCCAAGGAACTTGGCCCTGCTTCCTTGCAGCACGGCCTGCACCCTTGTTTCGGGCACCCCCACCTGCACGGCCTGCGAAACAGGCTACCAAGGGACGGACTGCACGCAGTGCGCCTCAGATGCCGTGTGTGGCGCGGGCAGCTACTGCAACGACGGCACCTGCACCGCCTGCACCACCATTGGATCCCACTGGTGAGTGCCATCTCGAGGGTAGCCAGCGGCACCTGGTGGTGCCTCTTGCTGCCTACCAACTTACACAGAAAGGGTAAGGCGCGCAAGGTAAACGCTCGTCTCGACCTGTCCCACCTGCGCTCCCTCCCACGCCCATGCAGCACGGCTTGCAACCGCGCCTCCGGCACCCCCACCTGCACGGCCTGCGAAGCGGGCTACCAAGGCACAGACTGCTCGGAGTGCGCTTCAGACGCCGTGTGCGGCGCGGGCAGCTACTGCAACGCCGGCGCCTGCACCGCCTGCACCACCATCGGATCCCGCTGGTGAGCCCTCTGGGGCCGTTTGCTGGTTCTTATGCTGAGGCAGTCACGCTGTGGCGCACTTGTGAGGTGCCCCCGGCATTGCTTCACGGACCAACCAGACTGCCATCAGCTTAGCATTGAGCTGCTCAAGCGACATGCACGTTGACTCACACAAAAGGCCTGCTCCTCACACAATCCTGTACCCAGCACGGCCTGCACCCGCGCTTCTGGCACCCCCACCTGTACGGCCTGCGAGACAGGCTACCGCGGGGCTTCCTGCGCACAGTGCACCACTGATTCGGTGTGCAGCACGGGCAACTACTGCAACGCCGGCACCTGCACCGCCTGCACCACCATTGGATCCCACTGGTGAGGCTGTTACGGACTGACACTTAGCCGCTGGCCAGCGCTTTGCGTCGCCCTCTCAAAGCCTTGATTATTGGAGCACCCGGTGTGCATGCCACCGACAGCACGATGTGCTGCTTCTCGCCCCATTCCGCAGCACGGCGTGCACCCTTGTTTCCGGGAAGCCCACGTGTACCGCCTGCGAGCTCGGCTGGCGGGCTCCAGCTAACCAGTGCACCAAGTGCTCCAGCGACGCTGTTGTTGGGCCGAACCAGTACTGCGACAAGGTGACAGGCAACCCCACCCTTTGCTCCGCCACCAACGCCCGCTGGTGAGGCTGGGCTCTGAGTGACGTAGGGGGTGGAGTGGTACTGCGAGGGCTGATTGCGCTTGATGACAAAGCTGGGCTGGGTCGGGCCAGGCTGGGCTGTGCTGGGTCGGGCCAGGCTGGGCTGGGCTGGGCTGTTGCTTGTGGCACCCAAGCAAGCTCAACAAGGGCTACACAGAACTGCTGCTAGCCTCTGCACGCTAGCAGCCCACCCGGGACGTCGATCTGACGTCTCCTGCGGCTTAACACTTTCCCTGCATCTCTCAACCAATCTGTGTGCAGCCTGACGTGCGTCAGCGGCACCGGCAGCAACATGCAGTGCACCAGATGCGTGGCAGGCTGGCAAGGGCCTGCCTGCAACCAGTGCACACAAGACTCCGTCTGCGGCACCGGCAAGTACTGCAAGGCTGGAGCGTGCGCAGCCTGCTCATCCATTGGCCCCAAATGGTGAGACGCACTTGCGGGCTGGGCAACGGGTGGATGGGTTGTGATGCACCAGGTGCAGCAGGCGCACCGGGTGTGGTGTTGCGCCTGTTCGTCAGCGCCCCAGCATTAGCAGCGGCTGCACAAGCTTGGGCGCTGTACACCAGGTGGCGCCAGGTGGGCTCGCCGGCTATCCGCTGCTCTCTCGTGCATACCATGCTGACCCTTCCTTCCGTGCCAACGCGTGCGCCATGCTGCAGTGCCACGTGCGTCAGCAACCCGCATCCTCGTTGCCTGACCTGCACAACGGGCTACGGCGGGCCCCTGTGCGCCTGCTTGACGCCCAGCAACAACTGCAACAGCAATGCTCAATGTAAGTGCCAGTTTTCGCGGCGGGTTGCTATATAGCTGCTTGGCTGCTGCCCGGCCGCCAGGGATAGGTTGGATAATATTCCGTGGCCAGCTGCCTGCTCACACCTGCCTGTCCACGCCTGCACATGCCCTGCCTCGCTGCAGGCTGCTCCAACAGCTGCGTCCGTGGCAAGTGCACCTAAGCACGCGCCTGCAGCTACTGCTGCCGCCCAGCTAGGGCTGCAAACGCCCTGGCTACCAACAACCCTTCCCTGCCACGCACATCTCAAGCCCAGCCCGCCCCACAATCCGCACTCGCCCACTGTCACCGGCCACCCCACTTGCTCACGGAAACCACGCCACCTTTGCACAGCCGCCGGAAACCACCCATCTGCCCCGCGATCCTCGCCACTGCATCGTCGCCCTCAAACCCGCCACTGCCCCCTGATACCATGTCCAGCCCATGCCGTTCACACTCATCCACTCTCTCGCGATCGTGACCCCAGAACTCTCACCTCGGGACCATGCGCCTCTCACAAGCGCCGCATAGGCGGCTGCTCCACGCGGCTTTCCACAGCCTTCACCAGTTTCCATGTTCACCTTTCATCCACCACCATCCCTTTCACCACTCCAGGTTCACTGTCCAGTCACCCTTCCCCAAGCCTTCAGTTGTGTTCACCCAACTGTCCATCTGAACCCCCGCACTCCAACCTGCCAAGCCTGGTGGCGGCACCTGGCCCTGCCAACTGCATTTGGCCACCACCCGCCTGCCCATCACAAACGCACGAGCCGCACAATGCACGCTGCATCATCACCCAACCAAGCATCCCTCACCTACCTATTGCCTAGTAGTCGGAAGGCAAGCAATCTGCTGTTCCGATGCTGGCACACTCCCCTAAAAAGCGCGCCGCTGTGGTGCCTGTTTTCCCTCTGGACACGATTGCAACTGTGTCCCAGCTGGAGACATGCTTCCCTCTGTGATCGCCCGCGATAGTTGTCCAAGTTTTTGATGCTGTCTCAAGATTAAGCACGATCTGGCAGTTGTGCTTGCCTCCAGCCTCTGCCTGTCACCATCGGAACCGGAATATTGCCTCGGCAAACTGCCGCCGCGTGCCTGATGGCACGCCCCGTTTCATCCACTCCCTGCCTGAGCCCTCTGAAAACATGTATGTTTTTCTCACAACTCCCCGGTCTTTGGAGGCCTGTGAAATCTGCATGTCTGTGCAAGGGCTGGAACAGCTGGCAGGAGGGCACGTCAGGTGTGCGCCTTGCACGTGCACCGCTGGCGGCAACCTGCCGGCACAGCGTAGCCATCAAGCGCGGTGCTGCTTGCCATGCTGCGTACCGCAGGATGACCAAAGGCCTGTAAATGTATGCAAGTTTCAGCCGTGGACGACACTCTGGCTGGCTGTGCTGGGCTGCTGTTCGGATCTCTTGCAGGCAGGCCGCCGGCATGAGGCAGCTGCCACCGGCGGCGCCGTGCTGGCACTCCAACAAAAGACATGTCTGCTGTGTCCGCTCCTTCATAAGCACCGGGTGCTTTTCTTCCAGTTGACGGAAGCAAAGGAGAGTGCCCTGCGTCAGGCGGTCGGGCAGCGAACCTATCTTTGCGTGGGAACGTGCGTGCTGCACAGATTCCGGTTAATTACGGTCAGCGCAAGACTGCAAGCACGATGCGGACTTCTATTGCAGCGGCCGCGGCACTCCTCCTCGTGTTCGCCACCGCCCAGGCCAGCGCCCAGGCCCAGTTCCTCCCGCTGCTCTTCTCCGGCGAACCCAAGCTGTCTGAAGAGCAGGCGGCCCTCGTCGCAGGTGGGTGGACCCTCGCGCCAAAAATCCCGCCGCCGCCGCCGCCGCTTGCGCCCCCTCGCTGCACATCTGCCCTGCCACGCCCCAGCCCAAGCAGCCCGCCCCGCCCGCTGCCTCCCCGTCAACCTCACAGGCGTGTGGGAGCAGGTAGACGGCTTCCGACTGGATGGATCTGTGCTGGATGACACCCTGAGGAAGGCGGCGGCAGCTGCCGCCGCCGAGGACAGCACCGACGTGGACTTTGAGGGTGAGGCTGGCTGGTCATGTTCGGGGGAGAGGGCCCTCATGTTTGGCTGACAACTGTGAGCGCCAGGTTTGCTGCCAGGCTGAGCCTGCCCTTTTCACAAGTCGGAAGCAGCAGGCGCCAGCTTACGATGCAGTCTTTCCGCGCCCTCACACCGGCCCTCGAGTTCCCCGCGCGCTCCCACTGCCCACCCACCGCCGGCCGCCCCATTCCCCGCCCCATGCAGCAGTGCTGTGCTGCCAAATGTTCCTGCCCCACCACGGGCTGCTAAGTAGCATGCAATGCAAAAAGTAAACGGCGCGAGCTCACCGCCATCCGCGGCCCCTCCTCCATGCGCCCTTGCAGCGGTGCTGGCCAATGCCTCCTCCCCCGCCACCGGCCCGCTGTCCTTCAAAATCTACATCCCTGGCATCGATCAGAACTCGGGCGCCTTTGGAGCGTACTACCTGATCGGAAAGAAGGGAGATAAGCCGGCGGTGACGCGGGTGCTGGGCATGGGCGCCAGCACACCTGATGGCGTGCTGCTGATGGTGAGCCGAGTGTCGGAAACTGTGGTTGGTGGGACTGGGAAAGGGAGGGGGGCTCGCCCGCTGGGCAGTGGTGCGCACCCCTGATGGCCTGCCGCTGATGGTGAGAGGATGCTTGCACGTGTCTAGCAAGCAGGCTGGCCGCCCCTACCCCCCCAAAACGTATTGCCTGCCCCGCCCCACTTGCTTGCAGGGCACCAAGGACGAGGATACCGGCATGTGGTGGGGCCTTGTCAAAGATGACGAAACCATGGTGGTGCTTTACATGGAGGGCGTGGAGGTGAGCTGGTGCTGGTTTGGGCTCAGAACTCGGGAAGCGGTGGCCGTGGCCGCCGGGCCTGGGCCGGCAGATGTGGGGAGTTGCACTGCAGCAGCTGGCCGTGGGCAGCCGCCGCCACCACCACTGCGACCCTCACGCACCGCTGGCGGCTCTCCCGCTCCTCCCAAGCCTGGGAGCAACGAGATGGTGGGCAATCAACTCGGTTAGTCGACCACTCGTTGACCGCTCGTGTATTTCGTTCTACTCCTTGCTCCCAGGCCTGGGACAAGGAGCGCACCAAGGTGGTGGACAACCAGGTGGTGGCGCAGTACACCTACAAGAAGCTGCCGGCCGAGGAGATCAAGGTGCGCCTGCCGCTTCAAAAAGGGAAGGCGGTGTGTGAGTGTTGGATCCAACAGGTGGCGGCGCAGTGCACCGACAAGAAGCTGCCGGCCGAGGAGATCAAGGTTGGGGCAGGGCGCGCCCCGGTTCTTGGACACGTTTGGGGGCGTTTGGGCAGCAGTGACAGAGGACGGCTGGTGCCACGTGGCGCTAGTGGGGTCTCAGTCTGCAACCCTGCGTCAGGAGGCTGCCCGCATCTCGCCCACCAGACGCTGCCCGCATCTCGCCCACCAAACTGCAACCCCGCAAATCCCAGGAAAACAAATCCTTTTAGATTTGGCCAAAATTTGAAATAGGACGCGCTGGCGCTGGCGGCTGCCAAGGATGCCCACTCCCCCGAATGACAGCCAGCAGACTGCGGCCAGGCTGACCTGCTGCACGCTGTTCTTCCCATCGCTCACAGGACGCACTGGCGCTGGCGGTTGCCAAGGGTGCCACCGCCGAGAACGAGAGCCAGCAGATTGCGGCCAGCGACCGCAAGGACCGCGGCGGCAGCAACTGAGGAGCGGCGTAAGGCACGGCGCAAGGCATTTACATGTATGTAGCCGTGGCGGCACGGACCGTGGCGCAAGTACAGCGGCCCAACGGCAAGTTTGTTGCGCACGCACACCAGGCGATCAGCCGTTCAGCAGTCTTTTTCCACTCTGTTCAGCAATCACATTCGGGCCAGTTCTGCCACGCATTCCACTACTGAGGCCGAGTCGGCCCAAGACAATATGCCGCATCCCCCCTGTTCCATTCGCACTTCCCCACTCCAACCCAGGCCGATGCTTAGATTACAGCAGTGGGGCGCAGCACGGCTTGTGCGTGCACACACGTGGTGCATTGCGTTGCGTGTTGCGAGTTGAAAGAAGCGCAGGTCAAAAGGAGTACAAGGCGAGTTCCAGTCAAGAGGGAGAGTACAAAGAGGCAAGCGCGCACACAAGGATAGGGAGGGATCAGGTGAGGCGTGCAGTAACAAGGTACACAAAAGGTAGGTGAGCAGCGGTCCGGGTGAGCCGAGCAGGCGGCAGGCGAGCTGCAGCAAGCCCACAACGCTCTGCACAGCAGGCCATCGGCTGTGCCGCAGCGGCCAGCTGCAGGCGGCGGCGGCGGGCAGCGCAGCGGCTACGCTGTGAGTGTTGTGTAACGTCCGCTGATCCACTCTGAAACATGCGACACAGACGGCTCACACCCGCAGGATCTGGGCCTTGTTGCCAAAGCAGATGGCGACCCAGTCGGGCTGCGCGGCGCTCCACTGCAGCTGGTTGATTTCTGTGCCCGCGTTGTAGGCCAGGATGGGGTCCAGCCCGTCGCTGCCTGCCGTGGCGTCCTGCAAGGCGAGGGAGGGAAGGGGAGTGGAAGAGAGGTGGGTGGAGGAGAGGTACGCACCTGCTGCCAACAAGGCGCCCGAAATGGCCTGGCCCCCGCCCAGACGCGCTGCGTACCCGTGCCCTCCCAAGAAGCAGCAGCAGCAGCAGCAGCAGCAGCAGCAGCAGCAGCAGCAGGGGGGAGCTGAGTCTCCTGCCGAGCTGAGTCTCGGCTTACCTGCTGCCCGCCCATGGCTCCCGACATGGCCAGGTCCCAGATGAGTGCTTGGCAGTCGTCGCCAGCTGAGCACAGGTGCACCGCGCTGTGCGGCGCCCAGCACACCGCATTCACGCTCGCCTGCGCACCACGTGGGTACGGCAGACACAGCGGTTGAGCAGCGCCTGCAGCAGGCAGCGCCCCAGCGTAACAGTAGCATGCAGTGCGGCAAGGTGTGGCCGTGAGTGGTGCACATGGCAACTCAGCGCCTGAGCATGGCCCTTCAAGGGCAGCAACAGATCTTGCCTGGTGCCGCCGCAGCTGCGCCACCGGCAGCGCCGACAGCGCACCTCCACAAACGCAGCCGCACGGCTGGCAAGTGGAAGCAAGTGCCTAAGGAGCCATGGCAGCAGCAGCAGCCCACCTGGTGCCGCTGCAGCTGCGCCACCGGCAGGGTGGGGTACCGGATGTCCAAGACCAGCACCTTTGACGAATCCATTGCAAAGGCTGCGATGTAACGTGGGTCCTGCTTGTTCCAGGACAAGCGCAGCAGCGGCGTGCTGGGCTGCGGGCTCTCATAAATGATGGTGCTGTGCTCCTTATCCCTGCGCAGGCACGTGGGGCAAGTTTTTCAGTTGAACAATCAAGGTCTGCACAATCAACGGGCTCTCGTAGATGATGGCGCTGTGCTGCGTGTCCCCTGCAGGACGCACATGCAAAGTTCCCAGCAGAGGCAGCCACCGAGGCCAAAGCCGCATGCTGCTGCACACCGCTTGAGCTGCCGCGCCACACACGCCAGCCCGGCACTCGTGCCCCGATCGATTCGCACTGACCGCAGGTCAAACACGCGCACAGAGCCGTCTGCCGACACAGAGGCAAAGATGCCGACGCCGCCCCACGCAATGTCATATACCTGTCCAGGACAGCGCAAGACCACAGCAGCGCTTTGTCAGGTCACATGAGACGCTGTGCGCGCCAGCATGGCTGTGCGCGGCTGCATGGCTGCGTGCCGCGGCAGGCCACGCACACAGCGTTCCGAATGGGGCAACGTGTGCAGCGAGGAACGTGGCGCGCGCAATCAGCTGCGTGCCTACCAGCACAGCAGCCACACCCTGGCTCCACACTGCGTGCAACTTGCAGCAGCAAAGCAGCACTCCGGTAAAATAAGCGGCACGCACCTCCTTGTCGTGCGCAATGAGCTGCGTGTCGACCAGGCCGCGCTCCACATCCCACACCTGCGGCACACAGCCGGGAGGCGCCGGGCATGTCAGAGGGCACCACCCTTTAACCACGCAGCACGGGAGGCGCCAGGCATGTCGGACGGCACGCCCCCCTCAACCAAACGCCCAAGGCGTGCGCTTTCTGCCTTTTCTTCGCAGGCCAAGCGCATGGGTCGCCAGGCAAAGTCCCCCGACAGCCGCCAGCGGGCAGCAGGCAGCATGTAGGTGGCCCCTCCATCAAGCCCGCTCGTGCGCGGATGGCAGAGCTTGAGAGACCCCTCTCTGACGCCAGCGCCGCACCGTGCACGTGGTATCGATGGATGCGGTGCCGATGCGCCGTGGGTCCAGCTCGTTCCAATCGAAGGAGGTGAGGGGCGCCGAAAACTCCCCGCCCTTGTTCTGCGGCAAGATGCAAGAGGTGCGAATCAGCTCTCAGCACACACAATCAGTCAATGGTGAGGGGCGCAGGCAGCCACGCCGCAGCCAAGCGAAGACGCGTCACCAGGGGTGCAGGCCTCGCATTGCTGGGCAGCGCCTGCAGCCGCACTCGCTGCAGCTGCCATCACCAACGCTGCACACACGCGCCAGCAAGCCTGCTTGGCCTCACGTTGTTGAGCAGTTTTTCCAGCCGCACGCTCTGCTGTGCGCTGCCGGGCTCGTCGCTGAGGCGCCAGATGCGCAGGAAATCGCCAGTTGTGGCCAGCAGGTCGGGCCGCGTGCCGTCCTGCGAGCGGGGCAAGCGAAACGGAATGCATCGGCGGGGCGCAGGTGTGCAGGAAGCTGCACAGGGATACACAGCCGGCCCGCTGAGGCTGTTGCAAGCAGCGCAAGTACAGTTTGTCAGGGACAGAGCGCATTGGTGAGCGAGGGGCTGGTACACGCAAGCAACATCGAAACGCACCCAAAATTAACACATCAGCATCCGAAATCAGTCCCAGCGCGCACCTTGTCGGGGATGAAGCCGACTTTGGTGGGCGGGTAGGGGTGCTGGAAGGAGAGGGCGGGGTTGGACCGCACCACCCCCCGCGCCTCGTCCACTGCACACCGGCGGCAACGGCAGTGGGGGCCTCAGAAGCCGAAACCGACCTCTTGGAGACCGCCTGGGCTACAGTCCCAATGGTGAATGAGATGCATGCAGTGTACACTGTACAGCATGCACTGCCCGGGGGAGCCCCTGCAGCAGCCGGCAGCCAGTCGGCAAAGCCACACTGCAGCCTGCGCGGGTATGCAGCGGCTCGCACCAAGACGCCGCAGCACACCGTGCTGCTGCCGCCACTCTTGCTGCACAGGCTGCTCCTAGTCCGCGCTCTTCCGTCTTCCTTCCTTCCTGCTACCAACCCCATACCCTGCCGCAAGTCAAGACACTCACGCTGCACAATCTCCACCCGGTTGGCATAGTCCTCAATGAAGGAGCCGAGGGCCAGGCGGAAGGGCCGGTCCGGCCGCACCTGCACATGAAGAACACTGGCACACCAGGGCTTCGGACCCATGTCCTCGCAAGCTATCAGCTGGGTCATGGTTGGGGGTGAGGGCACCAGCAGGGTGTGCATTAACCGTAGCTGGCCGCGCATGGCTGGCTGGCAGCTGGCAACGGCAAGCCGGCATGCAACATCACAACAAAGCAACGGCAGCCAACGGAAGCCGCGCAGGTAGTGCTTCATCGGTGCACCGCTGCGCTGGCATGCAATTCTGCTATGCAAGTGGGGGCAGCAGCGAGAGCTGTGCAGCCGCCGGGAAGCAGCAGCCAGGCGGCGAGCAGCGGCAGCAGGCACTCACGCTCCAGCCGGCGGCATACACTAGGTTGGGGCTTTCATATGTGTAGATCTCCGCACGCCCCTCCCCCTGCTGCTGCATGGCTGCGCCACTTAGCGCCGCAGCTGCTCCCACCCAACGCCGCGCCTGCAGGTGGCTCAAGAGAGGGAGGAGGGGTGGGCGGCGGCAGCGGCGGCGGCGAAGTGGCGGCGGCAGCGGCGGGGGACGCAGGAGCGCCCAGAAGCCTTGCAGGGCGGCGCAGATGCCCCTTCACGCCTGGAAGCCTTGCTGGGAAGGGTCCAAGCGGCTGCAGGCCGCTGCAAGCGGCTGCTCGCGACGCTAGCACGGCCTGAAGCGTTTTCAAGCGCCCAGACCTATGCGACACACTTGACTGACACACAATCAGAAGTTACAAGCTGCCGGTCGCAGCAACAGTGCCGCCTGGGGCTGCGAACACGCGAGTGTCGGGGCAGGGGCTGCAAGAGGGGCAGCAGACCTGCGATCAGAGTTGTGGGCTGCGTCAAGACGCTCTGCAGGCCGCAGGCGCTCAAAGCAAATGGCATTGGGCGCAGCACCATCGCACGGCAGGCCACCATCGCGCCCTCTTCGCCTGCCCAAGTTGTCGCTGCTCGTAGTAATCGCATACCAGCGCCTACCGCGACAGGTGAGCGCCCAGCAGTCGCCGCTGCCCAGCCCCAGAGCGGCCTTGCTGCCGTCATCGGGGCCCAGCATCGCATTTGCGACCCATTGCGAGCACCGCTGCCGCTGTCGACAGGCTCACCAGCTCCCCTCGCCTGAGCCCCGCCTCTCCGCTGGTCCTGGTGCCCGCAGTCGGCCACCACCCCACCATGCAGGCCCTGACCACCGTCCAGAAGCCCTTTGCGGCCCCCACCGCCGCTGGTGCCCGCAGTAGCGGCCGCCGCGCGCTGGTGGTGCGCGCCGCCGCTGCACCGGAGCAGCTGAGCCGCCGCGCGCTGGCCAGCCTGCTGGCAGCCGCGCCCGTGCTGCTGCCCGCGTCCCGTGCGCTGGCGCTCATCCCCGATGACGATGATGAGGAGCTGGTGGAGAAGGCGCGCGCCAACCGCGCCAAGCGCCTCGCCGCCGAGCGCGAGACGCAGCAGGCATTCTCCCGCTCCGCCAAGGGCCTGGGTGAGCGCGTGTGTGTTGGCTGCTGATATGTTTGCGTAATTCTGGCGACATGTGCCTGCGCTGCCAAGAGGTAGCGCCTGGGTGAGCATGTGAGCTGGCGCCTGATCGTGTGTACCTGCTGGGTGCTGGTGAGTGTCGGCTGCGCTGCGCTTGCGCTGGTGTTTGGTGCTGGTGTTTGGTGCTGGTGTTTGGGGTTTGGCTGCAGGTCTCCCTGCAGGACATTGTCCTGGCTGCGATGTGGCAGTAACGCGTGTGACACCCGCTGGTGGCTGCCTGCTACATGCTTGTGCAGCACCGTGTGTCGGGGACCCGCCTGCGCTTGCTGCTGCCATTGTGGGTGCTGCAGACCGCTGCTGGAGCAGGAGCTGATGCGGCGGTGACTCGCGCTTCGCCTAATGTGCCGCTGGAATCCTCTGCTAATTCCTTGCATTTGCACTTGATCCGCTGCCTCTGCTGCAGACCGGGTGCTGGAGCAGGAGCTGATCCCCGTGCAGCGCGCCATCAACAACCTGGCGCAGGTTGGTTTGCCTGCTGCACCCTGGTTGCTGCACCTTGTGACGCTCCCTTGTTTTGGAGCTGCAGCTGGCACTGCAGGGCAGTGCGCCATCTATCAATAACCTGGTGCAGGCGCGCTGCGCTGCCCACGCTGCCTGCCAGCTTGCATGTCGCGTCCCAGCCGTGTACGCGCTACTTGCTGCGCTAGTGCCGTGCTTGCGTCCTGCCTTGTGCTGCCGCTGGCTGCCTGTGCTGGCCTTGAAGCCTTCGCCACCACATGATGCTGTGTGCGTGTCCACTCTTGCTGCTGTGTGCGCGTCCATCCCGCATGCAGAGCGGCGCGCAGCTGGAGGCCGGCGATGTGAAGGCGGCGGCTGGCACCCTCAGGTGCGGCTTTGCCGGGGCTGCCGCTCCTGCTGCTGCTGCTGCTGCTGCTACCGGTGCTGCAAGTTGGCTGGCTGATGCCCCACGGTTGGGCGCTGCCACTGCATGTGCCTGCTTACCGTTGCTGCGCGCAATTGCCTGCAAGGCCCTCCCTGCACACCGTCCCTTCGCAAGCCCGAGACGTGTACACCGCTGACTGACACCAGCCATGCCCACTCTCTGTGCTTTCCGCAGCGGCACCTGGGTGCGTGAGTTTGAGGCGGCGGCCAACAAGCTGTCCTACACCGACGGCTCCAAGGACTCCGGTGAGAGCTCGAGTTTGAGCTGCACAGTTTGAATGGCACGGTTCACAGAGCGCTGGATTGCCACAGCCGTGCCAGCTGGGCAGTCGATGCAACATGACGGCCGCACTTCGCTGCGGCTTGCCAGCCCGCCTTCCGGCACGCCTGTCCAGTTGGAATCTCATTAAGCCCATCCTTCTCCTGCCGCCTGTCCCTGTGTGCAGCCGCGGCCGTGTTCACCAGCCTGTCCTCCCTCCAGGACGCCGCCGCCAAGGGCTCCGCCGCCGATGCCAAGCGCGGCTTTGTGGCCACTGTGTCTGCGCTCAAGGGCTGGGTGGCTGCTGCCAACGTGGGTGCTGACCTCAAGGGCATTTGAGCAGCCCCCTGCGATGCTGCCAGCCTTCGGATGACCCGGCAATGATGCTGTGCAGGCTCTGGTGCAGCACGGCCGGCGATGCGGCCTCCTGTCCAGCGTACCCGTTGCGGCCATTGGCTGCGGAGAGATCTCTTGCTGTTAAGTGGACCTGCGCTTCCCCCCCCGAGAAGAACAACTCACAATTTTGCATTGACTGCTGCGATTTATCAACGTGTTCGTTCGTTTGGCTATGGCAATTGTAATGTATGCCAGCACCCTGGCACGCGTGTCCGGCAACAACAGGCGCAGAGGGTGCCTTCGGGATGCAGAGGTGCTCAGGCATTCGGAAATATGACATGCACATGGATTTATGTTGGCAGGGTCGGCGGTAGGGACATCGGAATTGGGGCACACCAGTGTTTGTGTGGGTGAGGCAGATACATTCTCATGTGCGATTGAACGTGGCAACTGGGAAGAACATGCGTCAAGCAAGAAGCGGTACAGAGCAACAGAGGCTGAAGTAGCAGGACGGACTGTCTAGATGACGATGGCATGTGAGCACTCGAGTGCGTGCTGCTGCAGAGAGAAAATCGCAAAACTGGACGCGCACAAAACAACAACAGCCCTCAGGCGAGCAGCTGAAAGCCGGCCATGAGGCCCCGGCACAGCGGGCACATCGGGGGGCTGCCGCCAGCGCAGCCGCCGCAGCTGTTGCCCTCCTCGCCAGCGCACAGGTGCTGCGCGCAGTCGAAGCAGAGGCCGTGCCGGCAGGGGGCCACCGCCACCTCCAGGCAGCTGTCCAGACACACGGGGCAGCCTGCACCGGGAGTGGTCATTTTGGCATTGAGCAGGAAATCAGCTGCGTTTATGTGCTCAGTCCTGACACATGCCTAGGCAGATAGGGCAGCCTGCAGGCAGCACAGGCAAGCGGGCAGCTGGTCAGCTGCTGCCGAGGGCAGGCCACCCGTCGACACAGACGCAAGTAGCTGGTGAGCCCAGGTGCATGCAGTGTCATGGGCACAACATAGCAGGTCTGCACGCCGAGTTCTGCCTCACCTGCCACAGATGTGACCGACGTTGCAGTGCGGCAGCCCGCCACACTGCCGCCTGCCACGGCAGCTGGGTCCCCAGCCAGGCTGCTGGGGGCCGGCGGGCAAGCTGGCACGAGCATCGGGTGGCGGCCAATGCTGCGCCGGCCGCCGCCCACCGACCCACTGTGCACTGAGGAAAACAGGCGCGGGTTGTGCAGGGCGCCACCGGCGCCGATGCCGCCGTCGCTGGCGCGGCGTGCATGTCGTGCTGCCACACCGCCGCCCTGGCCGGCAGGCCAGCCATGCAGAGAGCCTGTTGCGGGTGCAACACGGGGCCCGCCGCTGCCGCTGCACCGCGCCAGGCGAGCAGCCACTGCTGACGGCAGCAGCGCCGCCCCTGCTGCGGCGGCCAGTGTCGCATAGCCTGTGGCGCCGTGAGCCGACCCCTCTCGCGATGCTGCCCTGCTGCCACGCCGGCTGCCCCCCTGCTTGCTCGGCTGCACTGCTGCATCACCAACGTTGGCTGCTGCGGCTGCTGCAGCTGCTGCTGCTGCTGCTGCCTCCCGCAGGCCAGCCAGCTGTTGCACCAGCCCCCGCCGCAAGGCAGCAGCCGCAAGGGACGCCAGGGTGGGTACCGCCGGCTCGGAGGGCAGCGGTCGCAGCAGCGCCGCCAGCGGCACACGAGGGTTGAGCGCCCACAGCAGGGAGCGGTGGCCGTGCGCTGCGGCCACGTCACAGGGCCGCATGCCTGAGGGAAGGGGGTTGGACAGGAAGGTGTGTGGGCAAGCTGTTGTCGAGGCGCGCGCGACAGACTCAAGAATGCTCTGCACAAGCCTACAGAGCACACAGAACAGAGCAGGCAGAATAGAGCAACCAGCAGCTCAGCCAGCGCCATCACCAGGCAAGCCGTCCCCACCCTGCAGCCAGCCGCACCTCGGAAGTCGCTCAGCAGGCGCGGGTCTATGGGCAGGGGCAGGCCCTGCCGTTGCCGCCGCGCCGCGGCTTGCAAGATGGCCAGCACGACAGCCGGCCTGCCGCGCGCGGCAAAGTGCAGCGGCGTGCTGGCAGGGGTCCAGGGCTCGGTGTGACCCAGGCTGGCCGCCACGTTGCAGCGCACTGCACGGGGGAGCGGTGGCGGCTCGTGTGGGTGCCTGTGGGGCGTATGCGCGGCGCGGATATGCTGGCCATGATGCATGTGCAGCACATGGCATTGCACATGTGCGAAACAGTGCGCCACACGGCCAGCGGCACACACACCTGTGAAGGAGGCGCGTGCCACCTGCGCGCCACACTGCTGCTGCTCACCTGTGAGTGAGGCGCCCCAGTGGATGAGGCGCTGCACGGCCGCCAAGTGGCCCTGATGCGCCGCCAGGTGCAGCGGGGCAGTGCCAAAGCTGCCTCGTGAGTCGATGAACCTGCAAACGGAAGGGAGCAACAAGGGGGCGACAGACGGGGGGGTTGGGCAGCGGGACCAGGCAGTAGCGCAGCAGCGGGGCCGAGCCTGGCTTTGGGCAGGCGGCTTCCGCCACGATCCATCTCCAAGCACGAGCCGGGTGCTTCCCCCACCTGTGGTGGCCCTGGCTGTCTGCCAGCAGCGCGTCGCGCAGCAGCTGACGCGGCTGGCCGGCTGCTGTCGTCACCAGAGAGTCGTCATCTAGCAGAGCATCGACGGCCTCGGCGCAGCCGTACAGGGCTGCGGCAGGGCGGGGCGGTGCACAGCTCAGAACGCTGCGCTGCGGAGGGAGCTGTGCGCAATGCTGGTACCGTCTGCCCTGCGCAACCAGCTGCCACCCAGCCGGCACGACCAGCACCCACCTGCGTAGTGAAGCGCGTTGCGCTGCTGCACGCCGTCAAACAGCGTGGCATCCGCTCCTGCGCCCAGCAGCATGCGCACGCAGGCGGGTTCGCACGCCTTGCATGCCAGCATGAGCGGCGTCTGGCCGTAAACATTCTTCTGATTGATCTGCGAGTGGGGTTTGGTTGCAACTGTTCGGTGTTCGGTTGCAACTGTTCGGTTGCAACTGTTTGGTTTCTGCAGTGAGGACTTGAGAAGCTCAGCGGCTGCAGCAGCCGTGCCAGAGGCAGGTGAGCACGGTGCAGGCGCCGATTCAATGGCGGATCCTGCAAGCAGTCGGGCGCACCGTCTTAGCGAACGAGCGGCGGGCAGCCTTGGGCTGGCGCTCCCTCCCCGCCCGCTGCAGCGCCGCCAGCAGCCGCTCGAGCAGCTCGGCGTCGCCGCTGGCGGCTGCCACGTGCAGCGGCCCCATGCTGCAAGGGCAATGCGAGGTGCCGACTGGTCCGCCAGGGCAAGGAAGGCGCAAGCAGCGCTTGGGTGCGGCAGCAGTGGCGGCGCCGGCGGCGGCAGCTGGACTCACCCGTCCAGCGGGCAGTAGGCAGCTGCAGCAGGGTTCCCGCGCACAATCTACATCACGGGGAGAGGCGGAGACGGCAAGAAGCTCGCTCCGAGCTTGCAGGCACATCAGGCTTTTACCAATAGCATCCCCCCCGCCTCAGCGCACCTCCGCAGCCAATTGGGAGCTGCCAGATCTGCAGGCAGACAGCAGCGCAGGCCCCTGCCGCTTCCGGCGCTGCAGCGAGACGCCTTGGCCCATTTTTAAGACGCCCAGCTGCTTGAAACCGGTCTTCGCTACTCGTAGAGTGTCGTGCGCGTGCTTGTCCGGCCTGGGAACGACTGTCCATGTCCCCCGCCACCCATGCGAGCCTGCCGCACGTGCCTTGCCGGCTCGGAGCTCGAGGCTTGCAGGCCACTCTGAGGCTGCATGTTAGGTTTGTCATCCACATGGGATACAGGTCCCTGGATGTTCCACTGCGCCAGGGAGCGCTGGCCCACCCTGTTCTTGACTGCTGCCCGGCTGCGGCGCACCGAGCTGTCAACGCAAGCTTGGCACAGAATGGTCCTGGTGGAGCTCGGCCTAGCCAAAGCCAATTAGCCAAGCCCAGTGCACATTGCCAATTCCAACTTGTCATCATAGCTGCGCCTCTACCAAGCTAAGACCTCGCCGGCATACAACATCATCCAGGTGGGTGTTGCGGTCGGCAGGCTGGGTGGCAGCCAGGGGTAGGCTGAAGCGCAGGGTGGAGGGCAGCGGGGTGCTGCGGAGGTGGCGCTCTCGCCGCTGTGGGTGCCTGCGCCACGAGCTGCAGCGCGCGCGTGCATGCACACCCTCGTGCACCGGCGGCAGTCCAACAAACAGGCGACCTATCCACGCATCCAAAAACCCTGCCGCAGCTGCGCTGGTGGACGATGCTTGATCGTGCGGGCGGTTTTGAGGCGCACGGCACGGGGCGGGCTGGGCTCGTGCTCACAGCCCTGTCCAACAAGGCCGCTGGCAAATCCCTGATGCACGTGGTGAACAACGTCGTGACACGTTTCCCCTCGCCTTTCTGAATTGCACTTGTGCCAGTTGGGGCCGTGCACATGCCAAGATCTGTTGCGATCTCTACCGCACCGCACTGCACTTTCAGCCGCCGCAATCTGTTGTTCGGCTTTTCGCTCAACCGCCCATCGAAGTACAACATTGTAAGTTATGAAGTGGGCAAAATAACACAAAGGCAAAGGAAATCAAGAGTGTGAAAGCGCAGCTTGCCCCTCGCCCGCCACTGTCCGCCGATCTCCGACCTGGGCAGCTGCGCAGCCGCGCTAGATACGCGTGTCGGAGCACTTCGTACGCTGTCCCGACAGTTTTGCGCGCGGTACCAAACAGTTGTAGACTCGCAGCAAAAGCGCACTTGGCTGCCCGTGGATCTGCCGCTGAGCTCGCTGTGG
Organism: Chlorella sp. Dachan; assembly: GCA_006782975.1. Taxonomy (NCBI): domain Eukaryota; kingdom Viridiplantae; phylum Chlorophyta; class Trebouxiophyceae; order Chlorellales; family Chlorellaceae; genus Chlorella; species Chlorella sp. Dachan. The sequence continues at coordinate 608,145 of RRZL01000056.1, read as the reverse complement.
CCGCCGCCCCTCCCAAAACCCAGGGGTTGGCCGCCCCTTCCGCCTTTCTCGCGTGTTCCCTGCCGCCCTTGGTTGTACTCCTAATCAACCAGGCCCCGCCCGGCCCCTCCGGCACACTCCAGGCGGTATCGGCGTAGAGCATGGCAGTCCACAAGCAGCTTGCAGCGCTCCTGCTGCTGGCATCGTGCGCCGCAGGTGTGAAAAGTCTAATGATGATATATGCAGCTGCGAAAAGGGTGCCGGTGCGCCGCCGCCTGCCCGCGCTTTCAACCCGGGGCCGCTCCGAGAGCCAGCGCCCCCTTGCCGCACTTCAGTGGGGCTCAGAACTCCCAATTGGATGGGAGACCGGCAGTGCCGCTTCGCACGTGGGTGCCCGAGCCGCCGCCGGCTACTGACCCCCGACTTGCCCCCGCCCGCGTGCAGCCTCCGCCCGCGAGCTGCAGGCCAAGAAGGCCACCATCACGCCCTACGCGGCCAACCTGTATGAGGCTATCGCCAAGGCGCAGCTCTTCACCCTCAAGGCCGCCATTGATGTGAGGCAGGAAGTGCGCAAGGCGGGTTGAACGGCGCTGGCTGCGTGCGACTCGTTCATTCTTCGTTTCGAACACCTGAAGAACATGTTCGTGTTCGGAACAGCATGCGTTTGCAAAAGCCACTCTGCCAGCTCGCCTCAATGCCACGCTCCCACTTACACCCTTCTTGGGCAGGCGTCTGGCCTGAAGGGCGCGTTCATGGACCCCAACCTCGGCGCCACGCTCATGGCCCCCACCGGTGAGCTTCTTCTCTTCAACTTGCTTGCAAGGCGAAAAGCGGCGGCCGACCCTGTCCAGCCATGCGCCATGCCCGCAGGCCATGCCCCCCTTGCACCATTTGTTTCGCCCTCACGCCGACTGCTGGCATCACTCATTTGCACAGCTCCCCTGCCCCCTCCCCCTCCCCTCCCCGCAGAGGCCGCGTGGCAGCGCTTTTACGCTGACTGCAAGCGCCCGCCCAAGAAGGCGGCTGACGTGGCAAAGTACTGCTCCCAGGCCAAGCTGCTGGCCTCCAACAAGGCAGAGCTGCAGCAGGTGGGTGCACCTTGGTTTGTCGAGTGAACGGGTTGATGGAACAGCCATCGAGGCGCCCTGCGCACGCGCCCGCCTTTGGGCGCAGCGAGGCAACTTGCTGAACAGCGGGTGGAGGAGAGGGGCGGCCACAGCCCGCCCCCTCACCTGCCCACCGTAATTGTGTTGCATGTTGACCGACCCTTTCCATCCACTGCCTTCCCCGCCTGCAGTTCATTCAGTACATGGTGCTGTTTGGCACCGCCCCCGTGCAGGCCGGCAACGAGTGGTGAGCTGGGGAGAAGCATGCTGGTCGTGTTGCGGCTTATTCACAGCTGCTGCCCTTGTGCCGAGACAGCCACAGCGCGCCACCACCGCTCACTCAAGCTCACATGCGCGTGTTTCCGCAACGCAGGTGGCCCGCTGGCCGCACTTTTGTGAAGAAGCCCACGCTCTTCAACCAGAACATCATGCGGGTCAGTTGACCGGTTTTATTTTAGCAGGCGCCTGGGCGGGCCCTTGTGTCCACCGTTGTTTCTAGCTGACCTGCTGCTGCACGCCCTGCGCTGCGCCAGTCCTCTACAACTCTCCTTCTGCTCACCAGTGCTCACGCAGCTCATGCTCCCCCTCCCCTGCTGCCCCAACCTTCGCAGCTGCGCTACCTGGCGCCGTACTATGAAGCGCACGGCACTGGCCGGGACAGCAATGTGACCATTTCCAACCTTGGTGCGGGCAAGTCCCTGATGCACGTTGTCGATAATGTCGTGACATACTCCCCTCTGGGGTAGAAGAGTTTGCCCCACTGCTTGTACAAGGCGTGTAAAGGCAGCCGCCCTCCCATGCCTGCCATCCTACACTCATTCTGAACTTCCTGGCACACTCCTGATTCGTCCATAATCTGTCCCCGATCTGTCTATGATGCCCCTGATTGCTGAAATTACTTTGGCAATGGCCCGCTGGGCGTGCCGCGCCTCCTGTAACAATGCCGCACCAACCCCCAGGCAGCTGAGGTGCCGCCAGGCCTATGGCTTGTCGAGCTAAATGCAAGCATGGCGCTCGAGGACCTGCCTGCGCATTGTACACCACAGTTGAGCTTCTCGTCGCCGCGGGCTGCCAACTGGGGTGGTGGCCTGCCCAGCCGTCTCACTGAGGCACACTCGCCTGCGCCGCACTTCCCCTTGGTGCTGCGGTTGGTTTTGGCAGAGACATCCCTACTAGAGCGGGATGACGCTTTCGTTTGTTCAAGCCACAGGTGATCAAGACAAGCTCAAGCTGTCAATGCAAGCAGGGCACAGCTTGGGCACTTGCCGCCAGCCGCCTGCCGCCCGACTTGCCGCCGCCCGTCCGGACGGGCGCCGCGCCGCCGGCAAGAACGGGGCCAGGCACGCAGGCCTAGCGGTTCTGCAATGCATTCAATGAGTATGCAGCGCGGTGCCGGCGAGCGTGGAGTGCGGCAACAAAGCGTCACGAGCCGCACAGCATTCAAGCCGCTGTGTACGCTGCGGCCGCCGCCGGTCCAAATGTGCAGGCTGGGTCGCCCCCATCGCCATTCTGGATTGGTCCTCGCGCTCTTTGATTGTACACGGTTTCGTTTAGAGCCGCCTGCGGTCCCGCGGCACGCTCCCAGCGGTACCCATCCCGAGAATGGTCTCCTGCAAGGGGCTGGCAGCCCTGTTGCTGCTCGGCCTGTGCGCGGCAGGTCGGTTGGATCGAATTGAATGTTTGTTGTTCGAAACCCGGCTGCCGGCGCCCCGCCACCAGGCCGAGCGTTCAGCTCGCGGTGCATTTTTGGCCACAGCTCCCCTTGTAGCACTCAAGTATCAGTGCAGAGTGGTTTTCGATGCGCTCCAGCCTGCGGCAGGGGTACACTGCCCCCGACCGCTGCCCCTTCGCCTGCCGCCGCCGCTGACCAACGCTCCTGACCACTCGTTGCCTCTTCGCCCTCTTTCCGCAGTCTCTGCCCGCGAGCTGCAGGCCAAGAATTCCGAGACCTACGCCAATCTGTATGATGCTGTGACCAAGGCCAAGCTGGTCACCCTGAGGGCCGCCATTGATGTAAGTCAGGGGCGGCGGGCGGGCAGGCGTGCGGTGTGAGCCTGAGGCGACTCTCCGGCAGTGCTTGCACCGGTGCGCCGGCGCACCGCCCTGCTGGAGAAAGCGGGTCTCACATCTAAGATGCTGCAACCCTGTGCCTCCCGTTTTACCCACCGTTCCATCTGCAGGCTGCTGGCCTGAGGAAAGCCTTCCAGAACCCCAACCTCAACGCCACCCTGTTCGCCCCGAACGGTGCGCTCCAAAGCACTGGGCAGGCGGCAGCCGGTCTTGGTCAGCCCCCACGCCAGGCTGTCTGCTTGGCACCGTGCCTGCAGCAGGCATGGTGCAGATGCAGGCCCCTCGCTGGTTCGTCAAGCCACTCAGCCCTGGACTCGACCCCGGGCCCCCACCCTCCCCTCCCACAGAGGCGGCGTGGCAGCGCTTCTTCAACGACTGCAAGGCCCCTGCCAAGTTGAAGGAGACGGATGTGGCCAAGTACTGCTCCGTGAACGCGCTCAAGGCCGTCAACAAGGCGGAACTGAAAAAGGTGGGCGGGGCAGGGCAGAGCAACTCGTGGCGCTGCCACCTCACCCGCTGCTGCGTTCCGAACGCAGCGGATGATCCGTTGGAGAGTCTCAAATGACTCTTAACCTTCGCGGTAATGAGCACTCCGTTCTGCGCCGCCCTCTCGCCCCCACCCGCAGTTTGTGCAATACATGGTGCTGTTCGGCAATGCCGCAGCCCAGCCTGGCGAGCCCTGGTAAGGGAGGGGGGGGGGGGGGCAGGCAGGGACACATGAGCGGTGCAGGACATGGCAGCCCCTCCCTGGCCGACACAACGCCACTGGCAACAGGCTAGCACCGCCCCGCACATGCATCCCACACCGCTGCACGAGACGCCCTGCTCGCCTGCGCCAATGCAGGTGGCCTGTCGGCAAAAAGTTCAGGAAGCACCCCACGCTGTTTGACCAGAACATCATGCGGGTGAGCTGCTGCTTGGTCAGTCAGACGGAGTCTTCTTGTGGCACGGGAGGGTGCGCTGCATAGCACACCAAAACGCCTGCAGAGCGGTAAACAGGTTGGCTGGCTGGCTTTACACCTGTCTGAGTCGAACAATACGATGACAGGCCCCCGGGTGGCCCACACGGCCGGGGAAAAAAAGGATATGGGCCACTAAACAGTTGGTGGTCACGCTGGGGGCGGAGCAACAGTGCCGGCATGCCCCTGCTATTTGGCGGCGCTTCGCTGCTGCGCATTCCTTCGACCCTGGTACTGGCAATACCCTCCTTGTCCACACGCAGCTGCTTCCCAAGCGCTCTCGCTGCACCACTGAGCCGCTGCCAACCACCCCCCCCTTCCATCGTTCCCTCTGGCCTGCCCCTCCTCCGCAGCTGCGCTACCTGGCTCCCAACTTTGAGGCGCACGGCAGCGGCCGCGACGGCAATGTAGTGACTGCCAACCTCGCCGCGGGCAAGTCCCTCGTGCACATTACTGATAATGTGGTCACTTTCCACGAGAAGGGCATCTGAAACTGGGCTGCCTAGTGCCGCTGGCTGTACATGTATCGATCGGCAGCGCAGGCGCAGGCGCAGACGCCCGCATGGGCGGTACCAGCTCTGGCTGTCCCTCCCCTCCCCACACTACCCTTACTTCTGATCCCTCTGACCGCACTCATGATTCCTTTCGATCATTCCCATCTGCCTTTCGTATCGGTTGCAGTATTACGCGCAGCATGCCAGCACACTTCCGCACACTTCCTGTAATGTTTGAATGCATAAAGAAAACATGAGGCACCCGTCTGGAGCAAGGAATATGCAGCTGCATTCACGCTGCCACTGGTGTGCTATCAAGCGATCACTCTGCCCGCACTTGCAGCACCACTTTGCCGCGCGTGTGGCCGCCATACACCAGCTGGTGCGCCTCGCTGCACGGGAACAGCGGCAGTGGGTGGTTGGAGCAGCAGCTACGCCTGCACATGTGTGGCACCCACCCTCGCACACCTCGACGATACCAACCTGCACTCCACCCCACCTGGCTTGCTCTAGCGGCATCATCACCCCACATTTGCCCCAATCACCCCACATGTGCAGCGCCCCACATTTACCCCAAGTCCTTCCCACACCCACACCACCCCGCGCTCCTCCCCACCTGGCCTGCTCCAGCGGCATCACCGCCTGCACATGCGGGCGCAGCTTGCCCTCCGCCACTAGCTCTGCCACCTGCTGCATGTCTGGCCCCGCCGCCACAAACAGTGTATGGTAGCGGGGGCCCAGCCGCAGCAGCGCCCGCAGCTTGCTGCATGAGGGTTGGGTGGCGGAGGGTGGCAGTGGGCTGAGCTGTCTCAGTCGCAGCGCAGCAATGCTTGCCAGGCAGCTCAGGTCGCTGGCGGCAGTAGATTGCAGGAGAGCGGCGGTACAGGGCAGCGGCAGCAAAGGAGGTGTCCCAACACGCAGGTGTGGCAACCGCTGCCCCAACCCCAGAGCTCTAACCCCTTAACAATGGGCCACAGCGAGAACTGGGCAAACAGGTTGACAAACGTGCCGCTGCGCTTCAGCACCTGCGGCAGGCAGGGTTGCAGTGGCATCTGGTCTGGCAAGCGTCACCAGCCAGCTGTGTGCTGCCGGCCGAGAGGCCTCCGGGGCCGCTGCTGGCCCTTTGGAGCAGAAGCACAGCCACTCCTATGCTGCTGGAACTTCTGGCCAAATGCCCGCACCTGCAAGCTACGGCCCTCGTAGTCGCCGCCAATCGTGTCGATCACTGCATCCACTGGGCTGTCGGCCAGAGCCTCCTCAAACCTGCAAGGAGAGGAAGGGCCAGCGAGCCTGAATGGCAAGCCAGGGCTGGGTGTTCCTGAAGCAATGGCCCCCTCAATCCACGCTCAGGGCGTTATTTCTTTCTGTGTGAAGCAACGAGGTTTGCGCTGGCGCCGCAGGCCTCGCTCAGCAACGCAAACATGCGCGTTTGTGAGGCGCAGGCCTGCATCCCCCGGACGGCATATACACCGCGCACCGCTGCTGCTTGTAGTCAATCACTTGGTCTGCTCCAAGGCTGCGCACAAAGTCGGTGTTGCCTGCCGAGGCGGTCGCCACCACCTGTGGGGCAGGTGACAAGCAGGCAGGGGAGATGTGGCTGATCAGCCAGCGGCTTAGAAGCAGTAGTGGTGAGTTGGCGCACACTGCTGCGGACCGCGCCACGCATGTCATTGAAATTGACCCGTCCTGTCCCACCTGAAGCCCCTGCGCCTTGGCTATCTGCACAGCGGCGCTGCCCACGCCGCCCGCCGCCGCGTGAATCAGCACGCGCTGACCAGGCTGCAGCCGCGCCAGTTTGAGCGCCTGGAATGCCGTCAGCGCTGTGCAGTGGATTGAGCAAGGGAGGCCAGATACACAGCAGGTCAGTTTCAGGCAACAGATCCAAGTTAGCGACCCACTGGGCAGGGGAGCACCAGCCATGCCTGCCAGCCACAGCCACCCATCCACGAGCCGCAACCCTCGCCTGTCAGGCACAGCGCTGCTGCGTCTGTGTAGCTAACGCCGGATGGGATGGCGGCCAGGTGGGCCGCCGGCACGGAGCACAGCTCAGCATAGGTGCCCCAAGCCACTTCAGGCCGCCAGGAGTCGATGCAGGCGAACACTCGATCGCCCGGGTTGAAGGTGCCCGTCTCGTCGCCCTCAACCACTTCTCCTGCCAGGTCGCCGCCGGGCACCTGTGGCAAGAGAAGCAAGGGCGGCAGCTGCATAGGCACAATGCGCAGCGGCACTGTTCGACTGCCCCCCGCCCATGTGCCGATTGCGCTGCCGCACCGGCAACCGTCTCCGCCTGCCTGTGCCGCTGCCGCACGCAAGGCGGCTTGCTTGTCGCGCAAATCGACTCGGCCAATGCTTACCTTGGGCAGTGTTGCCATCCAGCTTGGGATGAAGCCGTCGGCCGTTTTGTGCACGCTGCGGTTGACTGCTGTGGCAACCACTCGCACAAGCACCTCTCCCTTGCGCCGCACAGGCCGGGGCCAGTCCTCTGCCACACGCAGCCGCTCCTCAGGGTTGAAGGCCTCCAGCACCACCGCCTTCATGTTGGCTGCTGGGATGCTGCAGCCTGGTGGAGGGCATAGGGGAATCAGTTGACATCATCAAGTGTGTGAATCAGTTGACATCATCAAGTGTGTGGGGGTTTAGAGGAGGTCACCTTCCGCCGCCGCTGCAACCCTGGCTGAGCGGCCGCAAAGGCGGCTCTGCACGACTTCCGCGATCATTGTAATCCTCAGCTGCTGTTCACGCACCGGCAGGCCACGCACCGGCAGGTTGCCTTCGGCAGCAAGGGAAGCGCCTCGCCTTGCGACAGTTGCAGTCGAGCAAGGCACGGTTGGCTGGCTCTGGAGAGTATGGGCGCAATTAACGCGGCGATGGACTCCGTCCCGCAATGCCGAGCAAGCGCCTGCTGTGCTGCGCCGGCGCCTTCTGAAACCCCGCTGCTCATCTGCCCGCTGTTGGTGTCCACAGCAGACTGCATATCCCCTGATTGTTCTCACAGCCTGAATCCAGTGCACGCTGTTCAGTTTACAGCCGGTCAGCGGCAGCAGTGCATCACGCATCAAATGAAGGGTGCGGCCGCCTTCCGGCGGCCCGCGTGTCCACGCTGTGGCCGGTGCCGCCATCCGGCTGCCGTCCTGTCCAACCAGTCAACCTCAGCCGGCGCGCTGCTGGCGCGCAGTCGGTCCGGTCCGCCCAGCGACAGCTGTCACACAACCGTTTGACCAGCAGGTCAGCTGGTCAACGCTCAGAGGTGCTTCTCCACCAGCGCCTTGAGCCGGTCCTTGGCAGCACCCACCAGCTCGTCAACCTTGGCGCCGTTCTTCCACACCTGTCAGGTACAGGGTTTAGAAAGGGATGTATCAGACCACTGGCATAAGGAACCACATTCACAGGGTTGGCCGCCTTGGCGCCGTCCTTCCACACCTGCAGCAGAGACGAAGAAAGGGGGAAGTGGTAAGACAAAGTGGCAACACCCACCAGCTCATCCACTTTTGGTGCGGGACTTCCTTGACGGCAAGCCACAGCCACAGCAGTTGCAAGCGACAGGAGCAGGAGTTGCTGGCCACAGCCACAGACGACTCACTTGAGCGTGCGGGCATGCATCAACCGGACCCCAACCGCATCAACCGAACCCCAACCCAATGCCCCGCAAGGCGGCCGCTGCGCGCACCTGGAAGGTGGGCATAGCAGAGATGCCGCAGGCCGCCGCCACCTGCTCCACCTCGTCCACATCCACCTGCAGGGCCACAGATGGGTGGCGGAGAAGCCAGTCAGCACGGCGGGTGGGGGTTGAAATACTGCCACCTGCTCCACCTCGTCCACATCCACCTGCAGGGCCACAGATGGGTGGCGGAGAAGCCAGTCAGCACGGTGGGTGGGGGTTGAAATACTGCCACCTGCTCCACCTCGTCCACATCCACCTGCAAGGGCCACAGATGAGCGGCAGAGATTTCTCTCCAGTCAGCGCGGTGAGTCCACTGCTGGGTGGGGGTTGAAATACTGCCGCCTGCCCCACTACTTCGGCCACATCCTCTCCTTCTGATCACACCAACTGTTCAATCGTGCTGCAGAGCTGCAGCCCTCCGCCTACTCATAACCCGCCGCTCTGCCAACGGTTCAGACCGCTGTGTGCAAACGGCAGCTGGCACTGTAGGAAGCTTGGTGCGCACCTCGAGCAAGACGCCGCCCTCACACTGGGTGGACAGATCCTGGAGCAGGGATCTAGCCCAACAAAGCACCCAACAGCCGCCCCTTGCACACGGAACATAACGCAACAATCAGCCGCCCCTTGAAACGCTGCACTGAAGTCAAGTTCACCTTGAGGAAGACCACGCCCTCAAACTGGGTGGACAGCTCCTCAAAGTAGGGGCCAATCATGCGGCAGGGGCCGCACCTGCACAAATAATAGCAGAGGATGGAGGGTCCAGACAGCCTCAGAGCGCGTTTGGTAAGCTGGGTAAGCTGCCGGTGGCGGGCGGATCCAGGCGGCGGCGGCAAGTGGTGCCTGGCGGGCAGCAGGCCGCAGCTGCCGGCCGCAGCTGCTGGCAGGGCTGCGGCGGGCTGCTCACACTGCCGCCAGCGGGGCAGCAGCAAGCTGCATGGCACTAGCCGCAGCAGCACACAGGGGCAGCAGCCCCACAGTAGTGCATGCGGCGGCTTCTCCGCTCGACAGCCGTCACGAGGGCGCACCAGGTGGCGGTGAAGTCCACAACCACCGTCTTGCCCGCGTTGGCCGCCAGCTGCTCATCCCACTCCGCCTTGCTGTGCACCACGATGACCTGCGGGCAAAAGTGCAGAGCAGCGAGGCATCGGACACAGCCGGAAGCGAGTGACGGCGCGGTGAGGCGCCGTCCGACGGCGCCTGGAACCGCTGCCGCCTGGTGCGCTGCGGCTGCGCTGCGATGGTGGCGCGCCTCGGCGAGCAGCGGGGGCTGCCCACTGGCGGGCGGGGCGGAGTCAGGAGCTCACGCGAGCAACGTTCACCGGGCTGGGATCGCTGACCGCTGCGCGGGGCATCAGATCACGCACTGCACAGCCCAAACGTGTCAGGGCGCGCTGCTCAGGGCTCCATCGGCGACTTCGATGGTCTGGAACCAAGCGCACCTTGCCGCCAGCCATGTTTGCAAGCTTCTGGGGATGATCTGGGTTGCCGCTGACGGGAGCTGGGCTGCAGTGGCTTGCCTGCAGCTTGAATGGACTGCCGCCGCCAGCTCACCGCCGCCGCAGATGCCTGCTCCAGGTGCACCAGGTGGCCCAAGCACTCTGCAGCTGCTTCTGGCAGGCTTGACGCGCCGTTTGGAGAGCCTGCGAGGCCTGCTGGCTCCTGCGCTGCGCACTTTGCTGGGCGCCCGAGCGCTTGCAGCCTCCCCTCTGCGATGCGCCCTTCCCTGCCCAGTCCGCTCGCAATCTAGAAGCCGCTCATTCCTGCACCGGCTGCCCAGGCAGGGCTGGGCGGCACCACCGCGCCACCGCCGCCGCCGCCGCCAACCGACAGCCGCCGGCGGCCAGAAGAGGAGCAGCGCTGCTAGCAGCCATGGTGTCGCCGTCTCCGCTCAAGGAGTTAGTGTGCGGCATCTGCCTGGCAGACCTGCTGTCAGAGGCGGGCGGGGCAGAGCTGGGAGAGCTGGACAGCTGTGCACACAGGCAAGTAGGGGGCGGCAGGAGGGGCACCCCCGGCCGGATTGCAACGGCGGCCTGCTGCCGTGCTACCGGCTGTCTGCTGTTTGCTCTTACCACGCGCGTCCAGCATGCACGCTCAGTTGCGGGGCTCCCCGGCCGGATTGCAACGGGCCCATGCTGCCGTGCAACCAGCTGTCTGCTGTTTGCTCACACCACGCACGTCCAGCATGCACGCTCAGTTGCGGCTGCCTCACCCCATGCCCCTGCTGCTGCCCCATGCTCCCCTGCTGTCCAATCCCGCAGGTTTTGCTACCCATGCATTAGCAAATGGGCGGAGATCGAAAACTCGTGCCCCTTCTGCAAGCAGCGCTTTGGGCAGCTGCGGCGCAAGCGACTGCCGCCGGCGCGTGCGCTGGTGGGGATGGATGCCTCTGGCGAGCTGCCGGGGACGTATGTGGACTGCACAGCCGTGGAGGAGCGCAACCAGGTTCGGTGGATGGGGGGGCCCTGTGTGTGCAGGGTCAGGTTGAGAGTCGGCCTAAGGTTGTGTGAGCAGTTGGAATGCTGGCTATCGCCTCAGCCCTCAGATTGATGGCGGCTGCCTCATGCGCGAAACCTGCTCCCTGCTGCAGCGAGTGGTGTTTGAGGACCCCAGCTTCCAGCAGGTGGGTTCGCTGATGCCTGGTGGATTGTACTGGTAGTTTTCATGTTGCACTTCCTTTGGTCGAGGTCGTGTTTTGAGGACCCCAGCTTCCAGCAGGTGGGTTGGTGCTGGAGGGCGCGATCAGTGTCCTGCAGCCAGGCGCTGCGCCTGTTTTAGTCACAGAAACAAGAGAATGCAGTCATGTGGTGTCCCATGCGCTGCGGTGCCGCACCTGCTGCTTCGGCAGCCGACCCCTCACCCTTGCTGCCTTGCCAGCCGTGTCTTGCAGTGGATTGACGACCTGGCGTGCCTGGTCTGTGGAGCAGGCGACAATGACGAGCAGCTCATGCTGTGCGAGGGTGCGCGCCTGTCTGGGCGGAAGGCAGTTGGCTGCTGGACTCTGCATGATGGCATGGTTCAACGTGCTGCTGGCGCTGCTGCTGCCGCGCCACCGGTGCGAAGCTGCATTGCGGCTGCTGCATCCCTGCCCACCCTCAATACCCTGACCTACCCCACACACACTTGGCCCTCGCTCGTCCCCCAACCTCAAACCCACTGCAGAATGTGACCGTGCGTGCCACAGCTACTGCCTGGGCCTGCCAGAGGTGCCAACCGAAGCCTGGTTCTGCCCGGACTGCACCCGCCGGCGGCAGCGCCGCTCTCGGCAGCCGCAGCAGCGGGCAGCGCCGCGGC
>RRZL01000056.1:575920-595126 GCA_006782975.1 Chlorella sp. Dachan | reverse complement strand
GCTGGGTGGAGTGGCGGGCGGCGGGCGCAGCCCCGCAGATGTGGTTGACCTTCTAGACGACAGCCCGCTCCCAGGCCGCCGGCAGTCTGGTGCAGCGGCGGCAGGGGCGACCGCGGATGAGCAGCAGGCATGGGACGCGCTCGAAGCGGCGGTGGGCGGCGGGCCGGCGGGCCGGCGACGCTCTGGTGCCAGCAGGTACGGCCAGATGGTTTGCTCCTCTTTGATGTGGAGCTTTGTGTTGTGGGCTGCTCGCAGCTGCATTGCGAGGGCTGCTGGAGCCCTGTCTCGTTGCAAGCAGTCCGTGTTGCGTGCCCGCAGGCCAGCTGACGATGACGACAGCGACTTGGACCTGCCCCTAACTGGTGAGGCCTTGGCCGTGACCACAGGCCGTGTCACCTGGCACCCGTGCACTGCAACCCAGCGCCGCTTCGCCTCAGCAGTCACGACACAAGTCGCCTCAAGAAGAAAAGTCGCCTACCGGTCTGCCATTACTGTACCACGTTGCCTGCCTCAGACACGCCCCCTGCCAACACTCTGCGCCCCGCCCACTGTTACGCAGTGCGCATTCGGCGGCAGCTGCAGGAGGCTCGCCGCATGGGCGCCCAGCTGCTGCCTCGCCAGCAGCCTAATGGTGGCACCCCGGGCGCTCCCCCGAGCACCGGCCGGCGCACCGCCCGCGACATGCGCTTGCTTGCAGTGGCGGCTCGGGGTGGCGGCGGGACGCCTAGCAGCGCAGCACAGCCATTCCGCATCCCTCGGCAGGCGGGGCGGGCAGATGGTCCGGGGTCGGTGGGTGGCAGCGGCGGCGGCGGCGGCAGCGGCGCGTTGCCAGTGCAGCGGTCACAGCAGGCGCAGCAGGGCGGGCCTGAGCGCAACCCCTTCACTCGATACCAGCTGAGTGGGCCTGTCCGCGCTGGTAGTGGCTCAATGATAGCCCGTGCCAACAGCGGTCCAGCAGGTGGCAGCAGAACAGGTCCGCTGCACAAGGATCCAACCCTGGTCACCAGCCCCCGTGGGATGGGCAGCGGCAGCGGCGGCCCAGCAGCCCAGCACCAGCAGCAGCAAGAGCGATGGTCAGGGGAGCGGCGTGGCGGCGACGGCGGCATGCACCTCAACCCAGATGGGGGCAGCCCCCGCCGCCTGCGACCCGCACAGCCGCCTGCCGCAGCTGCTGCGCCGTGGGTGCCGCCCCCAGCACCGCCGCTGCAGTGGCAGCAGCAGCAGTATCAGCAGCCGCAGCGGCAGCAGTCCCAGGTGCTGCCCCAGCAGCAGCAGTATCAGCAGCAGCAGCAGGCGCCTTCTCCAGGCGTTTCTCCCCTGCCGCCCTGGCAGCAGCAGCAGCAGCAGTGGCCCACGCCTGCGGGTGCCACTCCTCACGCCACGCCAGGCACTGTGGGAGGCAGCTGGGCCACAGGCGGGCACGCCAGCAGCATAGCTGACTTCAGCTTCCACACAGTCCGGGTGTCCTTGCCACCGCGGTCTGCAAGCCATCCAGGGGTACCAGCAGCCAGCCAAGCCGCTGCACAGGGCTCCAACCGCTGGGCCGCCGCCGGCCTGCCACCGCCGCCACACGTCGCGCAGCAGGCGCAGCAGCAACAGCAGCAGCAACAGCAGCAGCAGGACCCCCCGACCAGTCAGCAGCAGCAGCGGGCACAGCAGACGCAGCAGGCGCCTCGGGAGGCGCCGCGCGGCCAGCCGCCGCAGAGCAAGCATGAGATTGTGGATCGGCTGAAACCGCTGCTGAAGCAGCGGCTGGCTGAGGGGCTGCTCAACCGCGAAACTTACAAACTGGTGAGCAGAGAAGCAGCTGTGGCTGCGCAGTGGTGCCACTTGTGGCTGTGGCTCTCAGCAGGCGGCGGGGCGCGGTGCAGCACGCGGCCCGACAGTTTGGGTGGTTGCTTTTCCCGTGCGTGTGGCATGTCGGGCGCGTGGGCTTCCACTACATTTCCCCCTGCTCCCCTCGATCGGCAGGCTAACAAAGCGGCGGTTGGGGCCGTCTTTGACTCTCAACTCGCACGGCAGCGGGTGTTCAGCGATGCTGAAGCAGAAGCGGCGGTTGCGGCGGCGGTGCAGCGCGTGCTGGACGGCGAGCTCCAGTAGGGCGGCTGCTGGCCTGGCAGTTGCTTGAGTTGGTGCTTGCTGTTCCCCTCGGCCCGCTGCTGTCGCATCATTTCATTCCGTGCACACATGACCATGGCAGCCCCAGCAGCGCTGTAAGCAAGTGGGCTTTGTTGACCAGCGGTGTACTCTCGGTACGCACGAGATGCATTCTCGGTACGCTCGGCCATGTGCCTGTTGAGCATTCATGCCAACGAGGCATGACCGCTGGCAACTCTGGACGTTGTTTTCCACCCACATTGCTCTCTGTTGTTGCTGGGGCGCAATATTTGGCACGGTGCTGCCTTACAAGGTGCCCTCTGCTGGCGCTTCAGTTGGGCCACGATAGTGCCACGATTACGTCGCAACAGCCTGCGACATGTCAATGAGCCACCGACCCAACGCCCGGCCTCACTGCAGCGTGCCCTTGTTAATGTATCAGCATTTGCGACGTCACAAGCACACCTAAAGCGCGCGCCGCCAGAACAGCCCGGTCCCAAGCGACCCGCCATCTCCTTGTGCGCTCTCACCGCCAGCCGGCGCACTTGCAAACCCGCCGAGGCACAGCCAGAGCAGAAACAGGGGCTCCCAGCGTGCCCAGCGGCGTTGCAAGGAAGCTCGCCGCAGCCGCCGCTTGCCGCCGTCTGGGGTTTATCGCAGCGCTGTTCAGTGCCAAACGTATGTTAGCGCTACTTGGCACAAAAGGATGGCGCTAAAGCTGATTGGCGCCGAACAGAGGCGCTGAAAGGCGCCAGTCAGCCTTGGCGCTAAACGGCGCCGGGCGGCGCCGATTTCGCCTGCAGCGCCACTTGCCGCTGTTTTGCTCCAGTGCTACTTGGCATCAGTGCTGGTTCACGCCAATACCCAGGTGCCAGGTGGCAGCTCGTCCCGGCTGCCCTGTCGCGCCCCCCGGATCCTGGCCGCCGCCGGCCACCGCCGGCAGCGGCAAGTGCAGAGCACGTTTGTTTAACATGCATGCACATTGCAGTGCTGATGGGAAGGTGCTAAGGTTGCATCCGAGTTAAGGGAGGTGCGGTCGGGAACAATGCTACTCAAATTCAGGGGTGCTTGCCTTTGAGCAAGGCATGACTATCTAGTTGCTGTGTATTCCCTGCATGAGGTCGGCGCTACACAAACTGGAGCTGTTGGGGGTGGATGCAGGGCTGAACTTTGCTTGCTGTGCAGGGGTGGTGCGCATCGGAAAAAGGGGGTGGGGTGGCAGCCCATGAACGGGTCGTTAAACCAACTGCTAGAACTCTAAAGCAGTGGCCGCTCTACCTCAGCTGCAATCAAATCAAGAGCACTGGGGCTGCCGGCAAGGCGGGACGAGATTCCGCCGGTGCCATCTCGGGCATTCACCGCATGCCCATCGTAAGCAAACTGCCGCCGGCGGCACCGCAGGCGCTGGAGCGGTACAGCGTACGCTCAACAGCAACAAGCGATCCGGACGCAGCGGCCTTGCCTCTCAGCAGATGCCCGTCGATCTGTGTGGTCCCAGTTGAACATGTGTGTGGGGTGACCTGTTCCAGTCAGAGGGGCCAAAAACAGGGGAGCAGGGGCAACACTTTTGGTCAGTTTGCACGCGCTTGCCGGATGTGAGTGCCGGCTATACAAACGATTCCAATTCTCACCCGCACCAGCTGCACAATGTAATGCAACACAGCATGCTGTCCCAATCCTCACCTGGGACAGGGCCAGAAGGTGGCCAGGTAAGGAGTGAACGAAGAACAGGCAGGCAGGCAGGCAGGCAGGGGGAGGGGGGAACACGAACCTGCTTAGCTTTCAGATGAGGCCGGGTCGGTTTGCAACAGCACTCGCATAAGTGCAGAACCAGAACATGCGGTTGCACGTGCGGCACGCCTTCAAACTAGGCAGCAGTGCGTCACCTGAGGGCGCACTCAACGGCGGTTGTAGTGGCGTGAGTGACACTCCGCCAGCCGGCTGCACATGGCGCGGTGCCGAGTGACAAAGTCTCCACTCCTGCACACAATCCAGCGGCCGAGCAGCAGGTCCTCCACCTGCATGGATTGACACCCGCAAAGACAGAAGCTCAGAGCCGGTGCGAGACGGTGCGGGATATTGTGTGTGCCTACTCAATGCATCCAAGCCGTTGCCGGCCTGCAACGTACCACCTCGATGTAGTATGCCATCCCAACCTTGCTGCACTCACGTTGTGAATCTGAAACTCCACGACGCCAATGCCGTCCAGCGCCACTTCCAGCTCCCCTGTGTTCTGCTTGCCGTGGTGCTCCAACATCAGCTCTATCACGTCGCTCCGCTCCAGATACATGCCGTTGCCCGGAAAGGAGTCAAAAAAGCGCAGAACGGGCTCCTTGTATGCAGCCCGCTGTTTACGGGTTGATGGAGAGGAGTGTTTGCTTGGGCTACCAGACCACCCAGCAACCAACCAGCCTGAACCAGCCTGCCCGAACCAACCCCGACGCACCACAGCCTGGGCATCATCGTGGGCATACTGCATACGGCTGCAGTGGCTCCTGGTGCGCCCGGGCCCGCCCCACCATGCGCAGCGCACCACCCTGCACAGGTTCGGCAGTGTGCAAGATGAGTGAAAGCAGTCTACATTGGAACCCGCTGGAGGCAGGGACAGAAGCAATGAGTCAGTCAACGCATTGCATGCGTGGGCGGGGCAGGGGCAGCAGGGTGGGCAGGGTGCAACCAGCCTGGCAGGGAAGGCAGGCGGTGCCTGCCATAGGTGCAGGTGCAGTGTAGGGCAGAGCCTGTGCGGCTGCCTTTACAACCTGTGCCACCTGCTGCTGCATCTCGACAATCCGCGGCTCGAGCTGCACGTTCTGATTGCTGCAGGGCAATGATCGCGCGCCCCACGTTGTCGTGCTCGGGGAAGGGCCCGTGGCCTGCATGTCAGAGCGGGGCGGGGCAGGGTGCATGAGTGGATGGGTGGCTGTCGGCTTGCTAGCTTGTGCCGTCTCCAACCACACTGCAGGCCGATCAAGTGCGGCACCCACCCAGGTCCACACTGTTGACGCCCTGCATCTGCCCCTCCCCCTCCTCCTCCTCCTCCTCCTCCTCCTGCTCGTAGGCAGGTGGGGCACCCCAGCTGCCGGCGCCTGCCGCGGCGAGCGCGGCAGCTGCACCGACTGCCGCAGCGGCGGCGGCAGCGCCAGCTGCAGCATCACCTGGCGCAATGGTGCCGCCCTAAGCAATCGGCGGCGTGGCTGCAAAGGCAGCACCGGGGGACAGCAGGGCGCTCCGCTTGGCTGGCGGCGCCTGGGCGCTGCCCAGCGTGTGCTTGTGGGTGCCAGCCTGCGCAGGTCCGACAAGGGTTCAGTGGGTGATGCAATGTCTGCATGATTGTAAAGCGCGTGTAAGCTTCAATGGGTTCCTGGTCCAGCTTGTTCTGCGGACGCCCGAGAGGAAGCGCAGCTCCTCAATGCAGCCGGGGCCCCGGGCGCCGGCGGGGCGCAAGCGGCGGGGCGGGATGGAAGGCTGCAGGCGGCGCAGTGCGGCGGCTCCGCAACCCCGCCCCACAAACCGGGGTGCCGTTGAAGGTCGCCAGGGGGCGGCGGCCGTCGTGCACGGGGGCGGGCAGCCCCAAGGGAGGGTGTGCCCTCTGCTGCTGCGACATGGTGTCGGGAGCGCGTTGCGTCACTCAAGATGTATCTGTAGTAGTGTGCAAGCGGAACTGGTGCAAGATTGCGGCATGTTATGGCGTCTGCTGGTTTCGAAGTCCAGGTTACAAGAGCGGCGCGGCCCGCCTGCTGTGTGACGTGCTTGCACGCTTGCAGTTGCGTGTGGCAATGAACATGCATGTTCTGTTTGCAATATCCGCCGCTTCGAACCGCTGCACGTCCTCAGCAGATGACGCGCCTCATGCAGCGCCCTAAATGGTCTCGCGAGCCGGTGCCGTCGCCCGATGGGCGGGGCATGGTGATGGCGGACTACCACGACCTGATTCCCCTGGCCTCCATCAACAAGCCGGTGCTGATCCAACAGGATCCCAGCGTCACCCGCCGCGAGCCCCGTTTTTTTGTGAACCCGTTTGTGCACTGAGCAGCACACTTGGAGCGCCAGGTGGCGGCGGCCCGTCTTGGCGGCCAGCCGGGGCGCAGCGCCCCACTAGGCAGCGGCGTCACCCAGACTCTTTTGTTCTTTGTTAAGATCACTATTGTGCTTCAAGCAATGGTTGTGAACACAGCACGGGCCTGTTGACGGGCAAGGCAGAGGCAAGGGGCGCATGGCAGCGCCGCCATCTGGCGCCGGCGCTGCACGAGTGCAAATTGGCGCCGGGAGTTTGGCGCTAATCGGCAGTTTTTTGCCTGGTCGCGGAACAGCGCCAACATCGGCTTTGGCGCCAAAATTTGGCACCAACTCGAAGCGCCAAGCCGCGCTGTTCAGCCTCAGCGCCAGTTTTTGGTGCCAAAGCACGGCGCCAAGCAGCGCTAACATACGTTTGGCACTGAACAGCGCTGCGATAAACCCCAGACGGCGCTGCGACTCAACACCCGTTGACCCGTCCAATCACCAATATGGCCCTCTTGCGCCATGTCGGCTACCTCAGCTGGTTGCTGGTGGCTCTGGCGGCCCAATGTGTTGCATCGCTCGTGAGCGTCCTGTCGCGCTGGCTTACGGTGCGTGCTCGACTCAGTGGGGATGGGGCACCTTCCACGTTTGGCTGAGCAGCATGCGCCTAATGGGGTTTATTGCCGCAAACGCTCTTACGTTGAGCAGATAAGAGTTGCTTCAAGCTGCATGCTGCGCCCAAGTTGCCTGCACGAGGCTGGCGCCTGCATGCTGCCTCTGCCGAGCCCGCGCACATGTGCCTGCTTCTCAACGCAGGTGAAAGCTCAACCGCCGCTGCCTTCCACCCGCCTAGCATTCCTCAGCGTGCTGCTGAGCTTAGCCACGATAACTGTGTGCCACGGCATACCATTCACGCTCATCCGGTTGGTGCGCTGGCTCAAAGCACGGCGGCAGCAGCAAGCTGCAACTACAGATGTGCAGCTGACAGATGAGAGCGGCGCTCCCGAGGCCGGCGCTGGAAAGCCCGCCGGCCAGCAAAAGGGGCAGCTACTGCCGCCGCCACAGCAGCAGCAGGCGCGGCATGCCGGCAAGCACGTGCAGACTGGCTTGTCCCGCCGGCTAGGCGGCCTGCGGACGCGGCACCCCCGCCTGTTCTTGGCCGTGTTCCTGGCGAGCCTGAGCATCTTCTCGGCTTTATCGCTGACGATGATCACGATTGCGCCCTCATTCGTGGACCCTTCAATTGGTGAGCATCTTGAAATTGCCCACGTGCTTTCCGTGGTTCGACCGCCGCCGCGCCGCATGCAGCTTGCAAAGCAGTCCGCTTGGTGTGCGACACACAGACGGCAACCCAGCCACTGGCCTCGCGGTCCCCGAATTAGAGTGCAACTCATCCAGCTGTTCTCAGTCATCCTCATCGCGCTAGTGCACTGGCCCTGCCTGTGCAGCTTCTGCGCACAAACTGCTGCACTCACCTGCCCATGCAGTGCAACTCATCCAGCTGTTCTCGGTCATCCTCATTGCGCTGGTGCAATGGGTGGCAGCCGGCCTGAGGCCGCCTTGGCTCATGTGGCCCGCCGGTGCGCTGTGGCACGCTGCGCTGTGCCATGCTGTGGTTGCTGCTTGCGCTTCCATGCTGCACTGTTTTGCACGCATCATACAACTTGCCTCCCAACCTTCCTGCAAGCGCCAGCCCACCTGTGACGTGCGTGCGTGTGTCCCCCGCCCCTGCCCTTACCCATCTTACCCATCTGCAGCCGCCGGCATGATTGCGGGGGCGTGCATGATTGTGGTCCCCAACATCGGCTCCTCAGCCTCTGGCTCTCTGAGCGGCGAGGGCTGGCTGGGCTTCGGACTGTCCATTGTAGCGCTGCTGAGTGCGGTCATGATGATGGTCCTGTTGCAAGCCTCCCGAAACGTGTTCTCAGTCGCCCGCACGCAGTGTGAGTTGCAGTTGCAGTGCACTAGCGGGGGTGTGGTCATGCGGCTGTGCATTGGAGGCTGTGTGTCCGCGCGTTGCCCAACTGTGCACGTGGGATCACCCAGGCGCGGTGCTGTGCAACCCATTGGCAGTTGTCAGCATGCCTGCAGCGCTCAGCCATGCGGCGTCTGACTGAGCAAGCTGAGAGGCAGCCAGCTATGCAAGCTTGCGAACTAGCAACCTGCATGCCCCATGCAGACTGGATGAGCATCAGTGCTGTGGTCATCATCGCGTGCATCAGCCTGCCCAAGGCAAGCCCTGCTGTCGCGCTAGGTGCATGCCACGTCCCAGCACCGCTGACTGAGCTGTGCCACCAAGGGCCTGCATTGCTGCTGCGCCAAGCCCTTGCGCTAAACTGTTGCTTCGTTGCACCACTCTTCCATATAGGACGGTGCTGACTGGTGAGTGCGGGCATGTGGGGCCTCGCTGCCAGGAGGCGACATTGCCGGCATACCCTGCTGGTTGGGTATGTCGTTGCCACTCAGTGGCCCACTGAGGCTGTGGGTGCTGTGAGCTCGCTGCCATGCTTGCCCTGCCTCTCCAGCCCGGCTGGTTGGCACCGCCCACCCCGTCCAAGCATTCTGCCCCGCAGGTCTGACCAGTTCACCGGGTGGACAGCCGCCGACTGGGCAGTTCTGTGTGTCCTGGGCTGCTTCTGTTTCCTGGGAGCTGGCGTGCTGGCCCAGCTGGCGGTCTGGTTCCTGGGCGCAAGCACGGTTGCCATGCTGGTTGGCCTCCGCCTGGTGCTGGCCATCGGTCTGAGCAAGGTAAGCCCGCTGGGATGAGAGGGTGGGCAGGACATGCTCGCTGTGAAGTATACTCCGCCACTTTCTGGAGACTCCGCCTGCTGCCCTGCAGGCCCTCCTCTCCGCCACAATCATCGACAACGGCGTGCAGGTCGCGGGCTGCGTGGTGACCGTCGCGTCGGTGACACTTTACATGGCCTACCTGTAAGTCGGCACTTGCATACGTCTCCCCTGACCTTACACTGAACTGAACTGTGTGCCCAGCTCTGAACTTGAGCTTCGTGACACTTGCAGATGGTGGCAGGAGCGGGCAGCGAAAGCAGCAGCTGGCGAGCCGGAGCCAACAGAGTCCGCCACAGAAAGCGGAGACGAGGAGGCTCCGCCGTCAGATGCAGGCGGCAAGCCGTGCAAGGAAAGCCCCAGCGGTGCAGAGAGCAGCGCCCTCACTGCGGTTGAGGCTAGGGAGGCGGCAGCGGAGCAGGCCATGCGCATGGGAGTCCCAGCCCAGACATCGATGATACGGCGGATAGTGGTGGGCGAGTAATGCAGCGCATGGGGGGCCCGTCGTTCATCATCGACCAATGCATTCTTCCCGTGCCTGCATTTGGCTGTGACCCACTGCCGAGGACTGTTTTTGTTAATCTTTGTATTCCTGCGTCCTATTTGACGCGCCTGCTTGCCTGTCGATTTCTTGAGAGTCATGTCGTATGGTTTGTTGCTGGTGCAACGGCCAGAAAGCAGCCAACAAGGCGGAACGGAACACACGCACTAAGCCGAGACGCCATGAGGTACTGAAACAAAACAGGTAGACGAAACAGGTAGACAAAACAGATTGGACAAAATAGCTGCTGCTTGGGAGCGCCTAGCGCAGCTGCTGCGCCTGCTCACCCGCCGCCGCCGGCTGGCCCACCTGCGCTGAAGGCAGCTCCGCTCCCGCCGCTGCCGGCTGCCCCTCCTGCACAGTCGCCGCTGGCTCCTCCCCCTGCTGCTCGCCCTGCTTGCCGCCACGCTGCTCCGCCCCCTGCTGCGCACCCTCCTCGCCGCCATGCTGCTGCTTGCGCCGCTGCCGCCCCTCCTGCACCGCCGCCGCCGCATCCGAGAAGAGCTCTCCCACAGGGGCGTCCAGCTGGCGGGCGCTGCTGTCGCCGGTGCCCGCGATGCCCGCCCACCGCCGATAGTCGGCTGCCAACAGTGACAGGAAGTTGGGCAGGGTGGCCGAGAGGATGGTTCGGAGCAGCAGGCTGCCTGCATGCGGCGGCAGGGAGCAAGGATGCGGGGCAGATGGAGGGGGTTGGGAGTGCAGAGGGGCAACGCAGCCTCCAGCCTCGGCCAGTGAGCCTCTCGGCATTTGGTGGCAGGGGGATGAGGGCGAGCGAGGGGCCGGAGTGCAGGCGACAACAACCAGATCAGAAGCAACGGATCCAGGAGCGTTTCCAGCCGATCCACCATTGCACTACAAACCGAACACCAGGCGGCAGCCCACCTGCGTAGCCCAGCAGCGCGTTGGGCACCACCTTCAGCGGGCCTGGCACCCGCACCGCCATCGTGACTCGCGTGCGGCAGTGCAGCAGCGCCCGGGGGCCCGCCAGTGCCGCCGCCTGCTGCCCCGCTGCATCCGCCGCAGTCTGCTGGCTGGGTAGCACAGCAATGCTGCTGCTGGTGCCGCTGCTGCTGCTGCTGCTGTCGTTGTTATTGGTGCTGCCGCTGCTGCTGCCGTAGGTGGCGGGTGCCACGCCCTCTAGCTCAGCAATCGTCAGCTCACCATCCGCCTCCTCATACTCGTCTGAATCGTTTTCATCGTGGCTGATGTACACGTGCTGGCCTGGGAAGGGGATTGCGCTGCTGCCATCGTTCGCTGCTGCTGCAGCTGCCACTCCAGCCTCAAGTGCTGCGCTGCCGCTGCTGCCGCTGCTGCCGCTGCTGACGTTGACGCCTATGGCCGCCTGCTGCGCCTCCACCATTCCTGCAGCCGCCGCCGCTGCCGAAGAGGCAGGTCCCTCTTCTGGCGGCCAGGTGCGGCCTCGCGCAGCTGCGGCCCAGCGGCGCAGGCGCATCACCGGCCGGCCAGGCAGGTGGTCTGGCATGGCGGGCAGGCGTCGGCGCTGCCGCTGGCTCACCACCGCCGTCACATTCAGGCGGAAGGCGGCGTCTATTTCTGGGGACCCCAGAGCTGCACGGGTGCCGGACAGGGTGACTCGCGCGTCCTGGGGCTCGGTCAGCACGCTGCAGGAGGGCCGGGGTGAGGTGGGCCCAGATGAGGTTTGAGGTGAGTCCCGGATGACCAACAACCAAACGGCCGCTGTGCTGGCTGTGCCTCAGGCAGGGCAGCAGGTCGAGGGAGCACACCCACGGCTGCACCCAGGGCTGCGCCCCCTGCTGCTGCTGCATACACGACACACCAGGCGCGCATTCAGCCTTGCAGCCTTGCAGCCCTCAAGCGCAAGCACCTGAAGTGGATCTCCGGCTGCGGCTCCACGTCGACCAGGTCTCTTTTTTCCTTCTTCTTAGAACAAAACACACCTGAAGTAGATCTCCGGCTGCGGCTCCACTGTCCTTTTGATTAAATCACAGACGCACCTAAAGTAGATCTCCGGCTGCAGCTCCACATTGACCAGGTCCTGCAGCGGCAGGCTGAAGCGGAACACGCCGCCTTCCTCCCTGCGCAGGTAGCACAGCGTGCAGCACAGGGAGGGGCTCATGCACGCTGGCCCATTGCAGGCGCTTCATTGCGCTGCATGCAGCAGTGGAGCTGCATGCAGCAGTGGAGCTGCACCGTGGCGCAGGCATGGCCCTGAACCATGGTGCAATGAAAAGCGACAACAACAGCTGCCCCACCTGGATATCCACTTGGGGTCCAGCAGAGAGTATTCTTCTATGGGCAACGACAGGTAGTCCCGCAGCTGTCGCCCGCTCGGCCTGCTGCCGCCGCCGCCGCTTGTGCTGCTACCATCCCTGCTGCTATCTGACTGGCCGCTTCCTGCTAAACTGCCCTGCACACCCTGCTGCTGCTGCTGTGGGGCAGGTAAAGCTGCGCCCGGTGCTGGCTGGTCCACGCCTAGGCTGGAGTTGTACACTGCCGCAAACTGCACCCACCGCTCGCGTGCCGAGTTGCTACTGCTGCTGCCGCCGGCAGCGGCGCCGCTGCTGCTCTCGGAGCCCTGCTCATCGCTGCCCCACTTTGCCTTCTCTCCCAGAGCAATCACTCGGTTGATGACCTGCAAATCAGGACAGCCAACGAGAGAGCGCTGGCGGCACCGGCGGCGGCGACAGCGACCGACGCAGGCACATGTTTGGCGTTCCCATGTGCCGGCAAGCACGTTCTTTTGTGATCTGACCATGACGGAGCCCACGCAACTGGAGCGGCAGCGCGAGCGAGACGCTCCGTAAGCCCTGCGCACCTGGATGGCTCGTTCAAGCGGCTCGTATGGAGAATCAGGGCGTGCACCACACTTTACAAGCGCCCGATGGTGCTGCCGCTGACCAGGTCGGGCGGCCGGCGGTGGCCCGGCCGCTGCAGGCCTGCACGGCCTTCCTGCTGCACAAGATTGCATAGGGCGGGCTCGCCAAATGACATCCGCCAGGCCTGTTTGACACACTTGAAGCCATTGCCGCGCCGCTGCAGCCGCCGCTCCGCTGTGCCGCGCTCGCACGTCAATGGCTCACAGGCTGCCTCCTCATTGGCTCTTACAGCATCAGTGCGTACAACAAAGTGAAGATCATGATCATCAAGCCATCTGCTTGCTATTCGGGCTGATTGAATCACACGTCAGTTGCAGCGCCGCCCGGCTCATGCCCGTCGGGCACGCCTCGCTCCAGCATGCCCCCCTCACTCCGCTGGTTCCACTGCCGGCAGGGACGCCGCACTGGAGGTCAGCGAGTCCTGGGACCCCAGGCCACCGGCACGCAGCTGCGCCAGGCGGCCACGGCTGGGGGAGGGCGGGGCTTCTGCCTTGGCTGCCGCTGCCATGGGCGCCAGCATGTCGAGGATCNGGTGAGTTTGAGAGACAATGGTTTCAGATGATCGATGATTCCATCACCAGTGCGCAAGGCCGATGTGGTAGGCCGCCAGGGTGTACAGGCAATGGTCGGGACGTCGACGTAACATGACGGGCCCCCTGTGGAGGCCTCGACTGCATCCCCAGCTCACCTCGTGGAACGTGGGCCGTGCCTCCACCTCGCAGCTGGTGCAGCGCTTAAACAGGTCCTGCAGGTGCGCACAGGTGCAGGCAGACAGCATCCACAGCTCGTGTACAGCACAGCACGCCGGGCATGGACGCAGGGAACAGGGAGCCCCCTGGCTGGAAGTGGTGGGCGCACAGCATGTACGAAGCGTGTTGCTTGCTCCCTCGCCACGTCAGCAGCGTACCAACTCGCAGCACCCGCTGCACCCGCTGGGCGCACCCTGAAGCCGGCGGGCGCGCCGGGCGGCAGCTCCAGCGGGCAGTGCTGCGAGCCTGACACCTTGGCAATGATGGCCACCGAGTGTTCGCCGGCGTACGGCTGCTCCCCTGTGTACATCTGCGGGAGGGGGAGGGGAGCATGCTGCGCAGCTGGGCAGGCCGACTTTGCGACACGGGTAGGGGTGTTTGACTGACTGGGAAAGCTCTGCCATGGCCTTGCTGTGCAGATGACCATAGCTGTGACTCACGCTCCACAGCAGCACGCCAAACGCCCATACGTCGGCCGCTGGGGTGAGCAGCCCCTCGCGCAGCAGCTCGGGCGGCTGGTGGGTCACTGCACAGGGAGTGGGCAGTGGGCTCCGGCAGGGCGTTGATTGCATCGGCAAATGTACGGTCACAGCAAATGTACGGCCGCAGCTTGGTACACACCACTATGTAGACACCCTGTCATAGCACTGCTCACCTGTGCCCACCGTCTCAGTGTGCTTGCCGCTGTGATCGGCGCACATGCGTGCCAGCCCAAAGTCGCTCACGGCGGCAGTGAAGCGGCGGCCGTTGGCCGCCGCGTTCAGCAGCACGTTGTTGGCTGGGGGGCAGGGAGGGCAGAGGGCAGTCGTGGTTGGCGGAAGCGTTGCGGTTGAGTGTGCAGGCAGTGTGCATGCCTTGAACGCAAACCAAGTGGCTTCGAGAGAGTAAGGGTGAGGCACTGCGCAGTGTTCAACACCATTCATGCTAAATGCACACCACTGAGATCGCCGTGAATCACTCCGGAGTCGTGCAGCAGGCTCATGCCGCCTGCAGGGGCAAAGGGAACACAGACAGCACGCCTGGGGATAGTGCCTGCGGCTTGCAAGTGTTGCAGTTGCAGCATGCAACATGCATCGCTACGGCTGGAGGCGCCCCCCTTGCCCAGACCGGTGTGGTACCATACAGCAGTGCTTGCATGCACCACCCCACCAGTGTGTGAGCAAGTCGGCCGATTGGTCAACCCGCCTGCACCCACACCCACCCGCAATCTCCTGCGCCGTCAGCAGGATGCTGAGCATGCTGGGCCCGCTGTCGGGGGCGGGCGAGCGGCGGAAGCGCCCCTTAAGGATGGCATCGTCTGCAGGTCAAGAACAATGGGGGATGGAAAGGGGGAGGGCAAGCGATGCAGGCCAAGTGTGCTAGGATTGTGTGTTCTCCCCAGCCATGCCAGCCGCTCAATGGCGAACTGTTGACCTGCAAGCGCTTGGTAGCGCGCAGCTGACGCACCGGCTGCCAACCACACCCTCTCCTCGCCCCCACCCCGCCGGCTCACGCAGCGCGCCGCGGTTGCACAGCTGCAGTACAATCCACAGCGTGTGGCGCACAGGCAGGCCGGGCGGGGCATCTGGGTTGACTGGGTCAAGCGGCCGCAGCCCCAGCGCGTACGTCTGTGGAGGTCAGGATAAAACGATGGGTCACACGGAATCATCTCACACGCTTGGCGAGCATGTGCCGCAAGGCTAAACGACAAGGTTTTCCGCAGGCAACCTCCACTGTGCCTGCCTCCCTTGAACAGCCACAGCGTGCCTGCACCAGGTTGGGGTGGTGCGCAAAGTTGCGGCCCACCAGAGCCTGCGGGGTGCAGAGCGGCCCAGAGAGCATGGACCTTGGCGCAGGCGTGTGCCGGGCACAGCGCAACCTGGATGGCTGAGTGCCTCAGGCCTGAGGCTCAGTGAGGCTCACAACACACAGGCAGGCCCGCAGGCATGCTGATCAGCCGGCTGTGCATGACATGCACAGCCCGCCCACCCACCTCCAGCAGTGCAGAGTGCTTTTCAGCGGTGAGCTCAAAGGCGGAGCCATCCGCTGGAATCGTATAATCCATGACCTTGATGGCCACCTGCACACAGGTGGAGCCGGCAGCAAGGTAAGTCTGCGGGGGATGGGGTGGTCGCAACAACCCACCGCGCTGCAGCGACATGTGATGCTTTGCACCGGAGACCATGCCATGTCCAGTGGACAGTGTCCAGCTTGCCGCGCTGCACAGTGGCCAGCAGGCAGTCTGCGAGCGCCATGCCAACTTGGCAGGCGCCTGCTCCTCACCTCGGTGCCGCGCCACTGCCCGTGGTACACCCGACCGTAGCTGCCCGAGCCCAGCAGAGGCCCCTGCGGCAAGGCGGGTCCAGGCGAGTTGTGTCACGCCTCTCTGG
This sequence comes from Chlorella sp. Dachan, assembly GCA_006782975.1. Lineage (NCBI taxonomy): Eukaryota > Viridiplantae > Chlorophyta > Trebouxiophyceae > Chlorellales > Chlorellaceae > Chlorella > Chlorella sp. Dachan. The sequence continues at coordinate 579,726 of RRZL01000056.1, read as the reverse complement.
CTGGCTCAAAACCCAGCACGTGTCGATGGCGCCCTTCCAACCGTGCAGCAAGCTCCTTGCATGGCTGCCTGCCTGCCCGCCTGGCAAAGGCCCCACCAACTTGTGATCAGCAGAGGAGGGGAGAAAACTCCAGTGGCCTCACCAGCTTGGCGTCCTGGAACACCTGCCCCCAGGACCGCTTGTCGTCCACGGTGAAGGACAGGGAGCGCTCTGCCCAAGGCAAGTGAGCGGCAGGGCAGTCAGTGCCATGCAAAGGCACAGGCGGCTTGAGAGGGGCATCGGGAGAGCCTCAATCTCAGGCAAAGCCTTGCTCGGCTCATGCGCAATGTGCCTGGCAAGCGGTACCGTCCGGTGCCACTGCAGGCTAGCAGGCAATGTAAGCAGCAACTGCTCACTCATGCCAGGCGAGCCAAGGCCTCCAGCCCTGTGAAACGACGGCAAGCTGCGGAACACGCTCGAGCTATCAGCCCGTGGCGAGACAGGGCCCAGGTTGTCAGCCTCGTCACGTGGCGAGCCCGCGGCGGCGGCGGCAGCAGGGGCGGGTGCGGCGGCAGGCGCGGCTGGGGCGGCGGCAGGAGGGGCGGCAGGAGGCGCCTGCTTGGACAGGGTGCCAAACCACAGGTGGCGTGCGTCCATCGTCAGCCGCTCGCAGACGCCGCCCTCGGCGGCGATGGAGGCCACATGCGCGGGGATGCCAATTTGGGGAATGCCTGAGCTGCGCAGGCCCAGCGAGGCGGGCCTGCCAGGGGGGATGTGGGGGGTTGGTGAGGTGTGGGGTTGCACTCGAAAAAGGAAAAAATTGCGGTTATCATGGGAGGGATGCACTGCGTCGAATAGGTTGGGACGCCCAGCGTCAAATACGACAGCCCCACAGCCCCCACAGCGCAGCAGCACAGCACCACATTCTCAGCCCCACCTGAACTGCAGCAGCAGGCTCTCTGCCGGCAAGCCCACAGCGCCGCCAGCAGGAGCAGCAGCAGCGGCGGCGGCGGGGGAGACGGTCAGGGAGAAGGGCTTCTGGCAGAAGATGGCTGCGTTGGCCTCAATCAAGGCTTCCTCGGGGTCGGTTCCCTGCGAGCATATCGGCCGTGGCAAGCGTGGAATACCGTAGGTTGGACGGATGATCAGTGCGCCCTGCACAGGCCAGGTCTCAGGCTGCGCTGCACTGTGGTTGGGATCCCAGCGAGCCAAGGAGCCAGCTGCCCCGCCTGCCCCGCCGCACCACCACCCAGAGCAGCGTCCACAGGTCGTTGCCCAGTGAACTGGCCACATCCACACCTGCAGTGCGGGGAGCGGGGCAACGCCAGCATCGATGATCCCATGAGCTGCACAGGCGTGCCAAGCCAGGTGGCAAGCCAGTGGGGCTGCCGCCCCCCGCTGCGTGCCCTTCTCGGCCAACCCCGCCATCTGCCACCCCGCTCAGCACCCACCCTCCACCCACCCGCCAGCGCCTCGAACTGCGTGTTGCCCCAGCGCAGCAGCCAGGCGTCGGTCTCGACATCCACCATCAGCACAGCCTCGGAGTGGGCAGCCAGGCTGCAGGGCGGGGGCGACACGCATGGTGAGGGTGGTGAGGAGACCACCAGTCACTGCGACACAGCAGTTGCAAACCTGTGCTGCAAGCTAAGCAGGGTATGCTCCCAGGAGTGAGCAAGCAGCCACAGTTTCACTCAAGCTCGGACACGCGCTCGTGAAGGCCCACCCAGCCACTCACTCGCGGTCCAACTTGGGTGCCGCGCCCACTTGCGCTGCCGCCGCCTTGGCGCGCAGCTCAAGCAGGCGGCTGGGGGCCGCGCTCTCCAGCTTGCGGGCGCACCTGCACAAGGGAGGGAGGGCGGCCAGGCAGCGGGGGCACCCGGGGGCACGAGGTGGGTTTGGACCGGGGGGACAGCAGGCAGGGGGGAAAGCACAGCCGCACAGCCGCCGGCCCGCTGATCAACCCCACGTATGGCATGACACATTGTGGTCTCATGCAGGACCGACACCACTCACAGCTCTGCAAAGTTGGACAGGATAGCCAGCTGCTCCGCGGCAATGCGTCGCGGGGCGCGGTCGCCGATCAGCAGCATGCCTGTGGGGTGCCGGGTGGGGGCAGCAGGGCAGGGGCAGGGGCAGGGCATGCTCTGCAAAAGGCGCGCAGGCGTCAGCTCAGGGGTGCTGTGTTTGGCTTCTCCAAGCGCCGGCGGCTGAAGCACAGTTCCCGCCCTGTCGCACCTGCCATCCCTTCTTACCATAGGCGCCCGATCCGTCGGAGCTCATGAGCGGCGCGCCGGCATAGAAGCGCAGCGCGGTGCGAGGGTTGTTGACCAGCGGGTTGGCCTGGAAGCGCACATCCGCCAGGGTGTCCTGCACCACCTGTGCGGCGCAAGAGGAAGAGGGAGAAGGCCCGCAGTCATTTCAGCAATTACACAAGGGTTGGCACGGAAGGGTGCCAAGTGCGCATCCAGTACAAACCGCTGTCGTCAACGGCAGGCGGCTGCGCGTCCCCGTGCTCGAGCTGTTGTTGCGGGCAGCTGCATGCGCAGCAGCGGCACCCACCAGCATTTTTGCGTGCTCTGAGGAGATGGCCCAGGAGCCTGCGGAGCAGAAGTAGCGATGGCAAGCATTAGTCTGTGGCAGCGCTGGACAGCTCTCTCCTGTTACATACCCTGCTTAGAGGGCCCTATCGGACCAGGGCAGGGGGGGCTTCAGGGGCCCCAAGCCTGCTTGTGTCTGCTAGCCCCATCGCTCGAGGCGCTGGGGCAGCTTGCGGATGGGTGAGCGCAGACGCCAGCTGGCTGTCGCCGGCTGTCCTGCCATGGCGGCTCCTCACCAAAAGCCGTCTGTCGATCGGTGGCGTCAATCGGCCAGCCAGCTTTGACCTTGAAGATCTGCACAGCACTGGCACGTCAGTTCCGCTCGGGCAGCCGGCGCTCCAGTAAATGTGTTTGCCGAGCGGCAGCCGTGGCTCCTGCTGTGTCACGTGCCGCCCCTCCAGGCGAACAGCGCTTCACGAGCACACGCCACACCTGATAGTCGGTGTCGATCAGGCTGAGTGTTGCATAGTCAACCTGGAACGTGGACTGCATCAGCTGCACAATCCTGTTGAGCCGCGCATCCAGCTCGGACGGCTCCTGTGCGTGCAGCGCATGCAGCGCCTGGCGGGCGGGGTGGCGCAGAGGGTGGGTGGGTGGGTGGGTTGGCCAGGGAGATTTGAAATCACGCACGTCTCCAGATGACTCGGCTTTGCAACATCAGGCAGAGCCTGCCAAGCCAGCACCCACAGCCTCATCCTGCCCGCGCGCCTGGATGCGCCGCCCTTCTAGCTCAGCAGATGGCGGCCCGCCCGGCGGCAGCGCCTTGTTGGCGTACACCGCCGCCAGCGCCGTCTCAAACGGGTCATCCTCTGCGCGGTGTGTGTGCAGCTTGGTGGGCAGCGAGGCCGAGCGGCGCCCGTGCGACGAGGGCTTGCGGGCGGCAGTGGCCTGCGGGGAGCGGCGGCGGCGGCGGTGGTTGGGGCGCGCCTTGGACGGGCGCCAGCTGTGCGGTGCAGTCCGCGTGGGTGCCGGCTACTCACTTCTGCACCATGGACGCTCTGGGCGCAGCCCATCGCGCGCCGGAATTTTGTTACCGCTAGCAGTGAAAGCGGCAGCTGCGGCAGCAACAGCGCGATTTGTTGAATGTCTGGAGCGACCTTGGGATGGCAACAGGACAAGAAGGAAAGCAGCATGAGGAGCCCTAATGCAAAGCCCCACAGACAAGCTCCCCTGCCATGCAACCCACTGCTCCTGCATCTCTGTAGACCACCGCCATGTCGTAGGAGCGCC
>RRZL01000056.1:536826-573720 GCA_006782975.1 Chlorella sp. Dachan | reverse complement strand
CGCGGCGCTGTGGTCGACGTGCCGACGGCGCTGCGGCCGCTGTTTGGCGGGGGCAGCGGCGGCCAGCTGCTGCAGCGCCTGCTACGGCAGGCTGTGGCGGAGCTGCCGACAGCCTTGGCGCTAGCAGTGCCACACAGCGGCGGGAGTGAGGCGCCGCAGGCAGATAGTGGGCAGCAGGCGGCAGAGGCGCTGGTGGTTGGAGGCGACATTGACTTCGGGACGGTGCCGGTCTCACGGCTAACCGCCGCGCAGCTGGTTGAGGCAGCAGCAGCTGCGGCAGCGGGCTTGCCTGCGGATGCGGCAAGCAGCAGCAGCAGCAGCAGCTTGGGGGCAGCGGCAGCCGGCAGCTTGCTGGATCTGTTGCACCTCGCATCGGCTCCGCAGCAGCAGCAGCAGCAGCAGCAGCAGCAGCAGCAGCAGCAGCAGCAGCAGCAGCAGCAGCAGCAGCAGCAGCAGCAGCAGCAGCAGCAGCAGCAGCAGCAGCAGCAGCAGCAGTCAGCGAGCAGTGTGGCAGGGGGCAGCGAAATGCCTCCGGCAAAAGGCGGCGCCACAGTGCTAGGTGCAAGTGATGCCTCCTCCGGTGGGCCAGTGCTGCACTTCAGGCAGCTGGTGGTGGAGAACCGCAGCGTAGGGGACGAGCTGTGGCTGCTGGGCGGCGTTGCGGCGCCCTCCTTTCCTCACACTCTCGCGGCCATTGACGACGCTCGCCTGTTCTGGCTGGACGGTGGGTTGCTGGGTGGAGTCGAGGGCCGGCTGCTTGCTTGCTGGCCACTGCAATGGTGGCGGTAACCAACTGGTCCTGGATCTGGCTGGCTCTTGTCCATGCCGGCATGTTGCTTCAACCCCCAAAGCGCACACCCCTGCGCTGCAGGCCACCAGGCGGTGCGGCTAGGCCCCCAGCAGCAGCACACCCTCTCGGTTGTGCTGTCCTCAGCTGACTGCGCTGCCCGACGGCAGGAGAAGGGCATCCTGCAGCAGCTACTGCTGCTGGTGTTTGCTGCCGCGCCACACACGCACACCGCCCACGCGCTGGACAGCATTGCCGGGGCCGCGGTCGCGGAGTGCCCTGCCGACTGGGCGGGCAGCACGGGTGGGGTGGTGGCAGCAGCGGATGGCAGCATAGCAGGCGCAGCAGCAGGCGCAGCAGGCGCAGCAGGCACTCAAGTAGCAGACCTGGCAGCCCCGTTCCGGCTGTTTGTTGTGGCCCGCCGGGTGACAGTGGCACTGGTGGACCGGCCTGCTGAGCTGGCCTTCCTGATGAGCGCAGATGCCAAGCCCTTCATCTCAGGCGCGTGCTGGGGAGCGGAAGGCGGGGGATGTGTAGCACAGAGGCTTGAGCCGGTGACGTTGCAGCTGGCACGCACTGCACCATGCAGCCTGCCGCCCGACCCAGCTGTGCCCCCACCATTGTTTACAACCTGCCCTCCCCTGCCACTGCAGAGCGGCTCCGGCAGCTCTTCTCGGGCACCCCCAGCAGTCCGTCCCTGCACCAAGCCAGCCGACCAGCCCTCAGGCTGCTCACAACGGGGCACTGTCCCGACTCCCGGGGGCAGCTGCTGCAGCCTGCAGCACACGCCCAGCAGGGCCAGGCCCTGGTCGGTGCCAGTACATTGTCCGCGGTACCGCCCTCGCCTGCGGCGCAGCGCCTGCAGCGCCTCAGGCGGCTGCTGGTGCTGGAGGAGGCCGCGCTTGAGCAGGACATTGCTCGGTGAGATGGCTAGTAGCTGAGCCGCGGGCAAGTGAGTTGCACTGGCTAGCGGTGGCTGCGGCTGTGGGCAAGGGGTTGCAAATGCTGGGTGGGGCTTCACGGGTGACATGCAACTTGAGCTGTGCGTTAGTTCAGCAAGTTCTCTGCTCCATGTGTTGCATGCTCCCTGCCTTCCACTCCCGGCAGGTTTGACCAGTTCAACGCCCGCCTGCGGCTGGCCGTGTTTGACGGCAGCTCCCCCAACCGCTGCCGCCTCGTGTCCCTGGCGCCCTCGGCTGCCGGCAGCGAGCGGCACCAGGCGCCTGGCATCAACTATCGTGGGCCAGCTGTGACGCTGCTGCAGCCCGGAGGCATTGGGCCGGCAGGTAGGTTGCCTTCATGCTAGCGCTGCAGCTGCTGCTCATGGACATGAGGCATCAGACACATCTGCTGCTGCCCTCGGAATTTTAGCATGAGAAACGTGTGCTGCTCCTGGGCTGCACAAGTGCCATCTGTGCGGCCAGCCATGCGGACAGACTGCACTTGTGCTGCCCCTGGAAATAAGCACGAGACATGTGTTTGCCAATTGCAGCATCGTGATGTACATGGTTGCCGCGTTCCCATGCCGTTGTATGATTGCAGGCACCGTTCTGTACGCGCTTGCCGTGCTGGATGTGCCAGGCATGCCCGAAGGCCGGCCCGCCCTGCTGCTGGGCGACATCGGTGAGCCGAGATACGGGAGCCGAGAGTGGATTTGAAAATCAAGTTCACGGTCAAGCAGCATGGCCGGCCAGGCCAGAGCTAGCAGCTTGCTGCCTGTGCTACCGGGACCATCACATGCACGCTCTCAAGCGGTGCAGTGTACCTGCGCACTGCACACCAGCCAGTGCACGCAGTTCGGTTGCTTTAGGGTTGAGTTTGAAGGCATAACCGTTTCACCTCTTGCCTGCAGTGTACCTGCGCACCGCGCACCAGCCGGAGCGCGAGATTGCGGCGCTGCTGGCTGCCACCGACGGCAGCACCGCCTTCCTGCTGCTGCCTGCCGAGTTTTGGGCGCTGCCCGACGTCGCCCCTCTGGTGAGAGCTGTGCTTATCTAGGATCAGGAGTGTTTGGTTTTGCTGCCTCTGCTAGCAACACATGCCCTCCTCCTGCTGCTTCCCGCCGAGTTTTGGGCGCTGCCCGACGCCGCCCCTCTGGTGAGTGTGCCTAGCTACTAGGGCCCTAGTAGGGCCAGGGGCCTTGGTTATGCCGCTGCCGCCAGCAACGTATTGCTGCCTTCCTGCTGCTGCCCGCCAAGTTTGGCACTGCCAGACGTCACTCTGCTTGTGATCGCCGGCGGTGCAGTGCGGGTATCGGCGTGCCTGCTGGGCTCACGCGTGCACCTCAATTGTACAGCTGCATTTGGGGTGGTGCTCAGCACGTGCTGCTGATGTTAGTTTAGATGTTTCACCTTGCTGCCGGCTTTGTCCTGAATGGCTGTTGCTACAGGAGCATCCTTACCAGGCAGCTGTAGAAAGCAGCTGCGGGTTCCCTACAAGAGTGTGGTTGGCTTGTCTTGCTCTACTTGCAGGTGCCGCACCTAGCGGCCGCGCCAGCCAGCCTGCCAGAGTCCACCCACTTTGATGGCCTGGTGCATGCTCGCTTCAGCTTTGATCGCGGCGCCACCAAGCGCATGCAGCAGGCACTGGAGGCGGCCGCTGGGCAGCAGTGCGAGGAGGAGGCATGCTGGCTGCCCCCTGATGAGTGGGCAGCAGCAGCAGCGGATGGCGGGAGTGGCAGTGCAGCGAATGGTGGCAGCGGTGGGCGCACCAGCGCAGCAGATGGCGGCAGCGCGGCAGACGGCGGCAGCACAGCAGGCAACAGCAGTGCAAGCAGCAGCAGCAGCGTCTGCGAGGCAGTCCTGCGGCGGTTCCAGCTGCTGCAGCCGGAGGCAGATGTGGTTGCTGCCGCCGCTGCGGGCCTCCAGGAGCGAGGACAACAGCGGCTGAATGCTGAGCAGCGCAGCGCTGTGGCTGCTGTGGTCAGCGGCGCGGGGCGGGCGTACCCCTATGCACTGTTCGGCCCTCCAGGCAAGCCGCTTTCGGTTGCGGTGATCAACACATGAGTGGTGGTTGGTGTGTGCAGGAGTGCATGCGGGGCATTTGGCCCGGCAGGGTTCATCCACTCGCCATTTGCGTTTGGGATGCATTCCTGCGCACAGGCCAGATGGCCGCCCTCACGGAGTGCGCCCTGCAGCTGCTGCTGGTGTTGAATCTGTGTCCAAATGACGCCAATGCAGGCACGGGCAAGACGGTCACCCTCGTGGAGTGCGCCCTGCAGCTGCTGGGGGCATACCCCTGCGCTCGCATACTGCTGTGCGCGCCGCTGGTAAGCCACGTGCAGCTTGGGTAGCTGGATTTGCGCTCCGAGACCCTGACCCTTGAGTGCAGGCATGCGGCTGGGCGGCCATCCTGCAATGTGGCGGTGTTCTGCCTTTTTCCTGGCACAAATGCACCCGGCGGGGAACTGGCTTGCGTGCACGCTGTGTCTTATCCTCGTCTCCCCACGCGCCTTGTACGCGCTGCAGAATTACAGCGCCGACCTGCTGTGCAGTGCCCTGGCTGCTGCGGGGCTCGGCACCGGGGACATGCTGCGCCTGAATGACCCGCGCCGCCCGCCATTCACGGTGGGTGGGCCTGCTGCTGCTGTGTATTGGAGCTTAGCATGGCCAGGCCTGCTTGGCCCCTAGTCCCTGCTGGCCGGCGTCTGCCGAGCAGCACTGGGCTGGCTCACAGGTTTCATCGCCGGCTGGGATATGTGCGGCATCAGCCCAGTCCTGGGCATTGCTTTCTACCGGTTTGCCCCCTGCCTGCCCGCCCTGATGTGCCTGTGTTCAGGCCAAAGAGGATGTGCTGCCGTTCAGCACGTTTGATGAGGCCACTCGCATGTTTTACGTCGACCCGGAGCTGTGCCGCAGCCGGCGGGTGGTGGTGGCTACCTGCGGCGCTGCAGGTGAGCAACAGGACCACAGTGCGGTTGGGTCAGCTAGGCAGGGCAAGCCCTCCTGGTAGGGATGGCTTGAAATGAGGAGACAGCCACCGCCTGAGGCTTGAAGCGTGCGGGCTGGGCAGACAATCTGCGTGTGGCCGGCTGCTGGCAGGGTTTCAAGCGGATGCTCAGCCACACGAGGGCAGCCGGGTGCGTGGTGCAGACAGCTTCCGACTCAGCAAAGGTAGCTATGTTGCCTGGCACACACTGGCCGCCTTTCACCCAACACTGACCCGGCCGTGGCCGCCGCGCAGGTAGGCAGGCAGTTGTCACGTCGACTCTCCGCCCTTGTTTCACTGCGCAGGGCTGCTGCGTGAGGACCCGTTTGTCCTCAACTCCTGCCGCTTCTCGCACGTGCTGATTGACGAGGCCGGCCAGGTAGGCACCTTCTGGGGAACTACCGCACGAGGTAGTCTTTCTCTTTCCTCTCTCTTCTCTTCTAGGCTAGACTTGTACCTGCGCTTGAACCTGGCTGAATCGGGTGCGCTCGGCTGCGGAGCACTCGCTGCTGTCCTGCTGGCGCGTCTGCGGCATTTGCCTGTTGCACCCCGCTATTGATCGAGAACCCTCACCTACAGGCGCTGCCCCCAAAGGCGATGATCCCCGCTTGCCCTGCTGGCACGCCTACGATGTTTGCTGTTGTACAAACGTGTTTGCTTGGCACCCCCAACTGCAGGCACTGCCACCAGAAGCGCTCATCCCGCTCGCCCTGCTGGCGCCTCCGGTCCCCGAGCGGAGCGGCCAGGCGCCGGTGTCTGATGCCGGCTGGGGCGCCGTGCTGTGCGGCGATCCGAGGCAGCTGGGGCCGGTGGTGCGCTCCCAGGTGTGCATAGGGCGGCTTGCAGTTTCGCAGCTGGCTCTCGACTTGCCTCGACGTATGCCAGGGTGCTGTGCCATGCAGCAATCCAATGCCGCTGGGCCCAGCTGCTGGCCGCCTCGCACAGGTGGCAGCCGCGCACGGCCTGGCCACGCCCTGCTGCAGACACGTGGCATGAGCTCAACAGCACATGCGTTGATACTGCTGGTTGAGTCCCATGGTGCAGGTGGCGGCAGCACACGGCCTGGCCACCAGCCTGCTGGAGACCTGCATTGCCTTCCACACCGCGGCGGCTTTCGACGTCCTGAAACAGGTGCGCTGTCATTGCTTCATGATGTGATGCTGGGGCTGCTGCCAACCCACCGCGTATCTCCCGCCCCCACCCGTCTTCCCTTCGGCCCTGCACCTCTGCTGCCCTCATCACGCATGCTGCCCGCCATCTGCAGGGCCGTGTGCCGGGCACCTGCAACTTTGTTTGCACACAACTCTCACGCTGCACCTCACTCATCATCGCTTGCAATGTTTCGACGCAGGGACATGTGCCGGGTACCTCCATGTTGATTCGCAACTACAGATCGCACCGGCGCCTGTTGGACCTGCCCTCCAAGCTGTTCTACCAGGTGGGTAAAAAATATAATTTGAAGGTCGTGCCGCCACAGTGTTTGCAGGCGCAGTACATAGCTCGCACGCACGCCTGGTGGGCCTGCCCGCCAAGCTGTTCTACCCGGCAGGTGGCGCTGTTTCTTGTCTTGCAGGCTGCTGGTCTGCTGGTCTGCTCTTAGAGCTCTGTGACTGGGCACTGAATGCCTGCCGGCACCGCCTGGCCATGCTCCCATTGCTCTCATGCATCCTCATGCACCCTCATGCACATGCAGGGCAGCCTGGTGGCGGCTGCCGACCCGCGGTCAGGTGGGCGCTGCTGGCTTGTACGGTTTTTTCAAGTCCTGGCAGCGCGTTTTGCAGCGGATCTGTGTGGACCAAACAAGTGGGGCAGCACTCAGCACATGGACTCCAGCGCGGAGGGCTGCTGCTGATGCAAGACCGCACAACCGAGCACTCCGGCATGCCGTATGCACGCAACCCTTGTCCGCAGTGCTGCCGCCACGCTGGCGCGAGCTGCAGGGGCAGGCGGCAACTGAACATGGCTGGGAGCTGGAAAATGGCGGCCCCGGCAGCAGGCCTGGCAGCGGCAGCGAGGGCGGAGAGGATGGCGGTGCAGCAGGCGAGGCGGCGGTTGGCAGCACTGCCGCAGCCAGCGAGGCAGCCAGCTCAGAGCAGCAGCCGGAGTGGGCAGATGGGGTGGAGGCTGATTCCCAGCAGCAAGTGGCGGGGGAGGAGGCGGGTGGCAGCGAGTTTGGCGGCCCACGCATGGCCAGCCTGCTGTTTTACGGCGTGCGGGGGCAGCAGCAGCGGGAGGGCGACGCACCCAGCTACTTCAATGCACTGGAGGTGAGTTCACAAGTCACGAAGTGGTTGGCTGCACGTGTTTGTTATGCCTAACAGTTCCGTCTGCGCCCAGATGCTTCAATTCCCCGGAAGCAAGCCCCAACTGGCTGGTTTTGCATGCCGATGTTGTTTGCCCGGCTGCTGTGACGGAACCTGCCTGCGTGGCGCTGCCCCAACTGGTTGGTTAATCGTCAACTCACGGGGGCACACGGAAATGAGCACGCCCTTGCGCACCTCTGTCCCTGCCTCCCACGGGGATCACCCTCTCTGCCCCTTGCCTTCGCAGGCCAGCACTGTGGGGGAGCTGGTTGTGGGGCTGCTGAACGCAGGTGCAGGAGTGCTGCCAGATGACATTGGCGTGATGGCCACTTACCGCAAGCAGGTAGCTGCCGATGTGCCGTTTGGTTTCGTGTGCAGGTTTGGTGTGCAGGCCGGTGCGGTTCCGTGTTTCAGGTATCTCACCGGCGAGATGCTCTAGTGCGCCGCCTGCATTCACCCCCTGTTCTTCGAGGCTGCCCCCTCATTCCGCTGCTGCCCCCTCATTCTGCTGCTGCCCCCGTGTCCGCCACCAGCCCCTCATTCTGCTGCTGCCCCCTCATTCTGCTGCTGACCCCGTGTCCGCCACCAGCCCCTCATTCTGCTGCTGACCCCGTGTCCGCCACCAGCCCCTCATTCTGCTGCTCCCCCTCATCACTGCCGTCTCTGCTCCCCGTCATCGCTGCCCCCTCATTCTGCTGCTGCCCCCTCATTCTGCTGCTGCCCCCGTGTCCGCCACCGGCCCCTCATTCTGCTGCTCCCCTCATTGCTGCAGGTCCAAAAGATCCGCCTGCTGCTGCGCCAGCGTGGGCTGGGCGCCATCCGAGTGGGCACAGTGGACGACTACCAAGGGCAGGTGGGTGCTGGCTTGTCTGGGGTGAGCGGAGTGCTGGACAAGTGGCGTGCCCCACTGTTCACGCCGCTTCAGCAGGTGTAGCATTGTTTGTGTCTAACCCGCCCATAGCCGCTGCCCCGGCTCACCGCGGCGCCCATTTGCACCGTCGATCTGGTCCTTCCTCCCGACGATCTGGTCCTTCTTCCCGCAGGAGGAGCGCATGCATCATCTTCATCTCCACAGTGCTCAGCCACCCAGAGTCGCCGCTGCAGATAAATCCGTGTGCCGAAAAGTTGACGTTGTGTTTCCTTTCTGCAGGAGGAGCGCATCATCTTCATCTCAACCGTGCTCAGCCGCCCAGAGTCGCTGCCGCCGGCACGCACAGCTGACGCCGGCGCCGGCCCGGCGGGCGGCGACGTGCACCTGGGTTTCTGGTGAGCAATACTCCTGACGCTGGGTGGAGAGTGTGCATGGCAGCTAGGCTGGGTGTGCAACGCGCCGCAGCAGGCAAATGGCATGCGCAATGGGCGGCAGCAGGCACGTGTGGGGTGCTTGCGGCGCGCCGTCCACTCGGCCGCCCCACCGCCGCCTCAGTTCCCGGTGGGAAAACTTTTGGTTGGCGATGCTGCCTCCCCTGCAGGCGCAACCCCAAGCGCTTCAACGTGGCGGTGACACGCGCTAAGGGTAAGCACGCATGCGCACGCTTTGTGTCTCCAGCACACATCAATGTCAGGGGCACTCATCAGCACCACAATCACATGCCAGCCCCTCTTCCCTGCGGGGCGCGCTGCCGTCAGCAACATTTCAGCCTTGCATGGCTCCGGTGTGTTCAACTTGCACGGCTGGGCAGCAGCTTGTGATTAAACAACAGCGCACCCTGCGACCATGCGCCTGACTGACCATGCTGCCGCATTTCTGCGCAATGTGATTGCAGCCCTGCTAGTGGTGGTGGGCCAGCCCACGGTCCTGCTGGAGGACGCCAGCTGGCGCGAGCTGCTGCGGTGCGCACGCTGTGCTGTGCTGTGCAGCGCTGTTGCTGACGGGCTGCTGATTGCATGAGGATGCTACTGCTCTCTGGTGTTTCTTCCCTGGACCAATGCCTCCTCCGCAGCTCAGCGTTCCTCAGGCGCACAGCCATCCGTCAAATCACCCAACTCGCCTACCCCTGTTGCCGCCTGCAGGTACTGCTTCTCCCAGGGCGCGTACCGCGGCGCAGGAGCCGAGGCGATCCACCAGCGTTTCCGAATCGACGTGGGTGCAGCGGCTGGGGCCCTGCCGGACCTGCCTGCGGATGGCACGCAAGGTAAGGGCGCAGGGCTGGGCAGGTGTGTTTGGCCGTATTGATGTGGGCACTGCCGTGGGGCCGCTGGCCCAGCTGCTCTCGGATGGATTGTAAGGTGGCAGCAGGCTCCCAGCTTGCTGCGCAGCAGCTGCAGTCGTGCAGGCATGGAAGCACGGAGCCCGGCCTCGGCGCATTGGGCAGCCATTTTGAACATGCCAACCACCGCTCGAGTTGGCGGGGGCAGAGGGCAACGCGAGGGCTGCAGCAAGGGAGCTGCTCACTCACTCGCTGCAGACCTCCCTGGCTACAAACCGCCGCCAATTCAGTTCTGCAGGCGGCACAGAGGACCAGGATGAGGAGCTGCGGCGGGCGATTGGGCTCGCCTGCTCTGAGGCTGCTGAGTGAAAACCACCTGGCTGAGTGATCACCACCTGCTCTGTACCTGCAGGCGGCACAGAGGACCAGGATGAGGAGCTGCAGCGGGCGATTGGACAGCTCGCGGAGCTGGCCCTGCTGGGTGCTGGGCGCGCCGCCGAAACCTTCCCCGAAACGCTCGAGGCGAGTGGGTAGCGTGTCGTCTGATGTGGTGGCTGCCCAACTGCCGTGTTGTGCAGTGTTGTGCAGTGCGGTACACCGATTCGTAATGGTGCTGCCAACGCCGCCGATGATGCACGCCCATGCATGCCTGCCCCTTCCAACCCCTCCACCCGCCCAGCAGGAGATGTACGCGGCCTCGCTGGACGAAGCACCCTTCCGGGTCCTGCTGTGAAGCCACCTCGGCCTGCAACCGTGTCCATTCAGCCTGCGGCATCGGTCCTGCACTGGGGCTCCCCCCGCCAATGGGTGGCATCATGGCGCCGCTGCAGCAACTCTGGCTGGCGGTGCAAGGGAGCGAGCAGGCGGCAGCAAGTGGGCGCAGCCTGCGGTGCATGCACTGGTGGATCGGGCTGCGCTTTGTGCGTTTTTCATCTAATCTCACTCTCATTTGCTTTGTGCTGGTGTGCCGCCCGGCCGCGGCGCCCAGCGCTTTGGAGCTTTTCAGTCCGCTCGTTGTTGCTTGGCAGCGGCGGCGCCTTTGGCCGGTTTTGCGCCGCTGTAAAGTTGCTGTCCACTTGTTACACGGCGCCAGGGTTGAGGATTGGGCAGCATTGGCACATTCACGCAGTGCGTCATTGCGCAGGGCCGCTGCCCTGAAGCTGCCGCTGGGAGGTGCGTGCACCGGACCTGCGGGGCCCTGCTGCGCCTTGCGTCTTCGGCTTGGCAGCTGAGGGGAGAAGGCAGGCCCTGGCAGCTCCACTCACCTGGCGAAGAGGCTGGGCGGCACCAGCAGTGCAGCAGCGTAGAGCTGCTGGCGACCAGAGAGGCCTTGGAGCCCCTGGGTGAAGGGAGGGGCGGCTGGAGGTGAGGTTGGCTGGCCAAATCCCTAGGGCATCCCAGCGCTAGCGGCAGCGCGGCAGGCCGCGCCATGACACTGCGTCTGCGTGCCCTACCTGCTGCCCCGCATTTTCCAGGGCTCTTGCAAGGCCTTGATCGCAGCCTGGGACGGCCAGAAGATGACCACGGCGCTCAGCTCGCGGCCGCTGGGGTTCCGCCCGGCCCTGGTGGGGCCGGGTCGCTCATCCGGGCTTGCAGGCGCGTGGTAGCTCTGTCGTGGCGGCGTGGCTGCGTGCTCGTGGCTGCTGCTTGCTGCAAGCAACTCGTGCAGCCCCTCTCTTCACGCTGGCGCCCCACACGCCCCCTGCCACCTTCGCAGTCTGCTCCCCGCTGCGCAAGCCCGCCCTGCGCCGCCTGGCTGCCGCCGAGCCCGCGTCACCGCCGCCGCCGCCTGCCGGCTAGCCCCAGCCGGCCAGCCAGCTGCGAGACACGGCGACGCAGGCTGCGCCCGGCGCCAAGCAGGGGTGGAGATTCGACCCTCCACTGTGGCAGGTCAAGCTCGCCGCCATTGGAGTGAGCCTGTACTCGGCAGCCCTTGCCCTCCGGCAGGGCGCGATCGACTCGGCCTATGTCCACCTGTTCATGGTGCTCTTCTACCTGCTGACCCCATGGTAGATTCCGAGTGAGCGAGTGTGCGGGTGGCGGGCAGCGTGTGCGGATGGTGGGGGGCAGTGTGTGCGGATGGCGGGTGTGGGCAGCGGGCGGGCCCTGCTGCTGCGCACGTGCGCACCCTTGCCAGCCCTTTTTGGGGTCGTGCCCCCTGTCCCCTTGTGTCCCCCTGCCTGCAGGTGAACCGGTGCTGTAGACCTGTGGCTGCGTGGGCACAGCCAGGTGACCATTTGCTGGCAGCTCAGCCACAGAATGCGGGGCGCGGTTGATTTGCTTTGCTGTGGCACGGTCCGGTTAATGCACTGCCTGAGTATGCAGGTGTGCTTGGCTTGCTCACCCACACCACGCACAGCTTGCACACCCACCTTGCCCGGCTGGCTTCCCACCGCACCTGACGTGCAGATGTGGCGTGCAGCGCACCCACGGGCCCCCACTTCTGGGCCATGCCACCGCCCCAGGCTGCGCAACGGCACTCGCTGTAGGGCCACGCGCTGTAGGGCAACGCGCCGTTGCCCCCGCAGGCGCGCTGCCGCACAAGCTGCGGGCACTGCCGCTGATGCCGGCGCATGCCACCAGCGCCTCACCCCTTGTCCTCGAACCACTCTCTAACTTTACAAGTTTTCAAGCTGTACATCATCTGTACTCTAGATTCTGATTTTGATTTCTGATTTCCGATCGAACAATATGCGCAAGGCTTCCAGCTTCACGCTTGCTCCGCGCCCTGCGCCCCGCCCGTCTGCACGTGTGAAACTTGCGGACTGCCTTGCAGTGGAGTGGTGTGGTGTGGCTGTGAAACAGATTCAGTGTGGCCCGGTGCTCGGTGCAGTGCTCATCATGCACAGGGTTTCCAGCAGCACTGGCGTGTGTCGTTGCTGCTGCCCCGCTCTGAGCCGTCCAGTCCATCATGCTAGCTTACAAGGCTACACGGATGTGGCTAGGAGCAAAAGGAGAGCATCGGCACATTCACGCAGCGGGACCTTGCGCAGGCCCAATCATTCGCAGCCGCTGAATGGCTTCGCATTTGACGGCATCGGTTCACGAGCTGCCCTTCTCCAGGTCGGAGCTGCCGCTGCCGGGCAGGCACACGGTGGCGGTGTGCACAGGCAGGGCGGCGGTGGTGCCGTGGGGCGCAGGGAGGTGCACGGGCGCACGCAAGGATGAGGAGGAGAATGATGGCAGGTCGCAATCGCAATCGCCGCAGCACTTTGCCCAACAGGCGAGTAGTATCATGATTCCAGTCGAGGTGGCGCCGACGATTGCAAACACCTTCTCCAGCTTGCTAGGGGGCGGCAGCGGCTCGGTCAGGAAGTCCATCAGCTGCGGCAACGAGGGAGCACAGGATGTAAGGGTCTGGGCGCTTCGAGGTTAGCTGGTCGAAGAGCCGCGTGGCGACAGTGTGTATGCAGTTGCTGTCATGCTATCAGCTGCGCTGAGTGGAGGTGCACATGCGACCTGGCGGCTGAATGCGCAGGCCGACACCCATGTGTCGCTGTTGCGCATTTGCCCAGCACCCACCTGGCCAAACTCGGTCACATTCAGGTGGGCGTCGCTGTCCTGGTCGTAGCTGTCGAAAATGATGTGAAACTCGGAGTAGAGAGTGAAGCCCTGGGTGCTCATCCACGCCTCCAGATCCTGTGCAGTGAGGCAGAGGAGATCGGCGGGCAGTGAGCTGGCTGCCGGACAGCCGCCCGTGCTGGGAGGCATACCATCGCCAGTACTCGCTACCCAAACACATGACCGTTGCCTGCTTCTCACCTTGTAGGACACCAGGCCGTTGCCACTGGCGTCGGCCTCCTCAAACCACACGTGCGCCTCGTCGAGCGTGGTGCCGTTCTGGTTGAAGTAGACCTCTGCCAGTGTGGGCTCGGCCTCAGCCGGCGATGGCGGCTCCTGCGGTGCAGAAAGTGAAGGATAGGTGGGTTCGACCGACGTGGTGGGATGAGCCGGCGCACCACCGGCACGTGCAGGCGGCAGCGGCAGCGGCGGACGGCAGTGCGGCAGACGGCAGTGCGGCGGCGGCGGCGGGCCACCTGCAGCAGGCGGGGGTTGTGCGCCGCGGACGGCTCGTTTGTGGTCGGTCCTGAGGGCGTGATGCGTCTGGCAGCGGCTCCAATGCCGGAAGCGAGGGCAACAAACAGGAAAATTGTGGCCGCCCGCATGGCTCTTGTTGCCTGATGGACGGTAGGGGCCGAGGAAGTCACGGAGAAAGCGAGGAGCGGGCAGCAGGTTCGCGTCACAATTGCACTTCAGCGGGCGCAGCGGCGGCAGTGCTTGATGCAGCGCCGCCCGGGGCGCCGCCCCCAACAGCTGCACACGCTGCCTTCAAGTTCCCACAGCAGGGCCAGAGCATCAAGGTGGCAGCAGCGCTGCCGGACGCTAGTTGACTGATAGCCTCCGCCGCTGCTGTCGTGCACAGCTGCACACGTTTACAGAAAGGCGGCGGGCAGCACCCGCCCACAGCTTACTAGCCTAGCGCGCATGCATTCAACGATACTTCAAAAGATGCATGCGCGGTCGTGCGAATACAGGCCGCCAGGGCCACTCGCGCGCTGGTGGAGTCGCTGCCATCCCGATGCAGCAGCCACCTGTACTGCAGCACCCATCACTCTCTACCGCCGCCGCGCTCTACTGCTGCTTGCACTCCTGCGGCTGCTCCTTGGCGTCCTGTGCTGCTGCCGGCATGCGCTTGGGCTTGGACTCGGCCTCGCCCTCGTCCTCGCTGTCCTCATCCTCATCCTCCTCGTCATCCTGTGCAGCCGGAGAAGGGGTTTGTGCAGGACGTCGGCTCGGCGAGCAGGCGGCGTACGATGCGAGCGACTGGGCAGGCAGCTTAGCATGCAGCGCACGATGCGAGCGACTCGGCAGGCAGCTTAGCATGCAGCGCACGATGCCGACGGCTCGGCAGGCAGCTTTGCATGCAGCCAGCTCGCAGGGCAGCACAAGCAGCAAACATGCGCCTGACACCGCCTGGGCTGCGGCGGATGCAGCGCACAGGAACGACAGCCCCCGCCATGCACGTGCGCACACCAGCAGGCATGCAGTGCGTACGCAGGCATGGAGTGTAGGTTGAACGAACAGAACAGAACTGGCAGGTTCAACCTCCCGCTATGCACCGGCATCACCATCCCCTGAGAACCGGCAGCTGAGCTGGCACGCACCTCGTCACCCTCCTCATCATCCTCATCCTCATCCTCGTCCTCCTCATCGTCCTGCAACAACCAACCAACGGAAAATGCGGGCAGGAGCAGGAGTTGACGACTCGCCTGCAGCAGTCAGCTGGCAGCAGTGGCACGGCGGCACGGCGGCGGCAGTAGCGGCGTGCTGCCACAGCAGTAGCGCTTGGAGCGGCAGGGCAGGCAGCAGCCACCGAGGGCATGGCTGGGCGGGCAAGTCGGGCAGGGCAGCAGCAGCGGCGCCTACACACCGCCTGAACCGCAGCCACTGAACCCAGCCTCCGCACTCGCCTCGTATTCAAGCAGCGCCTCCCCGGTGAACCAGGCCGTGGCCTCAGGGATCACCTTCTCCCTGCACAGACAAGGCGCGAGTCCAAAGGGAAAGGTTGAGTGGCCACGCAGCGCGACTGCACAGGGACACCACCTGTTGCCTCGGGGATCACCTTCTCCCTGCGAGAGTTGCAGGGCCCGGCAGACATGCAGTTTAGCCACGCAGGGTCGGGCAGACATGAGATTCAGCTGCGTAGGGGCATGCAAGCATGTGACTCAGCCGCGCGCAGCAAGAGGGGAAGTGGCCGGCCAGATGCAGGAACACAGTGTGCTCCGTTCCAATGCACAACATCAGCAACAGGCAGCTTCAGGCTTAAGCTCACTGGGTCAGCCCCGCCACACGTGGCAGGCCTGTACCGATGCACTGAACACACAGCGCGCCACCCATGGAATAGCCGTTCGACACCCAAGCCGGTCCAAGCTCACTCGATCATCTCAAAGGAGCAACCAGTAAACAGACAACCAGGAACAGGCAACCAGGAGCAGCCAGTAGACAAACAAGCAACTTGAAGCTCACTTGATCATCTCCGCCACCTCAAAGTCGGACTGCATGTCCTCCTCAAGCGCTTCCATCTCCTCCTGGGTCAGCTCCGCCTCCTCGTCATCCGGGATCTGCACAACAGGACAGATGGCAGGCGGGCAGTCAGCCGCATGGGAAGCAGCAGCGCCGCCTCCTCCTCATCGGGACCCTAAGCCGGCAATGGGAGCACGGGACGGGCAGGTGAGGGCGGCGAAACAGCGCGCTGGTTGGCTCCATCCCATCCAGCTGCCGCCGTCTTGGACACAAACTTTTCTGCCAGCCCGCTGAGAACTCGCCTTGAGCCGCTCTGTGAAGCAGCGATAGCAGGACCCCACACCCGCACAAAAAGTGCCGCTGCAGCTGGGCACAGACGGCCAGCAGTCAATTTCAAACGATCAAACTCAGCACCGCACCTCGGGCACCTCGGTGAACCAGCCGAAGAAGGGCCCCACACCCGCACATGTGCCGCTGCAGCTGGGCACAGACGACCAGCAACCGATTCCAAACAAAGCTCAGAACCGCACCTCGGGCACCTCGGTGAACCAGCGGAAGAAAGATTCCACCGGCTCCGTCTTGGTCTGCGGCTTGCCGCTGGACTTGGCGCCTGCATCAAACGAGCCAGCAACCGCGTGCTCAGCGTGCTCAGCACACTGCAGATGCTTGCGAGCCGTGCGCAAGGCAGCAGCAGCAGGTAGGCTTGGCCGGGGGTGTGCCGCTGGACCAGGGGCCTGCATGGGCGGCTCGTGGAGGGCGAGGCGAGCCAGCAAGCAGGGGGGGGCTAGCCGGCATGCAGCTGGCCATGAGTTGGGACAGGCTGGTGGGCTGCAACTCTCTGGGTCTGAAATGCGGCCACTTCAACTCTCTGGGGCGGTTCGTGAGGCTGCGCCAACACAGGGCACCACCACAGCCACACTAACTGGACCTGCCAGGCTTGGGCTTCTTCTCCATCACCTTGACCTCACTTAACCCAGCCGCGCAGCCCGCACTGTCCTTCCGCAACCAGCAGAACCAATGGCGCAATGAATAACCCTACACATAATAACCCACCCGGCTTGGGCTGCTTCTTCAGCACCTTGCCCCTCCCTCCTCCCAGCCGCACAGCTCGCCACCATTACTCTGCAATCAGAGCTGTGCGGCTCCCCGCCATCATTCCGAAACCGGAAACAATTGTCATAAAAGGGAAAACCCACCCGGCTTGGGCTTCTTCTTCATCACCTTGACCGTCACATCCTTGCCGCTCTTCCAGCTCACGCCCGAGGCTGCGCAAGTGAAGCAGGAGCGGCGACCAGGGATGTGCTGTCAGCTGCAGATGCAGGTTAGGGTGCAGGGGGAGTTGTGCGGCCGCCCGCCCTTGCCGCTCGTCCAGCTGCCGCCCAGGGCTTCATGCGGAGTTGCAGCAGGACCGGAAAGGATCAAGCACGTGGTGGGGGCTGCCGGCTAAGCCACTCACTCTCCACCTTCTTGAGCATCATGTCCTCGCCGTCGCCCATGAAGTACGTCTTGGTCAGCTCGGAGTTGGTGAAAAAGGGGTTCTCCTTGAAGGCAAACACGAGCTTGAAGCCCTGCGCAGCAAGGAAGCCAGGGGCAGACGTGTGTGTGCTTCACAGTCAAAGCGACGCAAGTGTTTAAACAGCTTCGGCGTTGGTGAAGAAGGGGGTTGGTTCTCATTGAAGGGCAGGGTGGCTTGAGGGCTTGGAGCCCTGTTGGAAAGGGACAGCAGGGGCACGCGCGTCCAGCCACAAAGGCGCTCTGGCGGGAGGCGCAAAAGAGCTTGAAGCGTAACCAAAACACAGGTTTGCTTCTGAGGAGCACAACACAGCGCTTGCGGCGCGCGTGCATGCAACCACGCAGCGGGCAGATGGGAGGGGCACACGCAGTTTTGAAGGCAGTACGACTGCTGCTCATCGTTGAGGAACCGCTCGCATCAAGCAGCTTTCACCACCAGCGCCAAAGTAGCTTTGCAGCCTTGGGGCTTCCAGATCCACAGACCCAGCCCCGCACCTCGTCGCCGTGCTCATCATGCTGGAGCCACTGCACAGCGAGCAGCCCTCCACCTAACGACTGAAAGTGTAACTCAAAACCGAGAAGAATCGTCAACACACCTCATCGCCGTCCTCGTCGTGGAACCGCTCGCAGCGCACGTCTGTGCAGTAGGACAGCACCTCGGCATCCTTGTCGGTGACCTGCGGCACAATGGAAGGGACAACTGTGTTGAGGGATGGCAGGGACAGGGTGTGCAGGGCGACAGCACTCCAGTGCCCTTGTCAGTGACCTGCAACAGCATGGAATGGAGGGGCGGACAGTGTTGAGGGATGGCAGGGGCTGGGTGTGCAGCACGGCGTGCGGCGCCTCCGCGCTCGGGTCGGCAGCCTGCAAGTCCAAGTGCAGGTGCCAGTGCAACCTGCAAGTGCAGCCTGCAAATGCAGCAGAGCCCCTTTGCCGGTGGGGGTCATGCATCATCATCATGGCCTGCTGCGGGGTGCAGCGGTTGATGACTAGCAGCAGCAAAGCAAGACCCTGAGCTGCGCACCGCCCCCGCTTAACTGCTCGTTGCGAGTCCCTGCCATCTAGCCGTGAACAACAGCACACTCAGCGGCATCCAGCACGCCACAACACAAAGCCTCGCCGCCTCCTCCCCAGCGCATTGCGGACGGCATTCTACAGCGTACCATCCATCACAGCAGCACATTGAGATCACGCTCTGCAGCTCAGGGCTGGTACACAAAAGGGCAGGGAAACAGCCTCACCGCCTCCTCCTCCAGCGCGTTGCGGATGGCGACCATCCAAAAGTCGGGCACGCCCGCCGGCACCTCGCCCTCCTCTGCCGCCGCCGCCGCCTTGCCCTCCTCTGCAGTGCGTGGTGTAGGGGGCAGTGGGTCAGAGATACGGCTGCCAGGAAGATGCACAGACGAACAGAAGGCACCTCGCCCTCCTCTGCAGCCGCCGCCTCCTTGCCCTCCTCTGCGCCAGGCAGAAGCTTGTTGAGACCGGCGTTAGAATGGATCCAGTGCTGAGGGCATGCGGCACAGCGGCACCTCGCCCTCCGCTGCCGCCGCCGCCGCCTTGCCCTGCACTGCGAGAGGAAAGTTGCACGTGTGTACCGGTGTAGGAGCAGCCGCAGCATTAGCAAATAGCAGCTGCCGCCGACGCCACCGCCGCCGCCGCCGCAGCTGCAGCAAACACGCACCCATCTTGCCCTAGGGCGCCTCCCGCCGCCCGCCTGCAGCTCCCCACACCAGCAGCACACATTGAGCACACATTGCATACATCACAAGGCGCGCCCGCCATGTAGGCCACCCGGGGGCCTGTCATCGTATTGTTCGATTCGGACAGGTGTAAAGCCAGACACCCAGCCAGTCAGCCAGCCAGCAAGCCAGCAGCTGCAGCAAGCACGCACCCGTCTCGTTCTCGGGCGCCTCCTGCCGCCCGTTGATCACATCAGAGCGCTTGGCGTAGATGGGGGCGTACAGCGCATCGTACTTCTCTTCCAACGCGCGCCGCTCCTCCCTGGGACAAAGGCACGGAAGGGTGACGGTTTAAACCATTGGCAGGGCCGCCGCCCAGGCTCTCAAACCACAAGCGCACCTTGTACAGCTCCGCATGCTCGTCCCCCGCCCCTCACCCACCTCTCAGCCATGAGCCATGGAGCAGTACAGCGAACGCACACAGCAAGGCATCACAGTACGCACCTGTACCGCTCGTACAGCTCCCCACGCTCGCCGTCCAGCTCCTTCAGGTACTCAATGCGAGTCTGGATCTGCAGTTTTGACAAAGGATCGGAAAGGAAGAGGCATCGGACGAGTCAGCAAGCGAAGAGCCCAAGCACAGTTTGGAGTGCGGCTCCTTCAGGTACTCAATGCGGGCCTGGATCTGCAGGTGAGAGGGTGAGAGAGAGTGGCAGCCCAGGCGCAAACTGAGCAGGCGGCTCGACAGAGCCGCCGCCGGCACACGGCTCGATGCAACCCAGCCCATCAGGAACACACGCGCGTACAGCGGCACGCACCGGCACGGGCAGCGACTCCACAAAGCCGCTGCTGCGCCCAATCATCTGGGCCAGGCCGCGCTGCAGGTGGTTGGTGCGACAGAAACGAGTCGATACTTGGGCTTCCACTGGCAGGGAGGTTGCGTTGCAGGCAAGGCAGACGGCGGGCGGAGCAGGCACCATGTGCTGCTTGCCGTGCAGCAGCCGCCGTCCAGCGACAGGCGCAAGTGCTGCACAGCGGCCAGCGGCAGGCGGGCTGCATGCGCGATTGCACATCGCCATCCAGTTGGCAGCCTTAGCGGTGCAGCGTGACCAGCCACCGCAGGCAACGACTGGCGCTGGCGCCGGGGAGCTGCCGCCGACTGACCTGCAGCGCCTCCACGAGGCCGGGGTTGGCGCCAGCACCGCCAGCCATCAGCTGCTGCAGCACCTCTGCAGCGCAGAAATGGAGGCAGTGTGCAAGAGGGCCCGGAGGCGATCGAGCAGGGTGGGCGCTCGAGCAGCAGCAACCGGTGGCGGCAGCGGCGGCGGCACCGGCGGCTGGCAGCTCTGAGCAGGCGGCGGCCTGCAGGTGCTGCGCAGCAACA
Organism: Chlorella sp. Dachan; assembly: GCA_006782975.1. Lineage (NCBI taxonomy): Eukaryota > Viridiplantae > Chlorophyta > Trebouxiophyceae > Chlorellales > Chlorellaceae > Chlorella > Chlorella sp. Dachan. Next base: position 553,954 of record RRZL01000056.1, on the reverse strand, counting down.
AGCACGCATTAAACAGCAGCCTGCAGCATGGCTGGCCAGCGGAGCTGTCACATGCGTGGGGCTGCGCCACTGCCTGCACGGCGGCGAGGCGTGGCAGCATGCCCCTGGCGTTGGAGCGAGTCTGCGCACCAGGCGGGACATTGAAGTCCTCGTCCTGCTGCTCTCCACGCTTGGGCGCCATCGCTGCGGGCTGCTTGGCCTGGCCGCACCGCTGCTGTCGGATGATCGAGCAAGTTCGGATGCTACAGGAGCGGAATCAGCAAGCGGGCTGTCTAATTGCCCTGGCCGCGTCGGCATTGCGGCTTGAATGGAGACAAGTCGTCTCCTGGCCGCCTCTCGCATTGAATTCGCATTGTACAAACATCCTGAATAACACAGTTAAGCTTGCAAGCCCACTCGACAACCCCACAGCCAAGCCCACCGGGGCAAGCCCCACGCCAGCTTCTGCACGAGTCGCTCCGCCTTTCAGACTACTGATCAAGGGTAATCAATCACATCCAGACCTCCCAATTGATGCAGCGCTCATGCCGCCGCCGCCGCTGCCGCCGCCGCCCATCGCCCTTCACGCACGCCACCAAACACCACGTCAACTCATCTGCAGACCACCACCAGCATGGCACAGCCTGAGACGCCTGCAGTGAGCGCGGTGCAGCGCTACCCGCTGCATGCCTACCTCCTGGGGCACCCTGAGGCGAGGGAGCGGCTGGGACCCAGCTTGAGTGCAGCCTTGGCGAGCGGGCAGTTTGGCGCAGCCCCGTTTGAAGGTGAGCAGCCAGCTCCGCTGCTGCTGCGCTGCTGTGATTTGTGAAGCACCATCCGGGCCGGCCATGCGTACCTCTGCCCAGCCAGCACGAGCCAGCAAGTGTCAGCAAGCGTGCGAAACCCACCACCCTCTTCACACCTGCCGCTGCAGGCCCCCTGCAGTTCAGCGCCATGCATGCAGCAGCGCTGGCTGATGACGCAGAAGCGGTTGCTCTGCTGGCCGCGGCCGGCTGCCCCATCAATGCCAGCCCGGCACGCAATTGCGACAGGGCAATCATGCTGGCTGCCAGCCCCAGACTGAAACCAGACTCGCGGCTGCTGGCGCACCAAGCATTCCGACAGGCAGCCGACCTGTGGGCGCTGCTGCAGCCAGCACTGGATCTCGAGCTGCAAGGAGCGTATCAGGCCGGCAGCTTGGTGGACGGCGAGTGCAGCCAGGCCACCCCGCTGTGCGTGGCTGTGCGCATGCAGCACGTGGCGGCGGCCGAAGCGCTGCTGCAGCTCGGTGCGCCGCCCGACCAGCGCATGCCGGTTAATTATCAACAAGACTACAATGCAGATGGCTGCAACGTCACGCTCCTGGCAGCTGTCGCAGGCGGCGGCCGCCTGGTGCCCTACCTGCCCAGCGGCATGACACCTGAGCGGCAGCACCTGGCGCGGTTGCTGCTGGCCCACGGTGCCGACCCGTGCGCCGCCCCAGCCGGCATTGCGATTGCGATGAGCACGCCGGTCGGTTTGGCCGTGAGGCAGCGCAGCAAGGTTGCAGGGATTATGCTGCCACGCGTGCTGGAGCAGCTTGGCTATCCGCAGCAGCAGGGGCTGCAGCAGCAGAAGCAGCAGCAGCAGCGGCGGCGGCGGCAGCAGCAGGAAAGCCCTCAGCAGCGGAGCACCAACAGCAGCAGGGGCAGCAGCAGGGGGAGCAACGGAGCGGCCCACACGGCGCATGCTGCACAGCTGGTGATGCCCCTGCCCGGGTGCAGCCGGCCACTGGGGGCATCGCCACATGGCAGGCAGACAAGCCGCTGGCGTTCCGCGTTCAGTTTGTGTTCCTTGCAGCACAAGCCGCTGTGTTGGCAGACAATGTGGAGGCAGCGCTCCATTGCGTGCTGGCAGCTGCCAAGCTGCTCGAGTTGAGCACCGAGCAGGATCCGCCGCTTGGTTGGGACAACGGGGCTGCTGAGCTGCTCTAGTGAGTTGTCAGCGTGGCATGGTCTCAATGCACCTTGGCCTCATGCTGCACACTGGTGTCTGAAGGCGCGCCGCCTGCATTTTGTCTGGCTGCATTTGCTTGCAGCTTGCGCCAGGTGCAACCCTTGTTGTGCTTCGTGCCAGTTGGCTGGGGGACCGAAACCCAGTCAGTGTGTACTCCCCTTCTCCTGCCCTGCAGCCAAAGCCGCGTCAGCCGGCAAGGATCCAGTTGTGGCAGGCCTGCTGCGCAAGCTGGGGCAGCGTTTCGCGGACGAGCACGTGATGCACGCTGCGAAATTGCACGCGGCAGCGGCGGGCCGCAAAGGAGCCCTGCAGGCGCTGACCTAGTGGGACCGCACCAGCACGACTTGGCTGCAGCAGCCGCAATGCCAGACACAGGTGCTGAGCCGTGCCATCCACGCCTGCTGCCTGGCTGGCGTGCGCCTGGTCCTCCACAACCAGTTTGCACGGACCTTGGCGAGTGACTGGCTGGTCTACAGTGCTCCTCGGGCCGAGGGCCGCATGCAGTTTGCCGGCGGTGCGGCCTGGGCCGTCCGCCCTGTCACTCGGCTCGTGCAAGCAGCACCAGCAGCACAAGCCCACCACGCCTCCTCTGCAGCTCAGGTGGGGTGGGCATGCGGCGAGCACGGAGTTTGCTGCGCATGGGCTGGGTCCAGTGCATCGAAACGTGCATGCTTTGAGCACGGCTGCCCTGCCCTCGTCGAAACTGCACCAGGCTGGCTGTCAGCTGCGGCAGTGCACCTTGCATGCCCCTTGCATGTGCTGCGCTTCCGGCCCACCTGCATGCACCCTTCCGGCGCACCTGCATGCACCCTTCCGGTCCACCTGCACCTCTGACTGACCGCATTCCGGCCCACCCGTATGCACCCTGGCTTGCAGGAGCTGGAGCCACGGGTGACGGAAGCAGATGCGGTGGGAATCGCAGAGGAGCTGGTGGCTGCCGGGTTCCTGGTGGACCATGCCGCCCTGCGCGAGTTGCTGCCCCGCAACCAGTGAGTGCCCTGAGCGGGCGCTTGTCCGTGGCTCACTCAACAGGCGGCCACTCGGGCACCGCTTGTGGCTCGTGTGCTTTGGGACTGACAGCTGCTCCCAGCAGGGTTGGTGTAACCCTGCGCAGCTGAAGCCCGGCACGGCCCGGATTCACACTCCCCGCCTCCCCCCCTGCTTCCTCGCAGCCCGGTGCGCTTGGCCTTGCAGCGGCCTGCCTGGGAGCCAGAACAGCACAGCCGCTTCCCCGCCCGCTTCCGCACGGCTACAGCCGCGCTGCTGCTGGTCCATGCCAGGCTGCGCCGCAGCGGGGCCCCTGCCGGAGGCAGGCGCGAGGCAGCCGGCGGCGCGGGCCTGGGCGATCTGCCTGCCGAGCTGCTGCCGCTCGTTGTTGGGCATGCAGCCTACCCCGTGTCGGCCTGGGTAGGGGGCAGCAGCTGAGCTCTGGGTGACGTCCTACCGCCCATGTGCACTGGTGTGGCCTTGTAAATTAGTGAGAGTCTGCAGGACTCGCAGTGGTTCAATCCCTACCAGGTGTCGTCATTGATGCCGCACAGCAGCTTGCCCCCGAGCAGTGCAGTGCCGGAGCAGCTGGCGACAGCACCGGCTGCGACCCGTGCAGCAGCAGGGCTTACGCGAGTTTCGCATGGTGTTCAGTATGTAAGGCGCCAGCATGCTCATTCAGGCACTGTGCTAGCAGCATTCAGGCCGGGGGTGCAGCATGGCAGCTGTTGCAGAGGCCGTAGTGCCGCACGTGGAGGACAGGCGGCGGCAGGACGGGGCATGCCTTGAGGGGCAACACGGCGTGACGATCGCCCATTCCCTCATGTTGCGCTGCCTCTGCGCCGCACCTGCGACAGCAGAAGAAGCACAGGAGCAGCGAGCGAGGCGGCAGCAGGAGGCAGCTGGGCAGCAGGACCCTCGGCAGCCCGCTGGGCGACGAAAGCGCAGGAAGTGGAAGGGCAACATGCTGTCGCGGCTGCTGGAGGGTGAGGCTGCCGCGCCCGGTGGCTGGGGCTCCGCTAGCTCCCTGCAGCGCCGCCCCGCCGGCCTGCAGCCTGCCTGCGTGTACATCATCGTGATCGAGTCTCATTGGGTAACGCGCCGCTCGGCTTCGCCCTACCCCAGCAACTGCCGCCGCCGCCGGCCGCCGCTGCTGCTGGCCCCCCACCGCTGCCTCTGCCCNGCAGATCATGGCAGGTGTGATGGCGGCGGATGAGGACGACTACGCCACAGCGTCTGAGGGGTCGGCCACGCCGCGCGCAGCAGATGTGGCGCGCCTCGACAGCGGGCACCTGACGGCAGGCGCAGCCAGCCGCCGGCCGTCCAGCCGAGGCGGCAGCGGTGGCGACAGCCTGGTAGGCTCACCGGGCCAGGCGCGCATGGTGCCTGTGCTGCAGCAGCAGGGGGAGCAGCAGCAGGCGGCGCAGCACCAACGGCGGGGCAGCGCAGCGGGCGAGGCAGGCGGCGGCGGCAGTGAGGAGGGGGGTGACGAGGAGGAAGAAGAGCCCCAGCGCCGCAGCGGTTGGAACATCCTAGGCGGCGTGCCGTTCCTACCGCGGGTGCTGGAGCTGCTCAGCCCCAAGGCGACCGTCGAGGAGGAGGGAGAGGAGGAGGAAGGGGAGGAGGGGCGGGGCGGCAGCCAGGCAGCACCCACCAGCCCCGGAGGCAGCCGGTTGTACCCCACGCTAGCAGAAGCTGAGGCGCCGCCACGAGCAGACGACGAGGATTTGCAGGGCACCACTACAGACCCAGCGCCACTGGAGCCGGGGCAGCAGCTGCTGCCAGCGCTCAGCGAGGCCAGCAGCCTGATGAGCGAGGACCACATTCGCGCGCTGGCGGCGGCCGTACCGGCACGGTACCGCCAAGCGAGCTGGACGCTGCTGTACAGCACGGCGCGGGACGGCATCAGCCTGCAGACGCTGCTGCGCAATGCGGGGCGGCGAGCGCCCACGGTGCTGGTGGTGCGAGACTTCCAGCGGTGAGCACCTTGCTGCGGCTGGATGTGCAGTAGGTGGCGGGCTTGTTGGGTGCCACTGTGCGTTTGTGGGGCGGCTCCATTCTCCAAGTCTCCAAGCGCATGCTGCATATCTGCATTGGTTGCTTCTGTTGGTGTGTGCCGCCCAGCGGTGAGCTGAGCTGTGAGGGTGCCTGGGGTGCTGTACTGCTGGCATCGCTGGCTGCCCCGGTCGGCGCATGGCCCGTGCCACAGATGCGCTGCATGAACGCTTCTGTTGCATGTGCAAGGCTTGCTGCCAGGGGCTCCAGCAGCGGCTGCGTTCCCGACAACGCCACCGGGCTGCTTGACTGCCGCCCCCGCAGGCACGTGTTTGGCGCCTACTGCTCCGAGCCGTGGCGGCTAGACAAGCGCTTCTTTGGCACCGGTGCGTACAGGCAGGGGTCTCCGTGGTGGCAGGGCCTTTCACCTTGTGCAGCCAGCACACACTGTGTCTTATCCTTCGTCGCGGTGTGCTCGCTGCTGCTGCCGCTGCTGCCCACTGCCGTGGGCAGGTCAGCAGTTGCAGTCAGTCTGCTGGTCATCAAGCGGCATGGCTGTGTGTTCCTGTGTGCCTTGCCTGCTGCAGGCGAGACGTTTGTGTTCACGCTGGAGCCTCGTCGCGCCGCCTGGTTCTGGTGCGTTGCTGGGGTTAAAGCAGCAGGCAATGCGTTGCTCTGGGGTTCAGGCAGGAGGCAGTGCGCTGCTGGGGTTGAAGCAGCAGGCAGTGCGCTGCTGGGGGTAATGCTGCAGGCAGTGTGTTGCTGGGGTTAGAGCAGCAGGCAGTGCATTGCTCTTTCGTGCAGCAGGCAATGCGTTGCCTGGTTAATGTAGCAGGCAGTGCTGCGCCTGCGTGCTGTGCCTGTGTGCTGTTGCAGCGCTGTAGCATCGCCTGCCCGCCTCTGCTGCCTGCTGCCGCCTCAACCTTGTGTTTCCACTGTTGCAGGTGGTGGCGGCGCATGGCCAAGGAGCACAACGACTACTTCCAGTGGTGCTCCAACGAAGCAATCGCAGTGGGCGGCTCCGGCGGGTGTGCAGCCGGGTCTGCATGGAGTCTTGGCGCGGGCGTTTTGGCCAGCCATTCCTGCCGTGTGCTCCGCTGCTCCGCTGCAGATGCCCACTGTGGCACTGGGCGCCGACCTGACAACGCTTCCGAACCTGCCGCCCCTGCTGTGCTGTGCTGTGCCTGCAGGTATGCCCTGTGGTTGGATGCTGACCTCACGCGCGGCCTGTCCCGCAACTGCACCACCTTTGGCAACAGCAGCCTGGCGGGGCAGGAGGAGTTTGCGGTCGGCAGCGTGGAGCTCTGGGGTCTCAGCTAGGCCTCATGAGCTTCGTGAATCGATTGGCCCAGCCAAGAACTGCCAGCACTTTTCCCTCTGGAACAACCTGTTGCTGTTGGGCGCACGCTGCCCCAAGGGCGCACACCCCCGCCCCCCCTCTGCATCTCTCCTCGTCTGGTACTGATCTGAGCGAACAAAGTCATTGCGTACACGAAGGGCAATACCCCACAACAATGAAACAGCCGCATCTGCACATACGCCCGACTGACGAAGGCTGGTGGGGGCGGGGCAGACGGCACGGGAAAAAGGCGATGGGTTGGAAGAAAGGGCATTCGGCAGGCGTGGGGGCGAAGGGAGGCGCGGTACGTGCGTTGCAAGTAACATACGGCGTGGGCACACAGCGCGGATGGGTTACCACTCAAGGCAGGCTGGAGAAGATGACGCGACCGAGTGAAGGGGTGCACTCGGTAGCACGATCCGAAACAGAGTAATGGAGAGCTTTCAATCGTAGGGGCTGCCCTGCACTGCCGGCAATGTGAGATGCCTTCGAGGCTGGCTGAGCTTGCCACAATGGGCAGGTCGAAGTGGGAGGGCAAGATTGCAAGCAGGCATGCGGTATCGGTGGGTGCATACGGCGCGGGATCAAGACATACAATCAGCCATTGGCTCTCATGCATTGCAGGCGTCCTGAGCCTCTACTGATACTGAGAGAGGCATTGCCTGCGCATCCTGCTAGGTGGCTTTGCCAGGCCGCTGGGCCGGGGCCGCCGCCGCGCGCGCCTGCTGCCGCGCAGTCGCNCGCAGTCGCCGCCGCAGCGGCAGCCGTCGCGCCTGCCTCCTGCTCCCGGCGCTGCTCCGTGCTTTCCAGCGCCTGGGGGCGCTCCCACAGATCGAGCGCCTTGAGTCGGGCAGCAAACGTGCGGCGCGCGGACACATCAAAGAGCGCCGCCAGGAAAACAGGCGCCAGGCAGGTGGCCACCAGGTGCAGCGACAGGTAGCGGGCTGCGCGGGGGTGGCGGGCGGGGCGCAGCGGGCGGCAGAGTCAGCAGGGTGTTGGGCGGCAAGCGACAGCGTAGCAAGTGCTCAGCTTGCTGCCAGGGGGTAGCCCCGAGATCTCGCCCAGGTGAGGCTCGAGAGCCGCCACCGGGACAGCACAGGAGCCTCCGCCACAGCACCACACAGGCACAGCAGAGGGGCCCCAGGAGCACCGCATCGGCATGGCAGGGGCACCAGAACAGCATCCGAACGGCACCACAAAGGCACCAGAACGGCGCCGCAGAGGCACCCCAAAGGCCATAGGCGGACTCACGGTTGATGAGCTGGCGGGCGGGGGAGCCGTCCTCGTGCAGGCCCATCAGCGAGAGGCCAATCACGTAGACAAACAGGGAAGACAGCAGCTGCAGGTGCAGGCGCAGCTGCGCGTGGGAAGGGTGGGGCGGCGGTAGGACGCAGGTTGGCAGGCAGGGGAGAGCACATCGCATGCATGAGCAGATGCTGGAAACTGCCACAGGCAACCGCAACTGCGACTCTGCTAACAACGCTCCCCCGGCGCGTCAGCATCTCCAGCGCAGGCTGCCCAGAGCCCAAACCAACCGGGGTGCCCAACTGCCTCATGATGCTGCACACGCAGATGCGCAGCCAGCAGCGGTGCTCACCCGCCGCGTCAACATCTCCAGCGTCAGGCTGCCCAGCCCAAAACCAAAGGCGGCGGAGCCGGGGGCCGCCAGCACAAAGGAGCCGGGCAGCGACGTCATAACCAGGACCAGCAGGCGCTGGACAAACCACATGGCCTCGCGCCAACTGCAGGCGGGGGGCAGGAGGCGGGCAGGCATGTGAGATGAGGCAGGCATGTGGGGCATGCATGCAGGCGGGGGGCGGGAGGCAGGCAGGGGCCGGGGGGCGAGCAGCTGCATGATTGGGAGTAGGGTTGTGCCATGGCGCATGTTCCCGACCGGCTGCTCTCCAAGCAACACACATGCACCAGAGCCACTCGCCCAGCCACTCAGCGGCTCGGCGTCCCGCCTACAGCACCCACCGCAGGTACGCCTTGCGATGCCAGCGCCACAGGAAGGCGCCCAGCGCAGGCAGCACCTGGAAGGGCAGCAGCAGCCCCAGCGGGATGGGGGTGCCGCGCCCCGCCGCCGCCAGGTAGTACAGGGCCACTGTGAGCAGGCCCACAATCACCCAGGCCAGCTCGGCTGCGGGAGGCGGGGCAGGAGGCACGGGGGGCAGGATTATTACAGGGCACGGTCAGCAGGCCATCACCACAATCACCCAGGCCGGATGGGTTGCGGCGGGCGGGCAGGTGACAGGCGTGCGCCAGCAGAGGGCAGGCGGCACCGCGCTTTTGGCCAGCCCAGGGCCGACAACAAGTAGGCCAGCTCATCCGACCGAGCAGTGCCGGAGCCGCCGTATGAACAGCGCCCAAGTTCTGGCCCGCGGCAGCGCAACCCAGATCACAGCAGCACGTCAACAGATGCACATCACGCACGCATGGCCTGCGCGGTGCTGTAGAAGCGTGCAAATGCGGCCTCGCGCCCGGGGTTGTTGAAGCGCAGCAGCAGGTCGCAGTGGGACAGCCAGCTGTCGTCGGTGCTGCGGCGGGGAGGGGCAGGGCAAGACCAACGCAGTCACTTGACAAGCGGGCGCTGTCGCTGTGCAGTGGGTCAGCCACACTGCAGCACGCGCAACAGCAACGGCATCCCCAGCATCCGGCCCTGCAGTGCAGCCCACTCACTCCTGTGTGTTGAACGGCAGGCTGCTGTCCAGCGGCTGCATGAGCCCCCGCGCCCAGTGCTGCGTGGCCAGCCGGGCCGACAGCAGCCTGCTGCCTTGCTTCTTGACAGGAGCTGCAGCAGCCGCGGCGGCCGTGCCAACTGGCCGCCCCGCCTTGCCGGCGGCAGTGGGCGGCAGCGGCGGCTTGCTGCTGGGCGCCGGCCGCGTCTCCTTGCCAGCCTGCGGCTTGGCCGCTACGGGCCCGCTGCTCGGCGGAGTGTCACTTCCTGACTGGCCGTTGCCGCTGCTGCTGGGCGGGCTGCCACTGCCCGGCCCTGCCGGCTGCGCCGCTGCGGTGGCTGGTGCCACCTCCTCGCTGCCCGCGGGTGTGGTGGTGGTAGCCTCTGCTGACGCAGCAGCAGAGCCGCTTGCCGCCTGCGCGCCCTCCGCTGCGCCGCCTGCTGCTGCTGTGCCTGCTGCGTCCGCAGCATCTGAAGTGGACTCCCTAGACGCAGGCCGCAGCTGGGAGCTGGCCAGCAGGCGCGGCCCCGACCCGGGCGCTGTTATGGGCAGGTTGCGCCAGCGGGGCAGCGTGTACAGCACTTCCCGCTCGCCAGGGCAGCAGGCCAGCTCCACAGTGCCGGCCTCTGCCAGCTCAGCAACCACCTCGTCAGCCAGCAGCTGGTACAGGCCGCTGGTGACCTGTTCGGATCATAGTGCAGACCAGGGAGACGGCAGCGGGGTTTGGGCGCCCGGCACATGCTAGGCAGCGACAGCCACAGCAGGCGCCACTCGCACCGGCTGCAGCAGCCCAGCACAAAAGCGGCGCTCGTGCCAACAGCTGCGCGGCTTAGCAGACAGGCGGCAAGTGCGCACCATGAATGGCAGGTGCTGCTGCCCCTCCATCAGCTCGCGGGCAATCGCCACGGGCCGCCCCACAATCTGCAGGTGCAGGAGTTGACACATGCAAGCGCAGTGGGTGGGCAGTGCAGGCAGCAGGGCGCAAGTGCCGATGTCAGCTGAGGTGGATGCAGGTGGGCGCAGCGGGACCAGGCGCCTGCCACGCCTGCATGGCGCCTTGCTGCAGCAGCGCCCGTACCTGGTACGTCAGCGAGGTGGTGCCCAGTAGGCCGCTGGCTGCGCGCCCGCTGGCCAACACCATGCACAGGTCCACGGGCGCGGGGCCCGGCAGCCGGATCTGCACATGAAGCGCAGCGGCAGGGACACCAGGCAATCAGGCAACTGCAGTTTGGCTCCGCCAAGCTTGTATCGGACGGTCAGTCCCCAAAGCTGGGCTGCGCCGACAAGGGAGATGCGCAACATTGCAGCGCAAGTGCTGCAACGTGTAGCTGCCAGCCAAGCCGTGACGACCACAGCAAGCGCCAGCAGCGTCGCACCTGCTGCATGGCCTGCAGCACGTGCAGCGAGAAGCGCAGCAGCGTGGAGGCGTGATCTTCATCCGTCTCCGCCACTCCTGTGCTGATCATGAAGCCGTGGGGGCCGCCATACAGCTTGTAGACCTGCACCCAGGGGAGCAGCAGCATACGGGGCAGGGCATGAGGAGCGGGCAGGCAGCATGCGGGGCAATCGCAACAGCAGCAACAGCAGCAGGGCAGCGGGGTTTGCACTTGGGGAGCTGCCAGGGGCCAGCACAGGCACATCGCCAGCAGCGCCGGCGCCGCCCAGCCCACAGCACTGCGACCCACGGGCTGCAATGCCGCACGGTACCGCAACACACAGGCCACAGTGCTGCAATACTACCATCCACAGTACTGCAGGCCCTGTACAGGAGCATGCGTCAGCACGACCTCCTGCCCGCCGCTGCGCCGCCCAGGCATCAGCCTGCGGCCCATCACCGACCTCCCCAGCTGCTGAAACCACGAGGTTTTTTTGAAAAGCAACCGGCTAGCAGCAGCAGCAGCAGCAGCAGGGGTGGCAGCAGCAGGGGTGGCAGCAGCGCACCCGGTGCTGCTCCGCGATGCGGTCCAGCACGAGGTAGAAGCGGTGGAGCCACCGAAACTGGTCGTGCGCGTCGTAGGCCAGCAGCAGGTGATCGTTGCGGATCCTGGCGTGAGGGAAGGGAGGGCACAGAACGCTCGGAAGCAGCTCACACTAAAGTGCCCCATGTGGGACCGGCCGCACCAGCCCCACTCGTCCGACGCCGTCGCTGTGCGCCGCATCCGCTGCCGCAAGTCCAGGCTCACTTGGCAAGCAGCACGGAGCAGGACTCGTGCTCATCCTCATACTGCACGGGGAATGGGGGGGGGGGGGGCCCGCGGTACGGGCATGTGGTTTGGGTGCCGAGTATCTGGCGGCAGCGGGTTGGCCAGCTCCGGCCTGCCGCAGCCTCTGCTGCCCGCCAGTAGCGCAAGGGAGAGGCGCTCGGCCAGTATACAGGCAAAAAGCGGCGCGCAGTGCAAGATTTGCTTGAGCGCGCCCCCTGCGAATCGGGCGTGAACGCCGGCAGCTGCCGCTCGGCTGTGGGCTGCGGCAGTGGCCTATCCGGTGGGACGCGGCGTGACACAGCCTGGCCGCACCCGGGGCGGCCACTGGGAAGCGGGAGGGCCCCTCAAACCCCGTCCACCTCGACGGGGCGAACCCGAGCCTTGGGGCACAGGCGGGCCGCGAGCGCACCATGGGCTTGCGGACGCGCTGGGCCTCCTCATCGGACGCCGCCGGGCTGCCGGGCTGGCCGCCGGCCTCGGCCATCGTGCCCGCGTCGCGCCCCCGCAGTTACAGCAGTTCCTGGTCGGTTTCTGAGTATGTGGAGGCCGCTGTCGTTCGCGACAACTCGCCTGCGGGCGGCCGTAGCGCCAGGAACTTTGGGGCCCGGGCTCATTTCACAGCAGGGCTGCTCACCTGGCGCTTGGATGGTGTCGCCGCCTGTTCTAAACCGTTTCGATCAACCCCACCAGGCCTTTGAAAGCGCTTCGGAGCGTCCAGGAGCCCGCTCGTAGCAATGAGCTCAGCCGACCGCACCGCCGACGCGCCAGAGCGTGAGTCGGCGCATTGTGGGGCTTCAGGGCAGTGTCACCATGTCGTTCGGCACGCCGCTGGCCGCCGTCACGCTGCCGCCTTTGCCGCCGCCTGCCCGCCAGCTTGCCACCTCCCGCACCACGCCTGCCCCCCCACTGCCGCTCCGCCCTGCCCCGCAGACTGCCCCGGCACCCAGAGCGAGGAGGCCGGCAAGGCGGCGGCCTGCGCCGGCTGCCCCAACCAGGCCGCCTGCGCCTCGGCGCCCAAGGGGCCCGACCCAGACCTGGCTGCCATCGCCGAGCGCCTGGCCCCTGTGAAGCACATTGTGCTGGTGCTGTCAGGTGGGGAGCCGTTTTAACCTTGTTTGCCATCACATATCTGCCGTGGCCGATCACTCTGCTGGCTGGGAGCTGGCAGGGCCAAGCGAGTCTAAAGGAGGCTTGAATGCATCCAACCCTCAATCGCTGACACTGCCGCAGGCAAGGGCGGCGTGGGCAAGAGCACGTTCTCGGCGCAGCTGGCATTTGCGCTGGCCGCGCGCGGGCTGGAGGTGGGCCAGGCGGGCAGGGCTTGCTGGCTGGGGGCTCCACTTGTTTTGCCAGCATGTGGGCACAGCCAGCAGAGGCGGTGGGTGGATCACAATTGGTATGCGGATGCACAGACGGGGTGCTCGCGCCCCGTGCTCCCAAGTGACCAGCCCCCTCAGCTTTGTATGGCTGCCGCTCGTGCCGGCCTGCTGGTTCGCCCTGCTGGCATGTTGGGCTCCCAGTGCGCTAGCTGCTGAACCCCTCTTCCACTGCAGGTCGGCCTGCTGGACATCGACATCTGCGGCCCCTCGGTGCCCAAGATGCTGGGGCTGGAAGGGGAGGAGATCCACCAGAGCGGCGCGGGCTGGAGCCCCGTGTATGTGCAGGTGCGGTCGGCGCGCAGCGTCTCAGCAGCCGGGGCGCCACCATGCATCGGGACGCTGGTGCTTGTGCGCCACCGTGCATCGCACCAGCGTCCCAGGTGGTGCCACTGGTTGCTGGCGGGGCGTTCCTGCATGGCCACCTGGGAGCCTGCAGCCGCGCAAGATGTGCTGCTACCAACGTCCGGCCTGCTGCTTGTTCTGCCGGCTGCCCGTGGCACAGGAGGACCTTCACTCAGATATGTACTTAACATGCTGTGCAGGAGAACCTCGGGGTGATGTCCATTGGTTTCATGCTGCCCAACCCGGATGATGCCGTCATCTGGCGCGGCCCCCGCAAGAACGGCCTCATCAAGCAGTGAGTTGGTCAAGCAGTGAGTTCGTCAAGCAGTGAGTTGGTCAAGCAGTGAGCACACGGGCGCTCGGAAGCCGCCGCTTGCTGCTGCTTGGATGGTGCAGCGGGTGCCGGGGGTGCAGGGGGTGCAATGTCATGCCGCCGCACTGTGCCTCCCTGCAGCCCTCTTTGCAGCTGCCCCTGCGGGTTCCAGAAGGGCGTGCACTGGGACGCCTGCGACTACCCTGTGTCACCTGCACTGCACTCCCCTACCCCTGCTTCCATCGTTGTGCACTGTACCTGCCGCAGGTTCCTCAAGGACGTGCACTGGGGCGCCTGCGACTACTCGCAGCCTACACCCGCCAAATGTCATCCTGCTGCCCCCTCTCTTCTGCAGGTTCCTAAAGGACGTGCACTGGGGCGCTTGCGACTACCTGGTCATCGACTCGCCGCCGGGCACCTCGGATGAACACATCTCCATCGTGCAGGTGTGTGCTGACCTGAGGGTGCTGGCATTGGGCAGGTGGTTTCCCAACAAAATCATCAAGGTTGCGCCGACATTTGCAGCAGGTGGGTGCTGGGTTGAGGCTGCTGGCTTGACCTGGCTGCAAGTCGAGCAGTACAGCCCGCAGTCGTCACATTGCGAGCAGGCAGGTGTGCCGCCCAGTCAGAGCGCTGCCTCAGTGGTGTTTGCAGGCGTTTTGGGTCAGGCGTTTCAGGGGTGCCGGGCGGCAACCGCAGCGCACTGCGGCCGAGTGCGCCCACACTTCCAGCTGTGTTGCTGTGTGTCGCCCTCCCACCAGGACTTGCCCTCGCCCTCCTCCCATGGTTACACTCACCCTCCTCTCATGGTTAACGCTCCTCCCCTGGATGATCTCCCGCCCAACTGCGCAGTTCCTTAAGGCGGCCCGCGTGGACGGCGCGGTGGTGGTCACAACCCCTCAGGAGGTGTCCATCATCGATGTGCGCAAGGAAATCAACTTCTGCAAGAAGGTGCGCTGATTTGCAGTCGGTACGCGCTGCTCGGCCGCGCCAAGGAAGTCGGCTGTTTTTCCCACGGTTTTGCGTGACGGGTGGCGCAGGGGCAGCCATTTGCAGCCATTTGCAGTCAAGGTACAGCCTGTGGCCTCGAAGCCTGCGTAAACCGCTCCCCGCCCTCGCCGCAGACCGGCATCCCGGTGCTTGGCGTGGTGGAGAACATGAGCGGTCTGCGTGCCCCGCTGTCCTCCTTCCGCTTCTACGGCCCCGCCGGCGAAGATTTGACAGAGGCGGTCCTGGCGGCAGCCACTGCAGCAGCGGGCGGCGGCTCGGGCGGCAGCGGCGCAGCGGCAGACGGCGGCGCCAGCAGCAGCGGTGTGGTTGCGGAGACGTCAGTCTTCCATGCCAGCGGCGGCGGCGCGGCACGCATGGCAGCAGACATGCAGGTGTGTTCAAACATTGGACGCTGCCATCAGGCTGCCTGGGTCCAACAGTTGGGCAGCGGCATGCAACACAGCCACCGCTGGGGCATCTGGGCAGCTGAGCTGATCGGCACATGCCCGTCCCTACAGCTACTGCTGCACTGTGTGCATTTGGCAATAACCAGTCTGCGGCCGCCCTGCGCAGGTGCCGTTCCTGGGCAGCGTGCCGCTGGACCCCGCCCTGAGCCGGGCGGGAGAGGAGGGCCGCTCTGTGTTTGACGGCGCAGCAGGCAGCAGCGGCAGCAGCGCACCGGCGCTGCAAGCCATCATCGATAAGCTGCTGGCTGCCACCGGCGCCAGCAACGGCGCTGCAGCATGAATGGGCTGCACAGCATGCTTGGCAGCCCAGCCACCCCACATGCACATGAATACGAGTGTGAGCGTGAGATCTGTCCGGTTTCTGTGTGATGTACCCTCTGCCTGATGTACCACTCAGGTTCTGTATGCGCCCAATAAGCCACGCACCACCGTCGCCCACTAGCATGTAAGCTAGCTTTGGCTGCTGCCTCGAAGCACCAAACAGGCGTGTGTTGGTAGTTACAAGCTTACAGTGAGCTCTCCGACATGTTGCAATATTCAACCGAATCAACCAAGGGACCCAGGCATTTGCTGCCTCTCTAGCCGCTGTTCAAAAGGACAGGTCGCCCAGCGCCGCCCGCAGCGCACTCTCCAACCCCTCAATGTCCGACTCAACCGCTATCAGCGATGGCACCGCCGCCGGGCTGCCCTGCATCGACGCGCCTGCCGGCTGCCCTCGGCTGCCCGCCTGCTTGCTGCCGCCACCAGCACCTGCCCGCTTGGAGGGGGAGCCGCGGCCGCCTGCCTTGAGTGGGCTGCCCTGCCTGCTGCCGCCAACAGCCGGGATGCTCCACCCATCCATGGCATCGGGGCCTGCCAGAGGGTCGCCCCACTGCCCCCAGTCCCCTGCTGGCCCCGCTGCTGCCGCTGCCGCATCATAGCTGCCCGCCCACGCCGTGGCTGCATCTGCCGCCGCGGTGGCTGCATCCAGTAGGGAGGCCAGGGGATCCGCTGTGCCGCTGGCACCGGCTGCAAAACTGCCCGCTGCAAAGCCGCCTGCCGCATCCCAGCTGGAGGGGTCAAAGCCGCCGGGAGCAGCACTTGCCACTCCCAAGCCCAGGTCGCCAAACTGGTCGTCTGTCAGCGGTCCTGCTGCTTCCCAACCGCTCAAGCAGCCGTCCAGATATTCACCGCTGCTGTATTCATCCACTGCAGGCGCAGCTGCATCCGCAGGCAGCGGCTCCAGCCCTTGGGTCAGGCCGTCGCCACTGCCGCCGTCGGCCGCTGCCCCAGTAGGCCGCCCCGCCACCAGGTCAAGAGCAGCCTTGATGTCGGCACGCTGCTCCTGCACAGTTGCCTCCAGCCGCCGGATGGCCGCCTGCTGCGCTGCAACCTGTTTTTCCTTGGCACCGAGGGCCGCCTGCAAACAGGGGCGGGGGGTCAGGTACGAGCGGGGGTCAGGTACGGGCGGCAGGTTGGCACATGCAGCGGCCGAGCAGGGTGAGCTCAAGAATCAGCAGGGCAGGGCAGGGTGCAAGCCGCCACACTGCCGGGCACCCATGATACCAGGCCTGGGCTGCTGCCCACTGCCGTGTGGGACTCGCCTGCGCCTGCGACAGCTCGGCCTGGGCCTCCTGCAGCCGCCCTGCCAGGTCAGCGCACCGCCGCCGAGCGGTCTCCAGCTCCTCGGAAATCTGGGCCGCCTGGCTCTACAGGGGCGGTCGGCGTGGCATGTTTGGCAAACATCAGATGCAGCTGAGCAATATCACACAGCAGCAGCAGCAGCAGCAGCACCTGCCAAGCACTGCATCCCAAGCACCACAAGCACCCCCCGTACCTGCTGCTGTGTGGAGGCTGCCAGCGACGCCGCGTCGCGGCTGTGCAGCTTGGCGGCCGCCTCTGCAAACGCCGCTTCGTGCCGCTGTGCCAGGCCCCGCCACTTGGACAACTGCAGCGGGCCAGCGGGTGAGCGAGTGGATGAGAGGGCGGGGAGCTGACGTGTGAAGCGTCAACTGAACGGCGGCCACGTCTGCTGAACGGCCAGGCGCCCAACACAGTAGGATGCATCCAACTGCTGCCACTGTCGGATCAGAGCTTGCTGCTACCCGCAGCCGGCCTGGCTATTGCCATTCCCCGCCCGCTCTTACCTCCTCTTGCAGCGCGGCTCGCTCGCGGCCTGCCGCCACCAGCTTGTCCCGCAGGGTCGCTACCTGCCCCTGCAGCGCCTGCGCCGCCGCACGGTACTGCGGTACCACAGCGTCCAGCTGCCGCATAGCTGCCTCCACCCGCCCGCTGCTGGCCGGCGCTGCTGCGCTCGAGGCTGCGGCCGCCTTGGCCTCGCTGGCTGCGGCCCGCTGGCGCGACTCTGCTAGCGTAGCTCGGAGGCGCTGCACCTCGGCTGCCAGGCGCGCCTCCCTGCTTGCAGCCGAGGCGGCTGCTGCCACGCCGGCACCGCCGCTGAAGGTGCCGTCCGCTGCGGAG
>RRZL01000056.1:489524-528743 GCA_006782975.1 Chlorella sp. Dachan | reverse complement strand
CGTACATTCCCCCGCACCACCGCACCGCCGAGCAGCAGGCGGCCGCTGCCGCTGCCCCCCGCCCCGGGCGCCCCTGCCCCTTCCCAGCGCTCACTGCCGGCCCGCTGCCCGCCCCCCTGTCTGCACCGCTGCCGCTGTACCGCTTGGCCCTGCTTTACCCCAGCCAGCCGCTGCGCTGGTTTTGATACGTGCGCTGCTGAGGCGGCACCCACGCCCCGCTGCGCCAAGCGGCTTGTTTTGACCTGTTTCGCCCGCCTGCGCCCTTGAACTGCAACCTCCTGTCCACACCACTCCTCTGCTGCTCACTGCCGTGACCACACATGGCATTTGGTTTGACTTGACTGACTTACTGAGAACATAACTTTGCAGTTGCTTTCTGCGCCCTCTAAACATTGGTGCTGACACGATGCAGCCTCTCGGGTGCCAGTTGAGGTCCACGGCGGTCGCTACACTGTAGGGTATGCAGGCAGCAGGGCACAGGCCAAACCCACTGCTTTTGATGTGAGGCAGCCCTCCGCAGCACAATGCCTGAGTCATTTGGTCAGCTGTGCAGTGCATGTGTTACACGGGAAAAACGCTGTCCGGGAAAAAAAGTACAGGGCTTCTGCAGGTACGAAAGGGTGGGTGCAGGCACGTGTTGGTACAGGGAGGTTGAAGATTTGGGGGATACAAGGGGTTAGCCACTGCCAGCGGGGGTGGCAAGGGGAGGGCGGTGTGCACGGCGGCGGGTGGCACAAGCACGGCTGTGCTGGGCCACCCAAGCAATTGGGATGGGATGCAAGCAATCGGAGTGACGCGAGGCGGCAGCAAGCATTTGAGTGTGGGGGTGAGGGGTGGGCGGAGAGGCGTGGTGGTGTGAGCCAGGAGCGGCGTGCCAGCCCTGCTGCCCCCCAACGAGGGTCCGAGGGTCCTAGAGGGGGTGGCACAGGCTAGCCTAGCTGGCGACCGAAAGGCGCGTAACGACACGGACCAGGCACTGCACGGCTGCGCACGCTGCAGCCGGGCTGCCGCTGACGAGTGCGGTGCTAGGCTAGTAGGGCAGCGCCAGACCTCAAAACTCCACGCTCTTCTGCGCTATCCTGCGCACCCGCCGGTTGTACTCCTTGGCGTTTGTTGTGTACAGCTGCACATGGAGTAGCGGCGAGGCATGCCATGTCAGCTGGTTGGTCGCATAACGCAAGCTGCAGCGCTGCGGCGCACATGACTGCACATCGGCTGGCAGTTCCCGGCAATGCAAGGTGCAGTGCATTCGCTTTCAGTCATGGCCAGCTGTGCAAGTGAGAGAGGCACGCAATGCCGGCAATGCCAGCGAGTCACCTGTGCCGCTTCTGGGTTGGCCGGACTTGCGCAGTTGGGGTCTGTGAGCAGCGACTGCGGGGCACACAGCAGGCAAAGTGCAGAGATGCCAGTCAGTTGCGGCAAACAGAGGCAAATGTGCAGCGCACCACCTGGCCTTTGGGCGCGGGGCAGAGCTCAAAGCAGGGAACAGCTGCGCCACGCATTGCCCCGCAGCCCGCTGCAAACCCGGCGCCTGCTAGCTTCCCGCAGGCAGGCACCACCCTTACCACACACATGCGTGCATGCTTGCACGCTTGCACCACCCGTCCATCCACTCCCTGCCCGCCGCCCACCAAAAACAAAACATCACGTTAACTCATCACCCCGCCACCGCCCCACCTGGATGGATGTGAGGATGGAGCAGATGTTGTGGCAGGGGCTCCAGTGGTCCTGGATGATGTCGAGGCACAGCGTGCCGTCGCTGTACACCTGCAACAGTGTGGGGGAGGAGTGGTGGCAACCAACATTCACGGGGACAAGGACGTGCAAAGGTTCTTTGGTGGTGTACAGCCGCACCCAGGTACAGCGTGCTGTACACCTGCAAGGGTGGGGGAGGTGGGAGGGAGATGGGGTGCAAACAAATACTCAAGGGACAGGAACGCGCCACGGTGCCGCCGCTGCGCAGCTGCAGTTGCCATATGACCCAGCAGACAAGCGGGGCGGCCACGCCAGCGACAGAACTGACTGTCGCTGACGTGGCCAATCGCAGCAGCAGCATGCCATGCTGCTTCCATCGGCTGCCTCATTCTGCTGTTGGCGCGCGCGCAGGGCGCACGCAGCGCACGCGCCCACGGAGCTCGCCACTCAGACCGCTTAAGCTGCAGCAACCACCCATGGTTAACACCTCGCTTGGTGAAGCGCACGCGCGCCGCCCTAATAAAAATAAAACAGAAAAAATGCACTGCCTCACGTTGGGGTGGAACACCTCGCTAGTAAAGCGCACGCGTGGCGGCTTGTCGGGGTACTGCTCCCCGAACGTGATGCGCAGCTGGAACACGCCGCCCTGCAAAGTGGGGCAACGCAGCCATGATGAGGGCACCCGCAGTCAGCAGACTGGCAGGACCAGGGCTCGCCTAACGTGATGCGCAGCTGGAACACGCCGCCCTGCGCGGTGAGTGTTGTAGGGTTACTTTTGCGGCGGTGGCGGCAGCGGGCGGCAGCCCCTGCCCCCTGCCGCATGCCAGCCAAGCAGCGCCCGGCTGCAGATGTGCAGCAGGTGCCACGGCAACGCTGCAGCTCCTTGGCAAGCAGCTGACACAACGGCAGCCCATGCAGCAGCAAGTGCTCACCTCCCATGGCGTTTCCGTGGGCCCCAGTATGCTGGCACCCTGCAGTGGTGGGCGAGTGAGAGGGCAGTGCGCTGTTGGCTGCGGCACGCCTCTGTGCGCCGCGCCACAGCGGCACAGGCCTCATGTTGCAGCATCAGCAGGGTCAGTCCACATGTTGCAGCGGCAGCTGGGTCAGTCCACATGTTGCAGCAGCAGCTGGGTCAGTCGGGCAGCTGCTGCTGCAACATGTGGCCTTGGCTGGGTCAGGCGGGCAGCCGCCCACAAACGCCCATAGCCCTGCCCATCATGGGCCGCCAGCCATGCAGCTGCCCACAAACGGATAGCCCTGCCCATCATGGGCCGCCAGCCATGCAGCTCACTCACCCACACGAACAGGTTGTCGTCGCTGAGCGGCGATGCTGAGCAGCCCTCCGGCGGCTCAACCTGCAGCAGGCGGACAAAGTGCAACATGTCGCGCGGCAGGCGCAGAACGCCACAGATAGTGCGAGTGGGCCCACTGGAGCCGCGGAAATGGATCGGACATGGGGGCGGCAGTGCAAGGAAGGGCATGGCATAGCGGCAGCTGCTGCCGGGTGCACACCCATGCACCACACGCCTTGATGGCCTTCAGGTCTGCCATTAGCCGCAGCTGCGCCGCTGTGGCTGCCATGGCCGCCTGCCGCTGCCTGCAGGGTGCCGAGCATGGCGAAGATATTAAGTCGGGGCGCGGCGGCGGGCGGGCGGCAGCAAGGGGTCCCAGGCCGCCTCTGCCGCCTCTGCCGATCCTGCAGCCTTCCCACGCACCTGTTGCTGATGCCTGCTTCTGTGTGGAGGGCCAATTGCTGGCCCACGCGTGCTGGCAGAGACGGGGAAGGCCGAGAGCGACTGGCAAAGAGTCGGCTGGGGGTGTTGTGGCCCTTGGCTGATCGCCGATAGCCGGTGCAACAATTGGGAGGCAACCGGGGGTCGCGGAAGGCTGTGCGGGTGGAAGTCTCGAGCCGCGCTCTGGAGAGTGCCGGTATCGGGTGCCTGTCGGTCTGGGCGAGTGCGTGGTGCGATGATCGAGACGCTGTCGGCATCGCTCGAGGCCGACAGCTTTGTGCGCCACAAGCAATTTCCCATGCCGCGCGCCAAGAGTGCACTCCAGGGCACTTGCGCCTGCCGCCGTCGGTCTTGACAGTGTTGCAGGTATCACAGCAGGCTTCAGACGCCATGCCAGGTGCGCCACGAGCGGGCGGCAGAGTTGCATCGCGTGTGCGGGCGCTTGCAGCGGGCGGCGCCTCCCCCAGCAGTTGGTTGAAGCAAGCAAAATATGCATGCATGAGGCATAAAGGTGCCGTGACCTCCCAGCTGCCTCCGCCCCGCCGCCGCTGCTGTCGCCGCTCACCACCGCCGGCTGCCGCCCGCTTGCCCTGCTGCAGGCTCCGTAAACGGCGGCTTCAACAGGTGTGCATTTCTGCAAATTGTCTGCCAGGCTGCAAATGTGTGCATGCTGGCTCCTGCCCCGCGCTGCTTTGCGCGTGGGTCCAACTTGCTGCCGCAGGTCTTGGCAGTCATGCAGGCACGCTGCGATGCTGCTGTCATGCCGCTGCTCCTAAACTGCTCCGCTCCGTACCACTGCACCGCTGCCCGCCTGCAGCAAGAAGAAGAGCTGGCAGAAGGCAAAGCGGCAGAAGGCTCGGGAGGTGAAGAAGCGCAAGGGCATTGCAGTGGTGAGTGGGTGCGCACAGGAGCGGGTGTTGCAGCGTTGGGAGCCGCGGCTGTCTGGCCGCTGCTTGGCCCCCCGCCTGCTCTGCCGTGCGCGGTTGCAGGGAGCGGAACGGTTGCCAGAAGCAGTGCAGTCGCAGTGCGCGGTTGCAGTGCGCAGGGCGGTTGCCAGAAGCTCAGCATGCCGCCCTGGCCTGCGGTAGTAGCCACCTGACGCGTCCTTCCTGCCGTGATTCCCTCAACCCCCTGCCCACCACCCCTCTGCCACGCCTGCCAGAAGCACAAGGTGACAGCAGTGGCGGGCGTGAGCGGCAAGCGCACCAAGAAGCACCAGCGCAAGGTGGGCGACCCCTGTGCTGGGTGTGCTTACGCCGGTTGTGTCCATCACTGTCGAGCCGGCTGGGAAGCGCAGGCAGGGCCGCAGCACACGTGTGGAGCTCAACCGGAGCACCCAGATTCTCACCCCCTGCTGCACCGCCCTTGTCGTTGCAGGTGGCCCACGCACAGAAGGTGGAGGGCAAGGAGGCCGCTGCGCTCGAGTCGGCTATGCAGGTGGGCAGAGGCTGTGGTCGCCCCTCGCGTCCGGCTGTTCTGTGGAGGGAGTGGGGTTTATCGGCAGGTGCCGCATAGCGCCGCCTGCTTGGCCGTGCATGCTTGGCCGCTGCAGCATGCTTCGCGCAGCTGCGCCAACAGCCAAGGCATTGCCGTTGTCTGTCGCACAGGTTGAGGGCGCGTCCCCCGCCAAGCAGCCCGCGGCCGGCAAGAAGGGCAAGAAGCAGCAGCAAACGAAGAAGGCGGCGGCAGCAGCACCTGCGGCAGGCGACGCTCCTGAGGCCATGCAGGAGTGACGCGCCCGCTTCTGATTTAGCAAGGCGGGTGCGCACGTGGCTGCCAGCGGAGGCTGGCGCAGCACGCGCAGCACGCGCCAGCACGCGCCAGCAGCCGTAGCCTCGGCCTCAGCACGGCCGCCAACCAGGGCTTAACAACAACTGACATCGACTAGAGTGCCGGACAGCAGACGACAAGGCAGTTGAAAACCACACAGCAGGCAGCGCAGCACAGTCGACCCGCACGGCAGCCTAGTAGCGCTGCATAGACACCCAGTGTAACACAAGCCACGGCTGCCCAGCAGAGCGGCATGGGAGATGCAGTGGCAGACGCGGTGCTTGCCCAGTGGGCGGCGCTGCCCAAAACAGGCAAGCCGCAGCTGCACGAGCACACTGTGCTAGCAGGCATTGCAGTTGAGCTGCCTTCCGGCGGCGGCGGGGGCGGCGGCAGCGCTGGTGGCGGAAGCGGTGCACCGTCCAGAGCGCAAGCGCAGCAGGGACCACAGCAGGCCCAGCAGCAGCAGCAGCAGCAGCAGCAGCCAGGCCAGCTGGCGGTTGTAGCCATCGGCACCGGCACCAAGTGCCTGGGAGCCAGCAAGCGCCAGCCCGGCGGCGCAGCGGTGAATGACTGCCACGCCGAGGCCCTCTGCCGGCGCGCCCTGCTACGCTGGCTATACGGCGAGATGCAGCAGGCAGTTGAGCGGTGCGGTGCTGCCATGGCTGGCGGGGCTGCGCCGGCAGAGGCAGCGGCAGCAGCAAGCTCTGCCGTGCTGCGCTTGGTGCCGCCGACAAACAGCACAGGCGGCGGCACAGCCGAGTGGCAGCCAGATGGCCAGCAGGCAGCAAGAGGTGCGGGGCAGGGCAGCACTGTGGGCGGAGCAGGCATCGGCTGGCCTGCCGTGGGCGAGCTGTTTGGCGGCTGGCGCTTCCAGCTGCAGCCAGGCGTGCGCCTGCACATGTATGTCAGCCAGCCTCCCTGCGGCGATGCCAGCATCCTGCACGCTGAGGGCGCTGCGTGCCAGCATGGCGGCTCAGCGTGCCAGCATGGCGGCTCATTTGGAGGTGCCCTCGGCGCGGGCGCACCAGCAGCGGCGGCCGCTCCCAGCGGCCAGCAGGCAGCAGCCGCAGCGGCGACGGCAGGTGGTGGCCGCATGGCGGAGAGCTTTGGCCGCACAGGCGCCAAGCCGCTTGCAAAACGGCAGCGGCTGCAGCCGCTTGAGGAGGGGCACCCGGGCAGCGTAGCAGCAGCGCAGCAGGCGCAGCAGGCGCTGCCTGCCGGTGCTGAGCAGCGCGCCCCCGCGAATGGGCAGCCGTGGCGGCTGCCGCAGCAGCACGAGGTGGAGTCGTACAGCGCTGCCCAGGAGACGGGGCTAGTGCGGCGCAAGCCGGGGCGGGGCGATGCCACGCTGAGCATGTCGTGCTCCGACAAACTGGCCCGCTGGCTGCTGCTGGGCCTGCAGGTGCGTGCTGTGGCTGGGGAGTGGCAGGGGAATAGCTGGCTGTTGATGCTTTTAGGCCTGGCTGTTTGTCGCAACTCGCCTGCTGCTGGGCCTCCAGGTGGGGGGGTGCGAGGGCGGTTGGCTGCGGGTGTGATAACCGTTTTGCGGGGTGAGCGTGAGCTGCTTGCGCGCAGCCAACACCTTGCAAGGACTTGTCGATTTGAACGAAAGGAAAGGGCCCTGCCATCACCCCCGCAGGGCTCACTGCTGGACGGCCTGCTAGCAGCGCCGCTGCACCTCACCTCGGTTACAGTGGGTCTGCCACCGCCGACACCTGACGCCGCCGGCGGAGCAGCGCAGGCTCCCAACGAGGCCGCAGCGGCGGCGGCGGCAGGAGCGGAGCCTGCAGCAGCAGGACCAGCAGCGGCCCAGCCAGGCGGCGGTGGCACCGGCAGGCAAGATGAGCTTGCAGGCCAGGCGGCAGCTGCGCTGCAGCGGGCGCTAGTTGAGCGCACGGCTGCTGTTGCGGCGGAGCGGCTGCCACCAGGCAGGCAGCCAGCGGCGCCAGCCCTGCACATTTATACGCCTGCTGGTGGCGAGTGCAGCCCGGCAGGCAGCGGCAGCAGCGGCAGCAGGATGCAGGCACTGGGGCTGGCGCCATCTGCGGCCAGGCGGACAGCGGGCGGGTCCTCTGTTGTGTGGTTTGCGCCGCCCTCAGCAGGCTTTAAATGGAGGCAGCAGCACCTGCCGGCAGACGGTGAAACTGCGGCAGTGGGAGCGGCACCCGGCAGCTGCGACGGCAGCAGCAGCAGCATCGGCAGCAGAGCTGTGCCAGTGCTGGCTGGTGGGGCGACAGAGGCGGTGGCGGGCAGCACTGGCCTCAAAGTTGGTGCTGCCAAAGTGAAGCCCGGCAAGCCCAATCCAGCCTCAGCGCAGCCGGCTGTCTGCAAGGCAGCACTGTTTGCGCAGTGGCAGCAGCTGACGGCGGCGCTGCGTAGCCTGCCATGCGGCGGCGAGCGGCAGGCGGCGCAGCAGGCGGAGCAGGCGCCGCCTTCAGCGGCAGATGGGGGAGCAGATGCGCCTGCAGCAGATCCAGGGCGTAGCCTCATAAAGAGCCTGACATACCGCGCAGCCAAGCGGGCGGCCGGCGGGGCGTATGCTGCTGCCTGGCGGGCGCTGCTCCAGCCGCCCTCGCCGCTCGAGGCCTGGATCCCCAAGCCGCCTGAGCTGGAAGAGTTTGAATGCACTTGATTGTGTATTGGTTGAGCTGTGCAGAGTGTAATCGTGACTGCTTGTTAGGCATCGGCCAGTTGCGCCTGGCAGATTGGCATCGGTGGCTCCTGAGCGGCGGCATGGGCGGCCTAGTGAACGAACTCCAGTTTCACTTGCTTGACCCTGCTGAGTCGAGGCCACCATGCTGACTCGGGCGCAAGCCAAGCAGGCTGCGAGCGTGGCCCCCTGGGCCGAGCTGCTGCCCGAGGTGGCGCAGCGCATCGCTGAGCTGCTGGACGACAAGGGCAGGTGATCAAGGTGGGGTTCAGAAGCCGAGCAGGCACCGCTGGGCAGGTGCCCGCCGCTGCCGTCAAGCCGGCGCTGCCGTTTTGGCGCCGCTGCATTTTGCCTGCCTTCCGCTAGCCTGCCCGCTTTGCAGGGCGCTTTTCAGTTTGCTGATAGCCTGCGGACCACACCCAACCGCAGGGTGGCCATGATGCACACGTGCACCGTCTGGTTCGCCGCCATTGAGGCGGCACCTCAGCTGTGGCCGTCTGCGCGCCTGCATGGACCAGAGGCCGTTGCGGAGCTCGGAAGCTGGGATTGGAATGACGACATCGTGCCGTGGGCCGGCGTGGAGCAGGTTCTGATGGATGCAGCCGCCAAGTCGCAGGCGGCAGTGGAGCGTGCGGCAGCTCTGGACCCGCTGACCTGGAGGGTGGAGATCAGCGGCTGCGGAGACCAGGTGCGAGTTGCATGCGGTGCTGGTGCTGCAGCATGCTGGGGGCGGGCAACCATCTCACAATGTGACCATCTCACAATGTGACCATCTCACGATGTGACTGCACCGTGGTGCCAACTCCGTGTCCGACACCCATGTCTGCAGCCCACCTTGCTGCTTGCGATGCTGGCTGCGCTGCCGCCAACCGTGCGCCAGCTGCACCTGGCGGCGGAGTGCCGCGGCCCGCTGTGCCTCATGCTGCAGCGCATGCGCCGTCTGGAGGATCTCAGCATCACAAACGACTTGATTCTAGATCTGACTGCCAATGGCGCCTTTGTTGACTGGCGTGGGCCTGGCGCCGCTGCCGCCGTCTCCAAGCTCGCAGCGCTGCGGCTTGACTACCGAGAGCGGCCGCAGTGGGATGGCGAGTTCACCCAGCACGCTGAGATTGCCCCTGTGCCGGCTAACCTGCCGGCTGCCCTGGCAAGCGCCTCGCGCCTCACCAGCCTCGAGCTGCTGGCTAGCTGGTCGGCCCCTGCGGCGCAACTGTGCACCTCACTACCTGCACTGGAGGACCTGCGGTGCGACACAAGGGGGAGAAAGCGGGCCGGCCCGCAAGCATGTGCCTGCTATGCTTGTATCCAGGCTGGAGACCGGGGCACAGCTGCAGCAATGCTGGCCCGGTGCACTTTCTAACCAGTAGTTAGCCTCTTGACCTGCAGGCTGACTGTCTATCAGTGCACCCAAGCCGACAGCTCAGATGCTGTGGCAGCGCTGGCGCAGCTGCCGCGCCTGCGCACACTGGATTTAACCTTCGCTTCCTGCTGGCCGGGAACTGGGCGAGGCGTGCTTCCTGATGTGTGCATTGTCGGCTGGGATGAGTGGGTGCGCCTACCCCCCATGGCACAGCTGGCTGACCACGTTACCGCTCTCACACTCGCTGGCGCCGTCAGGTGAAGTGTGGGCAGGTCGCACCTGCCCAGTTGAGTGGTCAGGGACAGTTGAGTGTTTGTGTGAAGCAGCAAAGCTGAGTAGTGCAAGCATCGCCCCCCCATAGTGCATCTTGTAACCCAACAGCTGCCTTCTGCCGCCCTGAATCAATGCAGCCTGCCTCCAGACTGGACCAGCTATGTGGCATGCAGCTTTTGCGGATCGTCAGCGATGCCCAGGCATCCGGCATTCCAGAGAATCAGGGAGGAGTGGTGCTGGGCGCCGACCCGACTGGATGGGGTGCAGGCAGCTTTGAAAACCTCGAGTCGCTGGAGGAGCTCGACATGTCAGACGGCACCGTACTGCCAGGTGGGCCTGCATTGCAGCACGTGTCTACATTAAAGAGTGTTGCATGGAGGCCCGGCTGGCTGGCAATGCACAATGCTCGGGGGAGCGGTAGAGTTTCAGCTCGCAGCCTCCCTAGGGCCTCCCGCCCACCCGTGCTGAACAGCTGTGCGTGGCCCACCAACCCTGCAGATGCTGCTGACGTGGCTAGGGCACCTAAGCTGACAACTGTGTTGCTGCCTCATGCTGAATTCAACACCTGGAGGTCTGCCGTACGGGGTCTGCGGCCAGAGGTGGTTGTGTGGCCGTCCCTCCTCTAGCTCTGAATGTGAGCCACCGCGGCCAGCTGCACCCTTCTCCACTAGCTTTCATGTTGCGCGTTCATGCGTCGTAGACGAACCCAGTCTGGACATAAAGACGACTGTAACAATGCAAAGCACGATGCAAAGTGGCATCGCGAGGTCGGGGAGGCAGGCTTGGTAGGCGGCAGCAGGGCATGGCGGCAGCGGCTGCACAAGCCCGCCCGCATCAGCATCTGTGGCTGATCTTTCTTCCGTCGCTTGCTGTGTAATGGAAGCAATGAAGCATCAGCGCCAGCCCTCCTCGTGGGCGGAGCTGCTGCCCGAGATCACCCAGCGCATCGCTGGGCTTCTGGAGGACGATGACAGGTGCGCAGGCTGTTGGGCTGGGAAGCGGAGCAGGCACAGCCGGGCCAACTGGGCCGCCGCCAGCCCGCCAAGACTGGGCGGCGGCCGCCGCTGCGCACCCACACCGTGACGTGCCAGCCTGATTCCGCATCCAGCGCTGAAATGCATCCACCATCAGGCTGACAACAGCCATGGCAGTCTCCACGCCTCATTGCAGGGCGGCCATGCTGCGCACCTGCGCCACCTGGTGCGCTGCCATCCAGGCGGTGCCGACGCTGTGGCCGGAGGCGGTGCTGCACGGCCCCAACCTGCCCCTAGACGACTGGAGCTGGGACCAAAGTGTGCACTTCGACAAGCTGGAGGAGACCATGACAGGCATGGAGGCAGAGTCAGAGGCGGTGGTGGAGCGAGCGGCGGGCGCTGGACGCTTTCACCTGGCGTGTGCGGGTGACGGGGTGCCGAGGACAGGTGCGCTTACGGCAGGTCTGCGCGCCTGCTTGACTGTTAGCTAGCGTGCTTTCCAGCTGCGCACTGGCCCTACTAGGTGTTGGCACCTTGACCAGCACTGCCTGTGCTCACAATTGTCTGCAGTCCATGCTGGTCCACGCTGTGCCGGCCGCACTGCCGCCAACCGTGCGCGAGCTGAGGCTGGAAGCCGAGTGCTGCGGCCCGCTGTGCAACGTTTTGCAGCATGCCACCCAGCTGGCCAGCCAGGGAATCGGCGGCACAGGCGGCAACGGCGCGTTTGTGCAGGGGGGCGGCCGCGGCTCTGCTGCCGTGGTCCCCAAGCTGACTTCCCTCCGGCTCGTCTTCCAAGGGAAGCCATACTGGGATTTCGGCATTAAAATGCCTGCCGGCTGTGTCCCAGTGCCGGCGGCCTTGCCATCTGCTATGGCTGTGGCCACACAACTGAGCAGCTTGCAGCTGTGTGCATTGTGGGACGACAACCAAGCGCGCCTGCTGGCTGCGCTCGCTTCACTGGAGGAGCTCAGGTGGGGATGGTGGGCCTATACCTTGCATGCCGATGCTGATGACCAGCAACACAGCGCTGCTCGCGTGCAGCCGCGGCACAGCAGTGTGCGTTGCCACCATCCCTCGCATCTTGACGCGCAGCTCAACCTTTGCAAATACAATCGCGCGGGCTGACGCTGTATGCCTGCACGACTGCGCACGCGGCGCAGGCGGTGCCTGCGCTGGCTCGCCTGCCGCGCCTGCGCGCCTGCGCGCTGACCGTTTTTGCCGGCTGGACCCTCGGCAATGCCGCCTCCGATGATGATGACTCGAAGCCGCTCCTGCTGGGAGGCGTGGATGCAGATGACTGGGAGGATTGGGTGCAGCCGCCGCCCGTGGCTCCACTGGCGGACCGCCTCACCGCTTTGACCTTAGCAGGCGCCACCAGGTGAGGAGACAGCTGCTGAAGTCACCAGGGTGTACTAAGCCGCTGCAGCGGTTGCAAAGCCGTGGTCAGTGGTCTGCCGGGGCATGGGGCATGGGGCATGCTGGCATGGGTTTGGCTGACACCCTCATACTTGTCGACATGAGCAGAGCCTCCCCAACCTGATCCAATCACGTTGCAGCCTGCCTCCGGACTGGCGCCAGCTCAGGTGCCTGCGAGAGTTGCGCATTGTCAACGAAGCTTCTTGGGGAGAATTCAGCTGGGGCTCCGGCAGCCTAGCCGGCCTTACCGCCCTTACAAGCCTGAAGCTGTCGCACGAGGCTGTGCTTCCCGGTGCGCTCAAGCAGCCGCCTGCATGCGGGGTTCGCTTGCCGGTGCGCTCAAGCAGCCAGACGCCTGCATGTGGGTGCCTCTGCACGCCTGCCCCGCCCTGTTCCAGTGTCTTGGGACAGTGGCTACGTCTGCGCAGCAGCGCAACATCAAGCCGCTGGCAGTCCTCTGCACGCCTGTGCAGATGCCGCTGTGCTGGCAACTGCTCCGAACCTGGCTCTGGTGCGAGTCAGCAGCTCCGCTGGGCCTGGCATGGAGTGGAACACGGACTGGAGGCAACAGCTGCAGCAGCTGCGCCCTGAACTTGCGGTCAGCTTGCGGAGCGGCTGAGCGGCGGCACAAATGCTTTGAATGTGCACGGCGGCGGCGCCGGCACTGACTGGCCAGGCGCCCACCGCACGGCACCGCTACTATATGCTTGCTTCAGCTGCCCGCGTTTCTGTCAATACCCTCTGCTCCTGTGTGCTTGTGGTATGTAATGTGCATGAGAGACAGGTGTGAGGGCATGCAGCGGTGCCAGCAGGGTTGACCGGGGTCGGCGGCCGCTGTCTTGCGCTTCAGCTTATCAGTGCTGCACTGCCGCCCTTGGCTTGCTTCTGGCCTCCTCCTGCTCTGCACGCGGTATGCTGGCCCGGGCGGGTTGCAGGGCGCCCCTGATGAGCGAGCGATTGGCGGCAGCAGTATGGCGGCAGGCTATGTCCATGTGGGGATCTGTGGGTGGCCAAACGGCAGTTTCAGCCCCCAGAGCCCTCCCAGTGGTCAATTGAACGTGCCTAGCAATTTGCATTCCTTGCACCCAACCCCTAGAGTGAGGGCACGTGGGCGGCGGCGGCAGGCGGCCCACCTCGTGAAGCAGGGAGGGCTGTTCCTGGGCGGGACAGCCTTGCAAGCAAGTACTGAGGCTGTCCCCCCTACATGACAGCGTTTGCGAGGCCTCAAAAGCAAGTGTTATTGAGTGCCGCGCTTGTGGCAGGTCACTCACGGGTGCCCCCCGAACCACCCCTTGCAAGCACTGATCGACTTGATGCAAGCCTTTCTACAGCTTGTTGAGCTAGCGTTGCCCTGCAAGCGCCCTGCTACGAGCTTGGCCCCCCAGCTTGCCGCTGAGGCACCGCCGCTCGGCGTTTGGTATTCGTTTGACTTTTTGACTACCTTTAGGTTGTTTCCAGGTGCTAGCGGAGCACCGGCGGTCGCCGCCCCCGCCGCCGCACTTCCCACACCCACCTCCCCGCGCTTCTGGCCTTCCCCTAGCCTGAAAACATCTCACAAAGGCCGTTTGACGTGTGATAACCAATTGCAGCCGGCGCCTCGGGCAGATCTGCCGCCGCCGCCGTTGGCCGCTGGGGTTTCCCCGCGGACGTTGCCGGCACCGCCAGGCGGGCTTGAACAGGCGGGTCTGATCAGGCGCTGAGCCCGGCCCGGCGGTTCAGTCTGCGAGCATGCCGCCTTTGTGGGAGGTTGTGGGCAGCCCCACGCCCCCAGCGGGCGTGGAGCTGCCGGCCGTTGCGGTGCAGCCCGTCCCCACACGCACCCTCCAGTGCAGCGACAGCCGCACCTTCAAACGGCTGCAAGCGGCGAGGCGCTCGAAGTTCGTGCTCAGCCCCGTGGGGCTGCCCGCCAGCATCAGGTGCTCCTGCCGCCGCCTGCCGCCGCTGCCGCCTTCCCAGGCTCGCTGCTGTGTTAGGTTGCCGCTGCAAGTGCTATCTCGCTGTCCTGGACTCTCTGGTTTGCAGTTACACGGTAGCCAACTGCACGGACCTAACATACACAGCATTCATCGTGGCCCTGTC
Organism: Chlorella sp. Dachan; assembly: GCA_006782975.1. NCBI lineage: Eukaryota > Viridiplantae > Chlorophyta > Trebouxiophyceae > Chlorellales > Chlorellaceae > Chlorella > Chlorella sp. Dachan. Next base: position 514,793 of record RRZL01000056.1, on the reverse strand, counting down.
GGTCGCCTTCAACACCAATGGTGCGCACCGAGCTGCTGCCGCCCGCCGAGCGCCGCTGCTCCCGCCTCCCGCCGCCACCTGCTGCCCTAACCTGCGCCGTCGAGGCTGCGCAGGCATGAACATGGGATTGGGCAGCCTGTGGCTGACGATTTGCGACGTGGTTGGCTCAGCCATCTATTTCCTGGACCTGTGGATGGGCTTCCAGCTGGGCATCATTGCTCGCTGGGAGGGCCGAGCTGTCATCGTGCAGAGTGAGCTGCATCTGCTGCACTTTGATCACGGCTTTCATTTGATCACGTGTTGCTGCTGGCTGGTGGGAGACCGCTGTTGCAATGCGTGTGCCGTGGCTGTGCCGGCGGGGCCAGCTGGCGCCGGGGTTGCAGCGAGCAGCGATTCGCGGCCTGCCCGACCGACTGCCCGCCCACCAACGTACTGCCTCGAACCCGCAGACTGGGCCGTCTCGGCATGGTTCTACATGCGCTGCGGCACCTTTTGGACCGACATGCTGGCCTGCCTGCCCATCTTTGCTCAAATCGTGGTGGCTAGCACGGGCACCACCGCCCAGGTGCTGCGCCTGATCGCCATGCTGCGGCTGCTGCGCCTCATCAGGTGGGCGGGCCATCTGCCGCTGACACATTAGCCCGCTGTGTTCGGCTGCGTCTGGAACTGGTTGATTACAGGTGGGCTCAATCCCTCAATGCCACACTCCATGTGCTACTGCCCGCCAAACAGCCCACATGCTGTCCCAACTGCAGGGTGGTGCGCCTGCTGGCCAATCTGTCCCGGAGCTCGGTTGGCGGATCCCACGTGCGGGTGAGACTGGCTGGCGCACTTTTGGAGGACCGCATGCTAGATAGATGGGTGTGCTTTTGTGTGCTGAAAGCTGATGTGCCGTGGCGTGCCGGCCTACCTCGCGCCTGTGCCGGTCCCACCCCGCCGCTGCGGTCGCCTCCTCTCACTGCGCGCCCTCGGTTGTGTGCACTTCAACACATCGCAGCTGGTGGCCTCCGCCTTGACGACCCGCAAGCTGCTGCTGCTGCACGCCATCTTTTCGCTGGCGGTCCTTGTCAACCTCCTGGTCGGTGCTGCTGCCTTTAGGATGCGCCATGCCAGCTGCCACATGCTCCTGCTCTTGCTGGCGCCGCTCGTCGCCCGGATGGTGCATGTTGCAAGCTGCACCAGTTGCTGCTGCTGGCAGGCGGCTCGGCTGGTACCAAGTCCATGCAAGCGCTGTTTGCAAATGCAGGGCTGCATCTGGTGGAATCTGGCGGAGGGGGAAGGCCTCGAAAACTCGTGGGTGGCAGCAGGTGGGGCTGTGCGCTGCTGGGGCCGGTCGGGAGGGCAGTTGGCATGCTCGTGTGGCTGCCGTGCACTGGCCTGCAGCCAGACACATGTCGTTCTGCTCGCACCTCATCCCCACATCAACCAAGCTTTCACAGCTGCCATTGGTGGATGCCCGGTGCTGCTGCACTCCCACAGTCAACACGTTTTAGATTCATGCCTGCTGCTGCTGTGCTCCTCCCGCAGTCAACAAGGACCGATTCATGCCTGCTGCTGCTGCGCTCCCACAGATTAATTCATGCCTGCTGCTGCCGTGCTCCCCCCACAGTCGACTAGCAATCATGCATGCCTGCCGCCGCCGTGCTCCCCCCACAGTCGACAAGGATTTTGACCTGCTGACCGCCAGCGGCCCCACCCAGTGGCTCGTCTCCTGCTACTTTGCGCTCACCACCATTGTCACAATCGGCTACGGAGACATAGTGCCTGTGACAGTGAAGGAGATTGGAGTGGTGCTTGTGTTTCAGCTGGTGGGAGGTGAGCGCGCTTTTTGGGTGCCTAGAGAAAGCCCGACAGCGTTGCTGCCCCCCTCCCACTGCACACGCCAGCCCTCTGTGCACCGGCTTTGAGCCCTGCGTTCGCCAGCTTCGAGGCTCAATCTTTGCTCTTGCTATGCAGCTGCATTCAGCACGCAGTAGGTGGGCCGCAAACTGCTGCGCGCTCGCCCGGTGTTGCCTGCCTCTTCCCTCCATGCTGCCTATTTGCCTACCTGTGCCCCTGCTCCCCTCCCGCTGCAACCCACCCAACAGTCGCCATGTTTGCCTACCTGCTCAACACCGCTAGCAGCCTGCTGGCGGCATCTGGGCCGGCGGCACGACGCGCGGAGGCGGTTCGCAAAAAGCTGGACGTGAGAAAGGGGAGTTGGCGGGCGTAGCAGCGCGTGCAATGCCGGGCTGCTTCGTAGCAAAGGACGCTACCCTCCCAGAGCAGGTTGCAGGATGTGGACGGCACGCTGGGGGCAGCTGGGCTTGGCCGATTTTGCCGCCTTTGCTCATCCACATAGCACTCACCAACGCGTTTGCAGGAGGTGGAGGGAACCATGGTGCAGCTGGAGTTCGGGCCCAGCATGCGCCGCAAGATCCGTCGCTTCTACGCACTGGCATGGGACCCTCCCGATGGTGGGGCCGGGTGCCGCGGCTGCATGGCTGCATGCTGCGCTTGTGTGTGGAGCTTCTTGTGTTGCATTCAGGATCGCCGCAGATCCCGCCGGTATGTTAGCTACAAAGTTACATGCATCAGGAAAGCACTGCATGTACCCACTGGATTCAAGTGCCCACTGCTCCCCCGCCCCGCAGGCTGCGCAATGCGCCTGCCGCAGCTGTTTACGGAGCTGCCGCCGCCGCTGCGGCACATGCTAGCGGCGCAGCAGCTGCGGCCGGTGCTGCATGATCTGCGCTTCTTTCCAGCCGCCATGCGTAGCAAGGACGTGGCAGCCTGCTGCCACCTACTGGGGGCATTCGCACAGCCGCTGTCACTCGTCCCAGGGGAACCTCTGGAAGCGCGCCCTGAGGCAGGAGCGGGCGGCGGCAGCGGCAGCGGCAATGGCAGCAGCGGTGGCGGCGGCGCCGACAACAGCAGCGATTGTAAACCGCAGCCTGCTGGGGTGAGCAGCCTGTACATCCTTTCCACCGGTGAGGGCAAAATTTGGGCTTGCTGGTGGTGCATTTAGGCTCGCCGAATGTTCCTGCCCATCCGTTTTGTCGCCAGCGAACGTGATTTGTCGAGCGAACACCGCGTTTTAGTTCCCTGCCTGGTGCTGCCCTGCATGGCATGGTCAAGGGACTAGACTGCCCTGAACTGTGATGGTTACCTCTACCCCTGCCAGGGCGCCTGGTGGCGGAGGTCCCCGGCCTCGGCACCAATAGCGGCGTGCAGCTGCCCAGCCCTGCTGTGCTGGGGTTGGCGGATCTGATGGCTTCGGCGGGCGGCCCCCTGCCGGCTGCCCTGAGCAACCTTAGCCCGCCTGGCTGGCAGCACGCTGCTGTGGCGGCCACCAACTGCCTGCTGTGGCGGCTGGAAAGCCCGCAGCTGTTTGCAGCGCTGAACCAGCAGCAGCCAGGCCTGCTGGCCCATTTGGCACGCCGCCTGCTGCACTGGCTCAGTGACAGCAGCAGTGTGGTGTCAGCCGCAGCATCGGCACAGCAGAAGACGGAGCAGCTGGGCGGGCAGCAGCAGCAAAGCGGCGGCAGTGCAGAGGAGGCGTGCCTGCTGCTGAAGCAGCTGGCGGCAGGCCTGGAGTCTGCCGCCGCGGCGGCAGCGGCGCAGAAGGCTAGCCCTGGCAAACCAGGCGGCGGTCCGCCGGGCTCCAAGCCGCTGCAGCGAACAACTGCAGCCTCGTCATCCGCAGCAAGCGGGTGGGAGGCGGCGGCTGAAGCGGCAGAGGCTGCTGCCTTGGAAGCAGTAGCAGAGCCAACTGAAGCGGCTGCTCGGGCGGTGGGCTTTGTGTGGGGAGACTGATCAACGGGGCGCAGCTGCTTTGAGTTGTAAACGATTTCGTAGCTTTGAGTTGTAAACGATTTCGTACACGATTCATCATCAAACTTGGCACATGTTTGGCATGCAAGCATTGATGCTTTCGCGTGCTGTTTATCTCGCCCTGCAAGCCAGCACGCCCCCCGCCATGCCCGCCGCTAAAGTAAGCTTACAGCTGCCGGATAAGAATGCACACAGGAGGTGCAGGCACAATCTTAGGAGTGCACCGGCACCCACACGCAACGAACATGCAATGCATGACAGTTCGGCCGCCCTACATGCCGCACAGCTCCTGCGCCTCTGCCGCCGCCAGCGCTTGCCGCACGCAAAACGCCGCCGCCCGCGAATCGCCCCTCTGCTGGCAGGCCCGAATGGCAGCATAGTCTGTGGACCGCTCAGCCGGCAGCAGCACCCGGAAAAAGAAGAAGCGGTAGCGGTCCGACTCGTCTGCCGCCAGGCCCCGTGCTGCCAGGCACTAGTCCGGCACGCGGTTCAGGTGTTGCAGCGTGGGAGGCTCGCTGTGGGCACCCGGCGGCGCAGCGGCTGCGGCGGATGAAGGCGCAGGAGGTACCGTCGCAGCCACTACAGCGGCAGTGGGTTCAGTCCCCCTGCCTGCGTCCGCCGCCGCTGCTGTCGCGTTAGGAGCCGCTTCTGGCGCCGCTGCAGCTGCAGGCAGTGCTGCAGCCTTTGTTGGGACAGAGGCAGGCGAGTGGCTCCGAAACCAAGCCTGCGGGGTGGCGGCTGCCAGCCATGCACGCAACACAGTGATGGCAGCGCACTGGCGCTTGCAGGATCCCAGCTGACTTCAACATGCGGTACGACAACGCACAGCCATGCGCGCGACGCAGCAGCGCGCAGCTGCGCGGGATGTCCCCCATTCGAGACAGCCGTTGCCAAGACCAGCCTCACCTTCATCCAGCGCCACCTGGCGGCACAGGCACAAATCGTAGGCTGCCTGCGCGTCTGGCCTGGCGAAAAAGCGGCCCATCTCCTTGCCCCATTCCTGGCTGTGCGCACGCAGGCTGCCGCTGGCGCCGCCGCCCGGTGGCGGCACCCGCAGCAGGAATGGCAGCGCGCCTGGCTGCCGGCCGCTGCGCTCGTAAAACACGCTGGGGGCACCGCGTGCGCGCGCGGCACTGCTGGCGCCAGCTGCCGTGGCTGGCGGCAAGGCCGGCCGGCTGCTGCCGCCTGCCACGACGTGCCCCGCCCGCCTACACAGGGCGAAGTTTCGAAAGAGAAGGCACGTGCAGGGTCGGCAGCATGCCCAGACCAGCAGGCGCGCCCAACAACCACACGTCCATGAAACCCGCTGCCAGGCACATGGCCTCATCATCACCACCCGTCATCACCCACCCGCCTCACACCTCCTTGCCTACCCACCCCAGCCAGCTCACCTCCGGCCCCCCTCTCTGCCCGCCCCCCGCAAAAAGTCCGACATCTGGCGCTGCCCCCGCGCCGCATTGTGCTCCCGCACCAGCCAGTCCCAGCCCGCTTGGTAGTCCAGGCCAGCCAGACGAGACAGCAGGTCGGGCTGGGACTCGTACTCGCTGCAACCAACAACAAGGTGGGGACAGGAGCGGGGCACTGTGGCTTGCACTGCGTCACGCGGCGCCTCTGGGCGGCACTTGAAGAGCCAACCCTGCACCTGTGCTGTGTGCTGTGCACCTGCAGTGGCATCCGCTGCTCTCCGGGCTTTTGGCCCTCCCCGCTAAGCCATGCGGTGCCAGGCGCTGACCTGAGGGGGCGATTGAGGCGCAGGCCGCCCAGCGGCGCCCCACTGCGCAGCGCCTTCCAAATCTCGGCTTGGTCGTAGCATCGTGCGGCGCGCTCCTGCAGTAGATGGCGGCAATGGCAGCACATCGACGCACCAACCTTTGTGCAACTGGCAGGGCGTGCAGAGCAGCGTGTGAGCAGATGTGCAGCTGGCAAGGCAGGCAGTGAGGCCGGCCGCCGTGTGAGCCAGCAGCAGGCGAACGCAGCAGCTTCGCAACGTCCTAGCCGCAAAGCTCGCCAGCTCGGGTGGTCAATGCTACGCACCCACACAACCGAGCCCTCACCGCGTCAGGGAAGCAAAAGTCCCAGACCTCCAGCTCGCCCTGGGGGCTGGGCACATCGGCGACCGTCAGCAGGTACGCACCCTCGCCGCTGCGCCAGCGCGCACCAATGTACCGGCTGGCCTGCTCCTGCCCCGTCTGCTCCTGCTGCTGCTCCCCCTCTGCTGCTCCCCCTCTGCTGCCACCCCCCGTTTGACTGCCACCCCACGCCGCCGCCGCTTGCGCCGCGGCTGCTCCTCCTCATCAGCTGCAGATGGCTTGTCGTCTTCCTCGGCCTCCTGCTGCTGCCGGCGCCGCGGCTGCTGCCTTGGCCGCCGCCGTGCAAGTCGCTGCCCTGCTGGGCCCTGCTGCTCCGCCTGCTGCTGAGTGACAGCCGCCTGGTGCAGCCCCGGCTCGTCTTGCTGCACAAGTGCCAGCTGCTGCTGCAGAGGGTGCTGCTCAGGCCGCCGCTGCTGCTGCTGCTGCTGCGCTTCAGCAGGTGGCAGCGGCAGCGGCGGCTCAGCCGCGAGCGGTGCGGGCCCCGCCTCTGCCTCCTGGCTCATGGCGGCTGCTGCACCCTGCTACATGGCTGCCTGCAGCTGCCGCTGCTGCCCCTGTGGCTGTGCAGGCTGCTCCGGCACACGCTGCGGGCACGGCTCGGCCGCCAGCTGTGCGTTGTTGCTTGCATCTGTCTCTTGCTTCACTCCCACTGGGTGCGCTGCACCTTGTCCTACAGCCTGCTGCTGCTGCCCGCAGGGGCCCTGCGGCCCCAGCAGCCCCCTGGGCACGGCCAAGCGGGCGGCCTTGGGGGCGGGCTGCTCCACCTCCTCGCCGCCGCCGCCGCTGCCGCTCGCCTGCTTCTGCAGCACGGCCAGCCGGCTCGGCAGCCCTGGCGCTGTGGACATCATGCAGAGTGTCCCCCTGCAGAAGGCCGGGCAGAAGCTCGGGTCGGAGCCAAGGCCGCCACCTCCCGATGCATCCCGGCAGCAATTGCGCGTCACCCATCTATTTCGGCGACCCTTTGATAACATCACAAGCGCACGAACACGCAAGCTCGGGCCCTGCAGGGCGTGAGTGAGCAACGAACGCCGTGCAGGCGCCGTTTGGCGCGCTGTCAAGGCCGTGAACAAAAGTTGAGTGGTCCTACCACCGCCAATTTACACTGAGGAGCACAGAACTCGCTCTCAATCCGCCAGCCCCGCCACGCTGTGCCGCCGCCCCAGCGTCGCGCCTAATCGTGCTCACTCAAAGAACGCGTTGCACCACAGTCGCAGATACAAAAGAGGGCTTGCGCCGCGAGGTACTAGGGAAAAGGATGGGAGGACAGGCAGGGATGCGTGTATGTGGGGCAGCACTCGGCGGCCAGGCAGGCGACGCATGACCGACCGCACTGTGAGCGGCACCGGCACCAAGCAGGCAGCACTGAGCAGGCATGGGTGTGTTTGCCGAAAAGGGTGGTAGGCGGGCCTGAAATGCAAAGGGTGGCAGACGGTAAGGTTGCATAACGCACTCGGAGAGCGTTTTTCGGTGCACCAGAGAGGCTTGAGTTTGGGAAAAGTGTCTTGGCATGCAGGCTGGAGAGCAGAGCTACACGAAATGAGGTTGGCAGGCCGAAACAGGGCCCGAGGGCCTGCGCCTGAGTGATTCAACGAGTCAGCCGGGGCAGCACGGCGTCACAGGCTGCGGCAACAGGGACGAGGGGGGATGCTGCGCGCTGCCATGCCGCCCAGGGGTTGGCAGCGCGGCTGCGCTCAGTGCGCCTTGGCCGGCGAGGCGGGCTACGTGCGACATGGGAGGCTGCTCCAGCACCTTGTAGCCCGCAGCGGCGCCTGGCACAGGGCTCAGCATGCCTGGACCAGGGCTTGGTGCGCCAGCACCAGGGCTTAGTGGACCTTGACCAGTGCTTAGTGCACCTTGACCAGTGAGGCGCGCTGCAGCATGGCTGCGTTGGGCACCATGCGGCCGCCCACACCCGGGATGCCGCCAGTCTGCAGGGTGGGGTGGGGGTGGGGTGGAGANGGCACCGTTAGCGTGCATAAAACCTAACAACGGAGCCAGGGGCAGGTGTGGCGCCCGTGTTCCGCCCCGCCTGCACCACACAGCCGCTTCTGGCTTGAATGGCACACCTGGTAGCCGCCGGCGGACACGCGGCTCACAACTCACACTCAGAGCACAGCACATCCACACCAGCAGAGCCTTGCAGCGCAGCCTGAACAGCACAGCAGCTTGAACAGCACACCTGGCTGTTCCAGCTGACCCACCTGGTAACCGCCGGCAGACACGCGGCCCATGGAAGCGCGGTTCATGGACATGCGAGCGGCGGACACGCGGGCCATGGACATCTGCACAAAGGGGGTGGGGAGGTGGAGGTGGCGGGTCTCAGCCTCGGCGAGGTGTCAAACGGTCATGCGTTGAAGTGATGCAATGGGGCCGAGGTGGGCCGTGTTTGATTTGAGGGAGCAGCAGCAGGAGCGGGTCTGAGCCATGCGACATCAGCTTCGCGCCGGCACAGCGCGCCTGCCGCGGCTACCGACCACGTGTGCGCGCCCGCCGCCGCCGTCCCACACTGCCCACCGGCTGTACCACAACCGCAACCAATGGCTGCGCATTTTTTACCATGGAAAACTACCCAGCGGGATCTCTCACCTTGTTGATGCCAATGTTAGCGGACGCGCCCATGTGCTCGCCTGCAAGTGCAGGGAAGGAGGCAGGCGGCAGAATGCTGTCTTAGATGCTCCATCACCCAGCCGGGAGATGGGAGAAAACCAACTTGCGTGGCTGGCGCACGTTGTCACCAGCAAAGGGCTGCGGCTGTGGCGGCCCAAAGGAGTGATCGAATAGCCGCGGCAGCCGGAACAGAGGGCCGAAACGAGGCGGCCTCGCTTTGACCCCATACCGGCCGCTGCAGCTTTTTGATCACCCCTTTGGGCCACCACACCACGCATGCGGGCGACGTGGGAGCATGCCGCCGTCTGAGACCAGCCCAAAACACCCCCAGCCCAAGTCAGCTGAGTCCAGGCAAGTAACGCGCACACCGTGCATGCGGAAGATGTTGGAGAACATGCCTCCGCCTTACATACCCGCCCGGAACACTACCCACTCTGACCGAAAGCGCTGATGGTTGAACAAGACCCAGAGCGCTCAAAAGGCGGTAAAGCGCACCGTGCATGCGGAAGATGTTGGAGAACATGCCTCCGCCGCGGGAGCGGAAGCCCTCGTCGTCAAGCATGTACATCATGATCCACTGCGGGGAAGGTTAAAAATAGATGGTTATTGTGAAGTTTAGCTGTTTGATGGTTGAGTCGACAGAAGCCCTCGTTGTCCAGCATGTACATCATGATCCACTGCGGAGGGAAGTTTGAGTGGTTTAGTTATTGTATGTGCGTCATGATCCACTGCGGGTGTGGGGGAGGGTGTGTGTGGTTATTGGGTGGTTTAGCTGTGATGGTTTAGTCGGCATACTTGGCAACACCTTGCGAAACAGGCATTGAACTGGCTTGAGCGGGCCCCGATCCCTAACAAGGCCCCACTACGCGGCATCCACCCTTGCAAACCAGGCGCTCATTCAAAGCTTGCCTTGAGGGGGTCCAGGCCCATGTGCCAGATCAGCGACCAAATCCAGGCGGCCACCACGTAGTAGGTGCAACCCAGCACTGCATGAAGGGCACACGCAACAGTGTGTTGAGCCATACAGCCTAGTAAGCAGGACAGGCAGGGCTGGTTCGGGGCCACCACCGCACAGCAGCAGCGAGGATACAGCCGCCGCCGCAACAGCCGCACGACGGCCACAAAAGCCAACAACAAATACCAGAGGCGGTGTACTGCGACTCGGTGTTGGCGATGGGCGCCTCCTTGTTGGACCAGAAGGGGTGGTCCCCGCCGCTGGACAGCGTGCAGTACTGCGTCGGACAGCAGTTTTGGGGTTGATGGGATTGGTGCTGGCTAATGGAGCAGCACAAGTAGGGCAGTGAACGCAACTGGAGTGATGGGATTGGTGTGGACCAACAGAGGAGAAATGGAGGCGCAACCCGTGCTAGCGAACGCTCGGCTCAGTCTGTGTCATGGGCCAACCGAATTGGGCGCGCCTGGCAGGGATGGACGGCGCCGCATCGCGGCTCGGACCCGTTCCAAAAGCCCCAAAACGTGCCCACCATGCATCTACCGCATAAACACACCTGGCAGGGGTGCACGGCGTTGCGGGGCGGCTCGTAGCCGTTGAAGCCAAAGATGGCAATCAGGGTGGAGGCCATCTGCGTTGGGGCATTGGGAAGGTGGTAGGACGAGTGAGTGCGTTCTGTTGCACGTCACATGCGGCGGGAACTGGGGCCAACGACAGCAATCAGGGTGGAAGCCGCTTGCATTGGGCCATTCGCAACCCACACAGCTACTCGAGACCACACCCCTACCTGGGCCAGGAAGAAAGCCACGTAGGTGAGGGTGCCGGCGCGCGACAGGAAGGAGTGCTTCACGGTGCGCACCACAAACACCACGGCCTGGCCGCTGCAGCAGCAGGAGGACCGGAGGGTGGTGTTAACTGCAGGCGACTGCTCTGCAACTGCACTGCAACGGCACGGCATGCAATGGCAACCACGCGCCATGGTCGGGTCACAGCAGCTCACAACTGGTTTTGTCATGTGTTGCATGGGCGCTGGGCCTGGCGCAAATTGCACAGCATGCAGCCGCCCAGGGCCTGGCTGCTCTGCAACATGGGGGCAAGCCATGCGCTGCAAAACAAGCCAACAGAAACCAAAAAAGAGCCCACCTGACGGAGACCTGGAGGTAGAGCATGGCGCGGGTCATGGCGCCGCGCACGTACTTCTGCAGCACACAAACCAGGCACGTCCAGGGGGGCAGGGTACACGGTGAGCCGTGGACGGCAGGCGCGCAGCCCGCTAGGTGGCCACATTGAGTGCAGGAAATGCAGGCAAGGTCGCCGCTGGGAATCCTGCTGTCGTGAAAGCACGCTGCCACCATCCATGGAGTGGAGTGGCCCAACCCAACCCTGTCCGGCATGGGTCGGCACCCACCTGCTCAGCCATGCACTGCTGCAGCACGGTCACGCTGGGGTCATCAATCTCTGCAGGCGGGGGGCAGGAGGGAGTGCCTGCTGAGGGCGCCCACACTCCCCCGTCTGCAGGATCGCATGTTCGGCCATGCACACGCCGCTGCCTCCGGCTGCAGCGGTGGCTGGCTGGTGCCCCCTGGGGTTGGTGCCATGCCCATCTGGCCCCCTTAATCCACGCCCAGGGCGTACTCTTTCTTGCTTGCTTTCAGTGCGCAGCAGGCAACGCCTTGCATGGGCAACCCACCAGGGTAGACAGTGCTGGCGGGGGCCGAGGGGCTGGCTCCAGGGGTCAGCTGAGGGATCCACTCCTGGCACCAGGAAGACAGCACTTCCTGCGCACAAAAAAGGCAAGCCCTCAGAGGGTGTGAGGTGTGCACGCAGGGCAGCCAGCAATGCAACAGTTGCGCACGGGGCAGGGATCCACTCCTGGCGCGGGCGGACAGCACATCCAGCCATGTGCAGCAGCCAGAAAGAAGGGGGAGGCTGGGAATGGAACGCTGCACGGCTTACCGAGCCCTCCTGCAGCGAGAACATGCCGATCTGGCCATCGAAGAAGTCGGTGCGTGTGGCCACAAAGTACAGGGCCCAGGAGGAGAGGGTGAGGTACAGGCCGTACCCAATGCCTGCACAGAGGCGGGAAACGAGTTGAAACGTAGGTTGGGAACAGAATGTGCAGGCGATCTTGTGCAGTGCGGGCCCAGGAGGAGCGGGCGAGCATCAGGAAGTGGCCAGCGCCTGCCAGAGGACACAGGTGTGGCATGCAATGCCAACCAGCGGGCATGTTTCAGGTCGCCTCGCCTTGGCAAGACAGCAGGCACGTGCGCAAACACGCGGCATGCACGACTAATGGCAAACCGAACTGCCGAGCAGACTAAAATGATCAAAGCTTTGACTTGAAGGGACAAAAACTTTGACTTGAATTGTCAGTAATGATCAAAGCTTACCCGCCAGGAAGATGGAGGTGAGGTCCCAGCGGTTGGGCAGCTGGGAGGGGGTGACCGTGTCCTTGGACAGCGCAATCATGGCGCCGTCGTTGAACACCGCCAGCAGCACAATCAGGATAGTGGGGAAGTACCTGCACGATGGCATGAGCGACAAGGTGGGACATGTTGTCAGGACGCTGTCATTCTTTTGGAGGGAGGGTGCCGGCAAGTTGGGACGGCGTGCCGAAGTTGGGCTGATGCCAAAGGGTGCAGGCGTGTCTGGCCGCAGGTTTGGCAGATGCAAACAACCAATAGCAGCATGCACAGCGTTTCAAGGGCCAGGAAACACGCTGTCATCGTGTCGTTCGACTCAGACAGGTGTGTGTAAAGCCAGCCACACAAACCCAGCCACGCAACCCAGCCCACCAGTTGTAGATGACGGTGAGCAGGCCAAAGGTGAAGCAGATGCGGAAGGTCATGGCGATGGTGTACTTGGCGTATGTCGTCATGCGCTGGAAGATCTGCGGAGTGGATGGGGGCCAACAAACGCAGCAGAAAGTTGGTAGGGATGCACACGAAGAGTGTAACCAGCAGCAACTCGCCAGCGCCCGTGTTTGTTTGGAGAACAGGCAGCGGATAATCCCGCCCACCATGGCAGCAGCTGCACCAGACATCCAAGCCCACCTTGCGGGCGCCGATGATTGCGGTGATGATAGCGGACAGGCCGGGCTGGGTCAGCACAATGTCGGCGGCGCCGCGCGCGGCGTCGGTGGCACCTGCGACAGCAAGGAGGGGCAGAAACATGCACCGTGAGCGGTGGCCTCTGGCTGTTGGCTGTGGCAAGACAGCACTGCCGCCTGCCGGGAGGCAGCTGCCGTGCGAAATCAAGCAGTAACAGCAGCCTCCACGCTGGCTGAAATGAGTACAGCGTGTCCAAACCGCACCCGCGACAGCTATCCCCACATCGGCATTATTCGGCGCAGGCGCACAGCCATGCTTCTGACTATCACCGCCAGCCTAGAGGGCACAGTTCAGGCACAGCGCACCGGCCACAGCAATGCCGACATCGGCCTTCTTCAGAGCGGGGGCATCGTTCACGCCGTCGCCGGTCATGCCGACCATGTGCTTGCGCTCCTGCGAAGCAGCATGCAGTAAACGAGCGAGGTCAGGGTTTGGACAGGACACGTGAGGGGATGGCACAGCAGACTGCCTCGCTGGGTGCAAGCTGCAGGCACGTTGCGAACGAGCAATGCCATAGGGGTGTACGCCGCTCGCCTGCAGGACCTTCACGATCATGAACTTATGCTCGGGGAACACCTCGGCAAAGCCATCAGCCTGCAGGTTTTGGAGGAGGGTCGATGAGCGGCAACTCGGCAAAGAGCTGTGCACACACTGGCGGGCAGACATTGTTAGACGCAGCAAAGAGCTGTGCAACCACTGGTGGGCAGCCATTGTTAGACGCCACCCTGCTCTTGCATGCGGCCATGCGGGGTGCATGCCAGGGCCAGCGGTTTGCCACACGCTGCGCAGCAGACCAACACACTCAAGTGGGTCACGTCTGAAACTATCAGGGGGATCACGCCTGAAACTATCAGGGGGATCACGCTTGAAAAACAAGGGGATCACGTCTGTAAAACAAAAAGAACTGAACCCACCTCCTCAATCAGGTCCTCCACAGACGCATGGCCCTCCACCAGCCCAAAGCCCTGCTTGGCCTGCAGGCAGCCGGGCAGGGGAGGGCGGGAGCCCGGTCAGCAGGCGTGCTGGCAGCCGAATGTCCGCAGGCCGGTTGTGAGGCGTGCAGGCGCCAGCACTAGCCTAGCACGGACTTCAACCGGCCTTAAGCAGCGCCGCGCGGGATGTGTGACAGACATGCTGGTGCCTGCCTTCGCCCTGGGCTGCCAGACCTCACAACTGTGACCAGGACCGGCTGCTTGCAGGCATCCTCCTGGCACAGCTGCGACCAGGGCACACCAACTTGCGAGCGCCTTAACAACCTAAAACCCTGACAACCCTAGCAGCCCCGGCAGCCCACCTTGAGCAGCGCCTCGGTTGTGAACATGTTGGTGCCCATGCCCAGCTGCTTGGCGGTCTCCTTGCCGATCAGCAGCTGGTCGCCGGTGATCATCTTCACGGAGATGCCCATCTGCAGGATTTAGGAAAGACGCCGAAAACAGGGGCAGCTGAGCCACACACAACGCTGAACAGACAGCTGAGCCGCACCGAAACAGCAGCGTCCTCTCAATGCACCCCTAGGCCAGCGTCCAGAGCGCAGCGCCTGCCCTGCTGCCCCGCTGTGCGCTCGGCACGCCCTGCTGTCCGCTCAGCACGCTCTGTCACGCCCCGCTGTGCGCTCAGCACGCTCAGCACGCACCGCGTGGCAGCGCTCGATTGTTTCCTTGGTGTCGTGGCGGGGCGGGTCGAACAGGGGCACCAGGCCAACCATGACCCAGTGCGGGCCGTTGGGGCCGTCGCCTGCAAGCAAGCAAGCAGGCAAGAAGCAATATGACGTGGGCGCAGATTGAGGGGGACACTGCCAGCTGGTCATGCCACAGGGGCCGCCAGCGAGCCGCCGTTGGGGCCGTCCTGTGCATGTGAGAGCGTGGTGCGCGTGAGATGATGCAGGCAGCAGCGCTGGCTGCAGGTCCCACCCCTAACTCCGGCTGACCTTAGTCCCCATATATGGCCAACTCCTCAGCTTGCCCTCCGCACCTCCCTCGGCTTCCCATCTCAGCATGAACCCAGCATGGCCACGCCCACCCCCAGGCCCCCAGAGCGCTCAGCCAACCAAACAAAGCTCACCGGAGCCGTCGCCCTCGGCGCGGGCGATGCCCAGGCCGCGGAAACCGCGGTTAGCGTACCTGGAAATCACACAGGGAGGGAGGGGCTGGGCAGCTGTGCATCAGCAGCGGCAGTGCATCGCACCAGCCTTGGGCGAGGGAACTTGCTCCGGCAAGGCAGCAGCCCCTGGAGCATCCAAGCCAGCACAAACTGTCATTTGGAACCCGCCCGACTTTACGAACGAAACACACATTGAGCAAACACTCACTCGGTGATCTTTTGGGTGCACTCCTCCTCGAAAGAACCGAGACACCAACCGCTACATTACAGGCACCACACACTTTCATTTGAAGCCCGCACAACCATATTAAAATACTCACTCGGTGATCTTCTTGGTGCACTCCTCCTCGATCTCGGCCTTGTTGTGCGCGTTGCGGACCACCACCTGCACCGTGCAAGATGTTGCAAGTTGTAGATTCACCGTGATGTTGCAAGGTGCAGACACCTGCTGAACCCTCCTCAAACACGGCAAGCCACGGGCAGCACGTGTGCTGGGCGCGGGGTGCCGTCGGCAGGGGCTCGCGGTCTGCTGCAAGCCCGTGGACATACGGTTTAAGAAGCTACCCATCGTGGCCAGCACGCGCGGCAGCAGGCAGCTAGGAATGCAGCAGCATGCAGCGGGCAGCGATTCGCAGGCATACAGAGGGGTGCGTTATCTATCAGTCAGACACAGAAATGCAGAAGTCTGCGCGCGCCTGGGGGGCGCCCTTCATGATACGCTGGACCTGGCCGGTCTTGTTGTCCTGTGGGCAGGGTAGGGTTGGCTTGACCGCTTTGTTTGGGCCGCGTGGGTTTGAAACACGTGGGTGTGTTGAGAACGCTTGCTTGTAGGAGGAGCACGGCCGCACAGAGCAGAGCCGCCAACTGAGACGGGGGCGTCCCAACCTGCCGGCACAACAGCTGCGCCACTTCAGTCATTCAAGAGCCACTCCTGGCCACCCACCTTGACAAACGCCACGGTGTACTTGTCAGTGGGGTTGAAGGGAATGAACTTGGCCATGCCGTACTCCTCCCACAGCGTGTCGCTGCGGCAGGGTTGGGCAGCAGGCATGGTCAGTCAGGCGGGAGCTAGCTAGCAGGCATGGTCGGCGGGAGCTACCAAGCAACAGTCAAGGGAACGATCTTGCAGGCATTCAACTTGGTTGGGGCGCACTCCTCCCACAGCATGTCGCTGCAGAAGAGACAGCAGCCTCGAGTGCTATTTCCGCTGGCGTCCAGCCCCACGATGCTTACACAGAAACAGCCCGAAACCGGGCAGTGCTTACCGGTTGCGGTACGACTCGTGCAGCACAATGCCGTTGGGCCCCGCAGCCCTCTGACCAGCAGACTCAAAAGCAGAGCACACCACTCAAAGTGCGCACCGGTTGGGGTACGACTCGTGCAGCACCATGTCGATGGGTTCCTCAGTCACAATGTTGGCGGACATGGCGCCGTACTTGAGCACCTGTGCAGGGAACAGGAACAAATGCAAACACGAACAGCCATGGTTGGCGAAGTGCCGCATGTTGGCAGCATGATGGCAGACATGGCGCCGTACTTGAGCGCCTGTCAACATGGTCAGTAAGGGCAGCCACGGTGCTAGCATGTGAGGTACATGTGCTGGATGCTGATCAGTGACATTGCCGGACATGCCCCAAAACGAGTCGCCCAGCTTCCGACTCTCTTTCACATGAATGCCGTGGAGCAGCATACCAGGGAACTGTGCCCACTGCGAAAGCCTCCTTCCCCTTCCCTTCAAAAAACACAAGCTCACATCCTCGATGGAGTGGCCGGACAGCGGGTAGCAGTTGACGTGGTCCACAGTCAGCTTGTTCAGGGTGAGCGTGCCTGCAGGAAGGAAACAAGTAAGAAACTGATTGATGATGACCCATCACATCAACGGCTGTCCACAGTCAGCTTGTTCAGGGAAAGTGTACCTGCGGAAACACAAACACACAAGGAAGTGGGAGTCGATTGAATGATTGGTGATCCACCGAATCACGAGCTGTCCGCTGCTGGCTTGTTCGTAATCGGCGTGCATGTGGAAGGTGGACCAGGACAGCTGCACATGTAGCTCCTTTTGCAAACTTTCAGTTCCCAGTCGTAAATCCTAAGAACCAGCTGCTGCCAGGCTCCACCCACCGGTCTTGTCGGAGCACAGGATGTCCATGCCAGCCATCTCCTCCACAGCTGCAGGGGAGGGCGCAGCACAAACGAGGCAACATACACGTCAGCAAGGTCGGCAGGCTGGACACTTGCTGGCTGCACCAGCAGGCCAGGGAGACCGATGGGGCCCACATACATCAGCATGCACGGCACGAGCTGTCCAATCTCCCAGCCAGCCGCCAGCGGCACTCGGGAAATAATGGGCAGCCCAGCAGCGCACCGGACATGCGGGACACGATGGCGCCCTCCTTGGCCAGCGTGAAGGCGCCCAGGGCCAGGGTGACGGACAGCACGGTGGGCATGGCNGCGGTCAGACATGGCTGCCACCAGGGCGAAGACTGGCGGCGAGTCTTTGGCAGCGCGCACACAGGGCGCACAGTACAACCTTGCACTACATGCCAGCTCGCCGATCAGCGGCCCGGCAGCGCTTCACTCATTCACCCCCACCGAGCCCAGCCACACCCAGCAGCAGCAGCAGCAGCGCACCGATGGGGATGCCTCCCACCACGATGACCAGCATGTTGGTGAGGGTGGGGCAGCCGCCTGCAAGGGGGGCAGAGGGGCGTGTGAGACTGCTTGCCGCGCAAGAGGTAAGCCGCAAGAGGAAAGTCATGTTGGTCAGGGTGGGGCAGCCGTCTGCAGCCAGGGGCCCGTGGTGGCCAGGGGGCAACACGGGGCGGCAGACTGGGTGCCACGGGTGCCCGGCCCGCGCCTGCCAGCACACCGTACAGCCCAACTGCGGCGCTCAAGCAAGACGGCTGGAGGTGCCCGAGCGCCAGCACAGCGCCCGCCACATGCCAGCAACACATGCCATCCACAACAAGCCAGGAGTGCAACACGCAGGCTTGCAGCACTTTGAGCCACAGCTTGGGGTTTATGTGCACGTCTGTATGTATGTGTGCAGCCAGGTGCACTCAGCGTTGCCCGGCCAGTGCACTCAGCGCTGCCCGGCCAGTGCACTCAGCGCTGCCCGGCCCGCTCACCCTCGCCGCCGTAGCAAGCGTGCCCGTAGTGCCCAAACTGCACAGCCAGCTCAATGATGATCCACACGCCTGCGGGGGGAGTTGGGATACGAGCCGGGGAGGTTGGGATACAAGTGCAGGACCTGGCGAGCGGGGGCAGGGACCGCCAACAGTAGGTTGTCATAAGGATGATGATCCACACGCCAGCGGGGGGGAGGGATGGATTTGACAGCCCTAGCTGTTGAGAGTGGACCCCAGCGGACAGCCAACAGCTGGTTGCTCAGTGTTGGGTCATGTGGCTGCAGCCCACAAGCATCATCATCATCAGACCACTTGCGACGCTGCTGGGTGTGGTTGCAGCTGCACAAGTTGGCTGCAACCCCAAAACCGCTGCCATGCAGTGCACATGCCCGCGTGGCTGCTGCTGGCTGCAATGGCGCACATCAGGCGGGCGTACCGATGGTGACCAGGCACATGGCACCGATGCGAGTCATGACCTTCTGCAGGTTGGCTTCCTGCAAGTCAGCGGGCACCGAGACAGCGCACATGTGTGAGGGCAGGAGCAGAGCATGGCGGAAGAAACGGAACAAGGGGTGCGCCTTGTGCAGGCTGGCCCACTGTGCTCAAGGGCAAAAAGGAGGAGAGCGCAGCCAGGCTGATGGGCGCTGCAGCTGGCCGGCTGACAGCAGTAGCAGGGGCGGGCAGTGAAGGCGGGCAGTGACCCTGTGCGCCCGGAACATGCTGCAATGGGGGGGTGCATCCTCAGTGGGCTTTCCACAGAGCACTTCATCCCACCTGGTTGGCGGAGCCCAGCAGCGCGGCGGCGCGGCCGAAGAACGTCTGCAGAGCGGGGCAAATTTGACCAGCATTAGAAACACATGGTTTGGGCCAGGCCACGTCAGCCGGACGGTGCAGCCGAAGCAGGCTTGCGAGCCGTGAGGCAGGCAGCATGCTGGGCGGGTGCGCTGGAAGGACTGCCCGCATGCACGCCGCGGCGATGTGGCAGCAGCGACAGTGCGCAGGGCAGCGGCAGCGGGACTGCCACGTTCAGAATCAAGGCGCCCGCAACACTCGTCAGCCCGCATGCATCACTCCTCAGCCCGCGCGCCTGCATGCCGGTGGCGTACACCACGCAGTGGCGCTCGCCCTGCTTGATGGTGGAGCCTGCAGGTGCGGGGACGAGCTGGACATATGTGAAACAAATGGTTCAATTGCACATGGCGTCAGCTAAAACCATGTGCCATAAGGAGGGCTCCGGCTACACCTGAGCGTAGAGCCGGACACAGGACAGCATGCACACCACACCAGACAGGCCAGCCACACGCCAGAACCAGAGCGCACCCAACACCAGCCCTGCTCACACGCCTCGAAACAACACCCAAACCACAACAGAAACAAGGTGCTCACCCGCAAAGCAAACGTCGCCGGAGAACTTCTTGACAGGCAGCGACTCGCCGGTTAGCGCGGCCTGGTCGCACTGCAGCCACGGAGCGACGCAGAGCGAGGGAAGCGGGGCGGTGAGTCGGCAGTCAGCAGGGCAGGTGGTGACCTCCCTCACCCGCCTGCTGCCTCCTGTACCTGTGAAACGGCATGCAAAAAAGGCTGCATTTTACAAAAGGCGGCAGGTCAAGGCCCCCAACCACCCTGGCCTGCAGAAGAGGCACCCAACGCCCCTTGTCTGCAGGAGCGTCAAGCCCCCAAGGTGGCCGCTGGCGCCCCTCCTCCCCGCCAGCCCCAATCAGCTGGCAGGATTCACAACCACAAACACAACCACAAGCTGACACAAACACGACCACAAACACAAACTGACACAAACACGACCACAAACCGACACAAACACAACCACAAGCTGCCAACAGCGCTCGCCTGCAGGGGCGTCTCGTCTTCGGGGTGCCCGCTGCCGCCCTCCTCGCCCAGGATCTTGATGTCGGCGGGCACAATGTCGCCCAGGCGGATGATCACAATGTCGCCTGCAGCATGCGGAGTTGAGCGGGAAGCAAGCCAGTGAGCCAGCACCGCTGTGCCAATGACTTGATGTCGGCAGGAACAGTGTCACCCAGGCTGGTGATGTTGCCGGCTCCTCTGACAGGTAAGGGACAGCAGACTCGCACAATCATGGGTCACCCACCTGGCACTAGGTCCGCGGCATCAACCGTGATCACTTGGCCGTCTCGAAGCGCTTTGGCTTTGGGCGCCAGCGCTGTGGATAAGCGGGAGGGGAGGTAGGGATAGGTGAGCGGGTGAGACGTCATGCTGGGGTGCAGGTGGTGCGGTGAATGCCGGCAGGGCCCGGGTGCTTCGCCCCCAGCAGCCCTGCTGACCGAGCAGCAGCTGCAACTACTGCAAGGTGCATTCGCGCGGCTGAAACCGTGGCGACAGTGGGGGAGGCAATGCAACAGCAGCCGTGTCAGCAGCCCACCCCAGGCCAGGGCCTCGATGGCCTTGTGGGCAGCTGTTGACTAGGGAAACTCCACACAACTTGCATCATTTACAGCTTGCAGCAACACACATGCACACCAACCCACCAGAGGTCAGGGCCTTGATCGCCTTGTCGGCATTGGCCTCCTCCACATACGAAATGGTGGCGTTCACCTGCAGGTTTCAGTCAGGAACGTAACCGGGTTGGGTTCAAAACAGGCACGGGTCGGCTCGCGCCGCCGCCGCGGACGACTTTGTGGCGTTCGCCTGCAGCGGGTTGGCAGGAGGTGCCGCCCACTGGATGCGCGCACCAGCTCAGTTCTGCGCAGGTGCCGCCCATGCACCACACACGACCAGCAGCAGGAACAGGGCGACTGCCACACCAGCACGGCCAGCAGGGCCCAGTAGCCCCTCCTGACCAGCCCCGGACAGCAGTGCGCAGTTACTGCAGGTCGCACGCTCCCACGCGCACCAGCAGCAGGGCCACGATGAGCGCAAAGTCTGCATAGTCCAGTAGCGCGATGGCGATGATGGCGGCCGCCTCCATCGCCCAGGACAGCGGGTTCCACATGTACTGCCAGGAGGGGGGACGAAATAGAGGGGACGCGCTGGTTCAGGGGAGCATGACGACAAAAAAACAAGGGTGAACGAGCAGACCGGCACAGCGGGTTCCACATGTACTGCGGCAGGGGAGGGCAGGGGGGGCGCACAGCGCGTGAGCATTGCTGAGCCAGGCAGATGGAAGGATTGCGGCTGCCTCCAGGACAGCGTGTTTCACATGTACTGGCAGGGAAGCAGACAATCATCAATCACTCGACCCCCGGGTGCCAGGGCCGGGCTGCGCGCACCCTCGGGCGGCTGTCGGTTGCCCTGCTGTCATGTACAACGCGTAAGCTAGAAATTCTTCTTCAGAAGCTAGCAGCAGAAAGCAACTCACGCTCAGGTAAACCAGGATCGGGTTGCGGGTCTCCTCAGGCAGCTTGTTGGGCCCATACTCGGCCAGCCGCCTGGCCGCCTCCTCGCTGGTCAGGCCCTTCTTGGAGACCTGCACGCAGTGGGGATGGGCGGCCGGGCAGCTGTGGGAAGGGCGGCACAGGCACAGCACGAATGGGGACATGTCACAGCCGCTCGGCCGCAAACGTTGCAAGGGGGGAACTGGAATCGGCACAGCCCCGCGATCGGCAGGCACGCCGCCCAGCTGCTTGCCAGACTGCCACTTTGCACAGCATGGATTGCAAAATACCGGGGTGCGCCACCAGTCAGCCGTGCATGACGCCAGCTGGCCGGGAGTAAGCCCCCATTCCAACATGCGCGGTGCAGGCAACGCGCAACCGCAGAGCACAAACGGCTAGGAGCAGAGCAGGCTGGCAGCCACGGGGGCCGCATGCAATTGAAGCGTGGTGCAGCAAATGCACGCATGCAGGCCACAGTGGCAAGCCACAGGGCCACGGTAGGGCATCGCGGCAGGCGCCACCTGCGCCAGCCCCATGACCCGAAGGGTTCAAGTGCCTGGCCGGGCCCAGGGGTGGGTGAGCCCAAGCTCATCCCCCCAACACGCGCCTGTGCATCCCACGCGTGAGCTGCAGCTATCGCATGCATGCAACAGGTGCGCCCGGCTCCAGCAGCGGCGGGGCGTGTCAGTAACGCCGCCGCCGGCGGCGGCAGCGGGGCCCACCTTGAGGATGGAGAGCGCCTGCTCCTCGGACACCTCCTTGAAGTCGACCTCCTGCTCCGCATCGGTGCCCACAGGCACGGCGGCCTCGCCTGCGGGTGCAGCGCGCGGCCTGGGCTTAGTGGCCTTTGAGGGCAGCCAGGGCCGCGGGCGCGCCGCACCTCCCGGGCATCTGGGGGCCCGCCCCGCCCCACATCGGCGCCATCCGAGGCGTGAACGGGTGCTTGCAGGCCGCGGGCTCACCGTTTGCCGCCATTGGGATGGTGGGACGGGCTGGTTCCTGCGAGCTGCAACAATGAGACGCTGCCACCGCTGCTGGCGCCTCAGGCAGTGCCCCTCAGGCGATCAAGGGCCGCGGGGGACGCTGGCCGAGCAGGGCTCTTGTGCCTCCACAAAGGCACCCCTGCAGATGCAAGTCCGATCTGACCACTGCCAGACTGCAGTGGATGTCCAGAGAACGGCCCGCCTGGGCGCGCACAAGTCACGACAGCTGCCCTGCCATGCTGCTTCGGCATGGCACCCCCGTCAACCCCGCGTCAACCCTCCTCGGCGTCGCCAAGGAGCTCCAAGCAGGGGTTTGAGTCGAATGCCAGCCAGCGCTGGGGCCCGCGGTGCAGTCGGGGCTGCCGCCGCCACTGCCTCCCGCTACCGCCCCCCCGGATCATGTGCGAGCTTGTGCAGCGCCGTCTGGCCCGGTCGCAACTCGATCAGGGTTTGCATCACATTTCTCAGCACCTCTATCAGGTCTAAAACCGTTCACCGTTGCATCTGGAGGCGCCGCCCTCAGGCCGGCCCGGCCAGCGGCGCCAGGCCCCGGGGCAGAGGCTCCCCAGCTAGCGAGCTCAGGCGGCGCGCCTCTGCCTCCCACCGGCCGCACTGCTGCCGCAGCAGCTCGTGCTCCCCCGTCAGCGCCTGCAGCTCAACCGCGCACTGGTGCTCCAGGGAGGCCAGCTGGTCCGACAGCTCAGCGTTGCGCGCCTCCAGCTCCCTCAGCCGTGGCCTGCGCAAACGACAGAGTGCGCATGGGGTGCGCTTCAGGTGGTTGGCTAGTACACGGGCCAGTGCATGCACATCACTAAGCCAACAACCAGACCAACTGCCCAGCTCCTCACCGCAGCAGCAGCAGCTCCTGAATGAGGTCGGCAGGACGCAGGCCCTCCGCCACCAGCACCCGAACCTCCTCGTCCACCTGTGGGGCGGCAGCAGGGGGATGGCGGGCGGCTTCCATTGAAGCTTGATGCTAGCTGTCCGCATGCCAACGCTCTTACTGCCCTTGACCTGGCCCTCAGCAAGAGACCGTTAGCCTGTCTGTGCAGTCTGGCCTCCCCCTCCTCCCCCACCTGTCTGTTTAGTGGCCCAGATCCCTTTTTTCCCCCGGCCGTGTGGGCCACCCGGGGGGCTGTCATCGTACTGTTCGATTCAGACAGGTGTAAAGCCAGCCAGCCAGCCAGGCCAGCCAACCAGGCAAGACGGTGTGCACACACCTGCCCCAGGCTGGCGTTGAGCGCCTCCATCTGCGCATCCCGCTCGCGCAGCGTGCGCTCCAGCTCAGACACCTGGCAGGATGGGCAGGCAGTGCCTGGGCAAGCAGTGCACAGAGCACGCTGGCGGCTGCACAGTCGGTCTGCAACACCGCAGCCCCAACACCTGCCGGCAGACGGTATGTACACACTCTCCCCATGCCAGCCCCCAACAGACGACGGCAGGTGCATGCATGCGCGACTCCGCCCCGCCCACCCCACCTGTGCTGCCAGCAGGTGCTCCCTGGCCGACCCAGCCTCCTCCCGCTGCTCCTTCGCCGCCTTCAGCTGGCTCTTGAGCGCGGAGCAGGTGCCGTGCAGCGCGCCCAGCTGCTGCTGCACCCGCCCCAGCTCCTCCCGCACTTTGGCGGCGTCAGACAGCGCCGCCTCCTGCTCCGCGCACTTGGCTTTCAGCTGCTTGGCCTTGTCAACTGCCGCCATGTACTTGGAGGAAGACACCCTGCAAGACAACATAGTTGTTGCAGAGCAGCGGTCGCCGCCATGATGGCAGCCAGCAGGGCCGGGCACACCAGCATTGGGGAAGCTTCTTTGCCACACTCGTTCCCATGCATGCACTGCACTGCCCAACCTCACCCGCTCTCCAGCCCCTTCTTGGTGCGCTCCAGAGCACTCTTCAGCAGCGCAATCGTGTCAAGCAGCTCCTGCTCCCGCCCGCTGGGGCCCCGCCGGCGGGCGGTACCGGCAGAAGCGCCCTTGCCCGCTGGCCTCCCAGCCGCCCCGCCTGCCGCCGCTGCTGCTGCACTGCCTGGGGGGCCGCCCCTGCCCCCGCCGCCATCGGTCCCAGACGCAGCAGCATCATCTCCCGGCAGACCCGCCAGCTGGCGAGCTTCAGCAATGGCTTCTGCCGCAGCAGCATCGTGCAGGTGCGGGCTGAGGCACGCCAGCAGGCCGTGCAGGCGCTGCCGCTGCCGCTCCGCCTCTGCCACCGCCTGCTCCCGCTGCAGCTGTGCGTCCATGAGCCGCACATCCCTGGACAGCAGCTGCGCCTGCAGTTGCGCCACTGTCTCACTGCCACTGCTGCCCACTGCGGGTGCGCCGCCGTATGCGCCAGGGCAGTATGCCTTGCTGGCCCGCAGGCTGGCGCCCCAGGGCACAGGCGAGCTGATGCTGCGAGACACCGCGGCTGCTGCCGTGGCTGTGCCCATCCGGCTGGTGCCAAGCACCTGGGGGCTGTCGCACACAGCCGGCTCGCGTTCTGCAGGGCTGCCGGGAGACACTGCGCGGCCTGCCTGCGCCTGGCGCTGCAGGGCGGCATGCTGCCGCTCCAAAGCGTCATACCGCTGCTGCAGTTCATCCAGCTGGCACAGCACCTGCTGGTGCTGCTCAACAGGCACCATTGCGCCAGGCGCCGCTCGCTGCTCGGCTGCCCGCAGCTGCGCCTGCACCCGCTGCAGCGCCGTCTGGCACTGCTCCAGCTGGGTACGGACCGCCTGCGCTTGCTCCTCTGCTCGCGAGCGCCCCGCCTGGGAAGACACCAGCGCCGTGGTCTTGTCCTGCAGGCAGATGGAGGGGTGGCTGGCAGGTGAGGCGGGCGAGGTAACAGCTGCCAACAGCTGTCTCCGCACTAAATCATGTGCTTGTCGTGCTGGGAGTCATCAAGCAAGGCATGCGGCGTGCCAACAACGATCACAGCATGCAGCAGCTAACCAAACGGAGCCGCGCACCCGCAGCTTGGCCTGCAGGGCCTCCACCCGCTTCTGCAGCCGCTTGTCCGCCGCCCACCGCTCCAGCACCGGGTTACCATCCAGCAGGCTGCCCGCCCCAATGCCGCCGCCGCCGGCCTCGGCGCGGTTCGGCGAGTCGTTCTCACCAGCTGCCCCAGGCGCCTCCCCACCTGCCCCCTCCCCGCCGCCCTCCTC
>RRZL01000056.1:467996-489295 GCA_006782975.1 Chlorella sp. Dachan | reverse complement strand
GCCTGAGCTGCCTGGGCCGCAAAGGCCAGGCGGGAGCGCTCCTCGTCTAGGGCGGCCAGCCGCCGGTCCTGTGCCTCCTGCTCGCGCCAGCTGCTCTCACGCATCACCCTGCAGGGCGGGGCGGTACGGGGCGGTACGGTGTGAGTGACTGCATTGGGGATCCATAGAGGACACACCTGCCTTGTGAATGGCACCGCATGTGAGCCCCGCATGCATGCGCCCTGCTGCATATGGAATCCAAGGCAAGGCAAGCTCATCAAGCTCATCCCATCTCCCTCCCCAAACTAACAGGTCCGCCTGGCGCTTGTAGGCGTCGATGAGCTTGCCCTCCAGCTCCCGCACCACCCCCCTCAGCTTGCCCAGCTGTGCATCCTTCTGCTCCAGCTGCAGCCGCAGACGCTGGCGGGCCTGCCAGGGGAGGGAGCGGCGAGGCACGGTGGGGTGAGATGCGCAGCAGCCAACAGATCATGTTGTGGGGTGAGATGCGCAGCAGCCAACAGATCATGTTGTGGGGTGAGATGCGCAGCAGCCAACAGATCATGTTGTGGGGTCAAGACGCACTCCAGGCTCTGCCATGCAGATCGCAGCAAGTTTACAGCCAGTTGGCAAACGAGAGCTACTCACAATGCGCTCTGCTGGCTCGGAGGTGGCTGCCGGCGCCTTGGGGCGGCGGGGGCTGCTGCTAGCTGTGCCGCTGCCCTCGCCTGCATGCCCCGGCCTGCCCAGCCGGCTGGTACGTAACGAAGCGGAGGTGGGCACCAATGCCTCGCTTTGGATCCAGCATTGGCCGGCTAGCAGCTGCGGGGCAGCCCCAGGGCTGCCGGGGGCAGAGGCGGGGCTGGCAGCTGCGCTGTCGCCGCCTGCCTCGGCCGCATCCGCCTTCAGCAGCAGCTCTACCTCAAAGTCGCGCTCCAAAGATGCATAGCGCTCCTGTAGGACGGGTTTGGGTGGCAAGCATGTGCGGCGGTGGCATGGGTTGATACTGCATGGAACATCATTCGTGCCCATGCAATAATGCGCACCCAGCATCAACCGAGCCCTGCTGACCTCACCTCTGCTTCGGCCAGGCGTGCCCGCAGCTGCTCGTTCTCACCCATCAGCGAGCTGACCAGCTCCTGGCCGCATGCCTGCAGCGGCAAGCTGCCGTCCGCTGCAGGCAGCGGAGCTGCAGATGGCACTGCCACGCCCGGCGACTCCCGGTGGCCTGCCGCGCAGCGCGCCTCGGCGGCAGCGAGAGCCGCCTCTGTCTGTGCGAGCCGCCGCTGGCACTCTGCCAGCTGCATGTGTGCCCCCCGCAGCTCCTCCACTTTAGCCAGCAGCAGCATGTGGTCGATGGCTGGGGCAGGGGCAGCGGAGGGCTCTGCTCCTGCCTGCGCTGCTGCCTGCACCGCACCCGCCGCACCGCCGGGTGGCGCCAGCCCCAGCTGGCACACCACGCACTCCAGCTGCCACTGCAGCTCCTGCAGTGCGTCCAGCTGCTTGGCTAGTTCCAGTTCGGTGAGCTGCAGCTTGTATTTGTTGTCGGCTGCTTCGAGGCGGGCGGCCTGGAGCGCCTCCTCCCACGCCGCCGCCGCCGCGGCAGCACCCGCATTGCGGCCGCCCTGCGACTGGGTCAGCGCCGCCACCTGCTGCCGCAGCTCCGCCAGCTCGCCATGCGCTTGCTGCAGCTGGTAGCGGCAGGAGGCCGCGTCCAGCCGCGCCTGGCGCACCGCCTCCACCTGCGGGGCGGCGGGAGCGGCGAAGGCGGTGGGTGGCGGGTGGCATCATTGGCGGATGCAGCTGACGTCCCAGCTTGCCCCACGCACCTCCTCCAGTTGCTGGGCCGCCATTTGGCGCGGGAGGGTTGTGTTGGTCAACGCCCTGGTCACTGGTGCCCTGGAACCGCAACCCTCGACATCGTGGATTCGTCGTAATGCAATAGCAGGAGCGCCAAGGTCGCAGGTTCACAATTCACGGGGGCTGCATCGGAAAGGGGCTGAGTCGGCCCTCTGAAAACGCAGCTGTGGCAACTTTAAATAGCGTCTGCAACACAAGGGACCGCAAATCACGAGCCCCGGTTCGCCACCGACACAGCTGCAGAAAGCCCCAGTGCCGCAGCGAGCGCACAGGCCGCCTGAGAGCCCACCGCGCCACTGCAACACTCTGAGCGACGGCAGATTTACGATCGAGGTGCAGGATCGGCGCTAGCCTTCCGTCGCCTGCCGCCGCTGCCGCCGCCGCCGCCGCCGCTGCTGCCGCCCAATGGCGGCCCGCAACGACCTGCGCATCACGCGCAACGCTGGCGGCTGGGCGCTGTTGGAGATTGTGCGCGAGCCGGTCAACTCCATGGACCTGGTGCTCTGGCAGCAGCTGGCTGCGGCGCTGGGCGAACTTGAAGCCGACCCACAGGTGCGGTTTGGAGCGGTTGGGTGGCATCAAGCAGGGGTGTGGGTACTGTGTTTGCACTCCTCTCCGCCATCTCTGCCTCACTGCCTGCCCCCCTTCCAAATGCCGCAGGTGCGCGGCGTGATCTTTGCGTCAGGCCTGCGCCGCGACGTTTTTACGGCCGGCAACGACATCAAGGAGCTCTTTGCGCCGCTGACGTCACAAGAGCGCTACACGTGAGGGTGGTTCTGGCGTTTTGGAGCAGCTGGCAGCGGTTGCTTTTTCAGCTATGTGGTCATTCCTGCCTCCCAGCTGGTGGGGGATGCAAGCAAAGGTGTGGCGGCTGCGGTGGGCTGGCCGTGTCAGTCTGCGAAGTCCAGCTCACCTGCCTCCTCCATGCACCCCCTACCTTACCCTGCCCTGCAGTGAGTTCTGGCTGACCTCCAACCGCTTCCTGGCCCGCCTGCTGGCCTCGCCGCTGGTCACCATTGCCGCCATCCGGGGTGCGCACAGGCTATACCCAAAGGCTCGGCTGCTGCCAGTGGCGGTCTTGCGGCTGCTGCTGCTGAGCCATGCACAGCGCCAAACGCCACGCACGCTGTGCGAGCCTAGCAGTCGCGGCGTCGCTCCATCTCGGTGCAATATTGTTCTTCCTGGCTGCGCGCACCTGCGCAGGCGCCTGCCCCGCTGGCGGCTGCGCTCTGTCCATGTGCTGCGACTACCGCATTATGACTGAGAGCGGCCACATCGGTGAGACGGGATCGTGAGTGATCCTGAGGTGTGCTGCAGTTCGTTGCGCCATTTGGATGCCTTGCAAGTTGCTTGCGACCCCTGCATCATGAAACCGAGTGGCAACAGTGGTGAGCGAGTGACAGGGCGGTGCTGGCCTGCTGCCTAGCTGCGCAGGCCTGCTGCCCAGTTGCTATCCATCCATAATACGATGCCTCGGTGGCGACCTCCTCACCCTGATCTGCCACCCTGCCATGGGCCGCTCACAGGGCTGAACGAAGTGGCTCTGGGCATTTCGGTGCCCAAGATGTGGGCAGGTGCACTTGGCTGCAGTTGGGGAGTGGTTGTGTTTTAGCGCTTGCATCCAGGAGGCGCTGGAGCGCAGGACAGCGTAGTTGGCTTCGCAGCCGTTGGGCGCGGCCTGGCTCGGTATGCTCGCCATTTGCGTGTGCCGCTCATCGTATCAAATGTCGCTGTGTTGCCTCCCTCTCCCTCGTCAGCGCTGATGGGGCGCATCATTGGCACTGGGCCCGCCGACAAGCTGCTGCAAAACGCAGTGCTGCTGCAGCCGCAGGTGGGTTACATCATGAGTCATGATGTGCGTTACATCATGAGTCATGATGTGGGTTACATCATGAGTCATGCTGCTGTGCTTTTCGTGCGGGAATGACGCACGCTGCCATGACCGCCCCGCTGCGCCTGTAACGTAGACTTCTAACTTTGCGTCTGATCTCTGCAGGATGCAAAGGACCTGGGGCTGATTGACGACATCGCTCCCAAGGACGGGCTGCTGGTGAGCTTGCACAATCCATAGATTCGAGCTGGCGGGAGCGGCAGAAGGGCATGCAAACCCCTGCTGTTGTGGGCACCTTGCGCTGCATGCCGCACCGCCTGCACGAGGCTCGGTCGCTCGTAACAAACCGTGCTGTGTTTCGACCCGTCCACACAATCTGCAGGCAGCCGCGGAGGAGGTGATGCGGCAGATGCTCAAGATGCCAGACGGCGGGCGCCAGGTCAGCAGATGGACGGTTGCCTGCACCCGCAGGAGCGACTGGGCAGAAGTGTGGCTTCTTTATTCCAGCCGGGAGCCGTCCGCTGCTTCCATTGCTGAGCCGCCCTGTTGTCTCACTGACACCCCCGCTTGCCCTACCACACGCGGCAACCCACGTGCAGGCAACCAAGGCCAACCTTCGAGCCGAATTCGCCGAGGATTGGGCGGCGTTTGCAGCGCCCGAGGCAGAGGGCGCCTGGCAGATGCTGAGCTCACCGGCAGTGGTGGAAGCGCTGGGCGCCGTGCTGCAGCGCCTATCGGGCGGGCGCAAGCCCGGCGGTGGCGGCGGCCAGGCGCAGAGCCGGCTGTAGCGCAGCTGGATGTGGTTGCAACAACTTAATTCCCGCGGCTCCTGAGATGCCTTTAGCTCCGCTCTGCATGCAGTGCAATTGGCAGCACACCTGTACAGCCTGCTGCATTATTGCAGGTGAACATGAAATGCGCAACCGAGACCCCGCACCATAGCTCTCAACAAACACCCCCCACTACAGGGTTGCAGTGCGTTACAAGTGCTGGCTGTTTTGCAAAGAGGGCTGATGCAGGCAAAGGCACGAAATGGGGGGCCGGGAAAATGGCACGTGCTGCTATGATACAATAAAACGGTCCGATGAAGAAAGACCCGGCGACGTGGGTGGATGGTAAGCAGCCGCTTAGCCGCACACTGCACATGCGTGAAAAGTGCCGCGCTCGAGCCACCGCGTGAGGCATGGGCCAGACAGATCATCACTTAGTGTGCATCAGGCTGTGCGACCTCACTCCATCTTGACTGCCGTGGGCAGCGGCCCCAGAGCCACCGCATCCGCTGCACCGGGCAGAGCCATGGCTGCCTGAATCGCGCCAGCCAGGATCTGCTTCTCAATTCGCAGCAGGCGGGCGGCCACCGTCTGGCGCGGGCCCGTGGTGGGGTCGGGAATGATGACATCATCCTGCTCAATAGTGGTGCGGTAGGCCGCCTGCCGCCGCCGCAGCAGGTGGATGAGCTGCAGGGTGGGAGGGGTGGGAGGGGGCGGGAAGTGATGTGTGCTAGCGGGGCGGTACAACACATGAGGGCACCGCTGCTCCAAGTGAGATGCGCTGCCAAAAGCAGCCAAGCCATCCCAGGGCAGCTGCAGCAAGCAATGCCAGGCTCGCCGGGTTCAACACCGCTGGTTCTATTCTCTGAAAACACTGGCACCGCCTCCGTTCAAGACGGCATGCGCCGGCAGCATGCGCCAGCAGCATGAACAAATCCCCCCTGTCAAAAGCACCCCACCTGGTTCAGCACCGTCGTCTCGTTTTCCAGCGACACCGGCGCCGCTTCCTCTCCAAACTGCGCCGCTGCAATGTCCTCTGGCCGCGTGGCAAACACGACCCGCAGGTAGGGCAGCAGCTGGGGCGGCAGCGGCGCCGAGCGCTGCAGCTGGAAGGTCTGTGGGGCAGGCGGGGTGGGCAGGCAGGAGGGTCATAATGGGCGAGCAACAGTGGCGGCTTGCAAGCAGGGATTGCGCAGTGCAACACAGCGGGAAGGCCTGCCCTCAACCCTGGCGCTCTGGGAGCTGCTGGGTGCTGGACACAGCACGGGACAGCACAGTACAATGCCCAGCCTCTGACCGCCCTGCGCGTGCCTGCTGCGTGCTGAGGTCATGCTGTGCCAGCACATCGCGCTTCTGCCGGTACAGCGGGTCGCTCGAAGGGATGGTGACTGCACGGCAGGCAAGCCATATGCGGAGGCGGCGTGGACAGGCTAGCCATACGGGGAGGCGGCGTGGACAGGCAAGCCAGCCGGGGAGGCGGCATTTCATGCAGGATGGTTGGTGCGGCTGTGCTGTCGCCACGGGGCTGCTACTGTGGGCCGTCCGCGGGCCATGCAGGATGTTGCCATGCCCGGATCCAACAGCCCCGAACCCCAGCTAGCGCACAGCCATGAACCCCAGCAAGCAAGCGAGCGAGCGCACAGGAGAGGGGCAGGCGGTCGTGCGGGTTGGACTCGTCCACGATGCCGTAGTTTATGAGCAGCTTAGAGTTGGGCTGCATTGATTGGTAGGGTGAGATTGAGATGAGGGTTGTTTGGTTCGACATTGGCATGCGCTGTGTGAGCGCGCTGGCGTTGTGCCGGGCTGCGCAGTCAAAGCTCAAGGCGACCAACGAGTCCTGGGGTCCAGAGTGGATTGGCAGCATGCCGCCAACCGCAGCGCCTCACTTACCGGCGGCAGGACTGACTGCACACTGCACTGTTTGCACACCTGGTGCCGCACCACGCCAGCACCGGCTCCCTTGCCAACTGCTTGAGGGGTATGCAACCGCCCTGCCTGGCGCAACACGACTTTCAACAAATCGGCTCACCTGCGGCCCGCACCACGCCAGCACCGGCTCCCCTGGTTGGTACGCCCGATCAACCGCCAGCTGCACCTGCCGGCTCTCGGGGTCATACTTGAGCATGGCCTGCGGAGGGGCAGTTGCATGGGCATGCTCCTGTTTGTGTTGACTCATCAATGCCAGCTGCACCTGCCGGGTCTCGGGGTCATACTTGAGCATGGCCTGCGGAGGGGCGGTTGGGCATGATTCTTTTGTTGGCTCGATCAAGAGTGAGCAGAGGCGCAACCGGCTGCACCTGCCAGTTCTGGGCATGGCCTGCATGCGGTTGAATTCAGTTGAAAGCAGCGAGTCAGCTGCACTTTGCCGGGCGTGTAGCAGAGCAGCAGGACATGCAGCAGCTGCCCATCCAGTCAGGCAGTACAGGAGCCATCCATCATGCAACTAGCTGACTTGCGGCTTGCAAGGTAGGCCCGAACCAACCAACCTTGGATGTGCTGCTGTAAGTCAGCAGCGGCGGGCCCAGCGGCACCAGTGCAAAGCGGCGGCTGCGGAGGAAGGTCACAGCAGTGCACATACTGTTTTAGGCCCCCTCGACTTTCAGCTAGCAGGGCACACGGTGTTTCAGCTAGCAGGGCAGGCAGCTCCACCGCGTGTGCAGCTCGCCGTGTAAGGCAGCTGCCAGCTTCAAGCCCGACAAACCGCGCGTTCCAGGCTGCAGCGGCAGGTGCCCAACCACCTCACCCCAGCGGCACGCCCAGCAGGTGCACCACCGACGACTGGACCGCAGTGAACGCCTGCACGCAACGAGGCGGGGCCGGGACGAGTTTGATGGGACAGACTGTCGGGCAAGCGCAGGCGTCCGGGTTTGGAAAGCGCCAGCCTCTACTGATACTCATCGCCCACCTGGGTGAAGACCTCCAGCGAAAACTGCTCGGTGGGCGGCGCAAACGGCTGGCGGTTGAACAGGCTGCACAGGGGCGGGGGGTTGGGAGTGCGCAGCGGGTGGGTCGGCTCAGCAGCAGCAACATGCAGGCAGCAGCACCTTCCCAGACAGGAAGCTTCACGGGGTGACGGGGTAAGGATCGCAAGCCAGTGGCCCCTGCCGCTCCACGCAGCCGCCAAAAGGCAATACCACGATCGTTCTGCTGGAATGCTGAGCCCACCTGCCGGCCAGGTACCAAACGGTATCCAGCTCCTCAAACTCCTTGGCGATGCCCTGCAGAAACACGGACACGCAGCTTGTTTTTCAGATGCTTTCTTCACTGGTTTGTCACTGAAGCGGATTGGAAAGCAGCAGCTCCGGCCAAGCAGTCCCGGCGCATCTGTGCGGATGCCCTGCAGTGTGAAGACTGTACCGGCGCGCCCGGTGAGTGGCAGAACACGCCGAACCTACAATGCGGGCCGCTGGAGCCTGCAGGTCGCTTGCAGCAGGATCTGGCTAACAGCAACTCACCCGCCGGCGCTCCAGGATTTCTCCCGTCACAGGCGAACCCGCCAGCAGCTCTTCGACCTGCCCCTCCTCCCACAGCAGCGGCGACTTGGCGCCCTGCAGGAGGAACACGAAAAAAACGAACAGGGGTGAGCAATGGAGGCGTCAGGGACGGTTGTGATGCAGCCTTAACTCAGGGCCGTCGCTTGGCGGCAGCGGCGGTGCGGCGCCCTGCAAAGATCCCAAGGGATGGAGTGCAGAAGCCGTGTCTCGCTTGTGCCAGTAACACAGCCCAGCCCAGCCGCGAAAGGCCGCATACATGCGCATTTGTCTACCGCTTGGTCTGGCGCACGTGACGGGTCTGCTGCCCACGCTGCCGCTGCTGCTGCAGGCCGCAAGTGGCTCATGCAGCTCGGGCCAGATTTAAGCGCAGCGGCTGTCCCACGAAATGTCGATTCCAGCCTGGCAAGCTCACCTGGGAGCCGCGGCCCTGCATGCGGTCCAGCTCGCGAATGAAGGGGTAGAAGCAGCCCTCCTGCAGCATAAAAGTGAAAAAGAACACAGTGCAAACGGATCGGTTGACAGCAGCAGGAGCGGAAGCTTGGCAACCAATGGGTGGCAGCAGCCCTGCCGCGGATCGGAGGCTTGCGCGGGTAGCCGGAACTGCCAGCGCTGTGCGCCTGAGTGGCACGCAACGTGTGCCAGCAGGGCCCAGCCCAATGCCCATGTTTCAAGTCGCTCTCACCTTGCCGCGCTTCTTCTCATAAGCCAGGTACAGTGTGAGCAGCGCCAGCTCTGCATTGCACATGTTCAGGCGACAGGTGAGCGCTGCCAACAGCCAGTAGCGGAAAGAACACACTATCAGAAGCGCCAGCTCTGGAAAATGGGTGCTGATGAATGTCAGGGCTCGGCGGCATGCAGCCCGCGTGCGGCTGCGGCTGGCATGCACTCCAACCCGCCTTGAGACTTGCAACACAGCAGTGAGAACAGTGCACGCAGCTGCCTGCCTACCACCTCATCACAGCTGCATTCCAGCCCACCCAGCCCACCCAGCACAGCGCAACTCACCCGACAGCTTTCCGGTGGTGACCAGCTCAGCGAGCGTGTTGTCCTCCAGCACACGGTCCAGGGTCACCTGTGAATCAGCAATCAGCCAAACTGTGAATAACCCAGCCAGCCAGGTTTCAGGCAATCATACAGGTTGATTTGGCGGAACACGACGTTGTCAGCCAGGGTGTCCTCCTTCGGCACACGGTCCAGGGGGGCTTAATGTGAGAGGCAAACGCGGTGCAGAGCCACAGGTGCGTTCAGAGTGGACACGCGCACAGACCAGGCGCCGCGCTCCAGCACCCAGCCCACAACAATGCATCGCAAACACTGGCGCACGCTGGCGGGCACACGAGGAGCGGCGTGACTGCGCGAGCCTGCTCCCCGCCAGCAGCAGTGACGACAAGCAATGATCCGAGTCCCACAGCGGGCAGCGGCCACCGCAGCAGCAGCAGCAGCAGCAGCAGCAGCTCACGATCAAGTGCTCCGGCACGCGCAGGGCAATGTCGCCGGGGGCCAGCGGCTCGGCTGCCACCGTCACGTCCACCTCGATGCCCTCCCGTTCCACAGTCTTGAGCGTGACCTTCTGCGCCGGCGCGCCGCTGGCCTGTGGGTGCAGGAGGTGCGAGGGACGAAGTGCAGAGCACGGTTGTTTGCCGGCTTCAGCCTCAGCATGGGACAGAAGGAGCGCACATCAACAGCCGCCAAGGGCGAGCCGAGATAGGCGACTGATCTGCAGCAAGCTGTGCAGTGGCAGCCAGATTGCAGTGCACGCACAGACACAGGCAGCTTGGAACGCAGCGGATCAGATGTGGGCGGCGCCTGCGCTCGGGCGGCGGCGGGCAGCCAGTATTCCGGCGCGGGCCTGCGGCTATCTTAATGTAGGCGGCGACACAGCTGCAGGAACTCTGCGCACCTCCAGCCAGCTGAGCAGCTTGGACGGCCGCTGGCCCGTCGTGCTGGTGGGCGGCGCCGCCATCATGCGCACAATCCTGCTGCTGCATGTCCTCTGAGCGCGCGGAGCAACCCGAGGCAGCCCCGCAGGGCGGCAGTGCACCGCTGCCGCCATGTAGCTGCTCCCCAGTGCTGCAGAAAGCCGCTGCGTTGAGTGAGCTAACTCGTGAGGCACCTCCGACGCCGATGCAAGTACCGATCGGCGCCCGGAGGGGTGTTCCCCCAGGATGGGGCAGCCACGCGGGCGCTGGCGCGGCGGTCCGGCCTGAGCACCCCCAGGTTGCCCATTCCACTAGCTACACGTGGCCGCACCCAGCATCTGGGTACAGGTTCAGAGTACCCAGGCCCCTACGCACAAGCATGATAGCATGCTAGTCCAGCAGACGGCAGCGCGGCATGCGGCGGCTGCGCCCACCGCCGCCCCGCCTCCACACCCAGACACGTCAGCCAAGGCACCATGCCCCCCACCGTTGCAAACCGTGAAGCCAGGCTTTACAGTGGGGAGTGCTGGGTCAGTGATGCTAGTCTCGGCAGCAGGCACGAGTACGAGCAAGCAAGGGGAGTTGAGCGCCGTCCATTGGGGGGTGCAAGTGCGTGAGTGAAAATTGGGGAGAAGGCAGGGGGGAGATCGAGCGGAAGACGATGGATTAACAGGCTGTGCAGCGGGCCGCAAGGGGCGCCCCACAATCAATTGAGGTCAACGCAGCGGGCCCGTTCAATAAACAGCGTTGCAAGTGGGGACGCACGAGCGCCGGGCGCAGCAGACAGCGGCGGCCGGAGGGCAAGCCGGGCTGCAGTCACCGGCAGTCAGGGCAACAAAGGCAGCATGCAGCGCCCCGCGCACGCCCTGCGCAGCCGCGCCCCACCAAGCAGCGGCCTCATGCCTGGAACTTGCGGAAGATGAGGCAGCTGTTGTGCCCGCCAAAGCCAAAGGAGTTGGACAGCGCAAAGTCAATGTCCGCCGCCTGCTTCTCCTTGCCAACCAGGATGTTGAGGTCAGCCGCCTCTTCAGGATTGTCCAGGTTGAGGTTGGGGTGCAGAAAGCCTGGGAAAAAGGGGGCAGAGGGGCGAGGCGAGGGGTGAGGACGCAGGGAAACCACAGCTTGGGAGGGCGGCTGCCTCCTCGGGGTTGGGGGGGTGCAGGCAGCCTGCGGCCGGATAGGAAGCGGCTCTGGTGAGCATCCCGCCACGCCCAGGCTGCCATGCCAGCCTGCGGGCGCACACGAGCGCGCAGCAACCCAGCTCTGCAGCGGTGCATGGCGCAGGCATGTGTGCAGCCGTGCATGGCACAGAAGTGTGTGCAGCGGTGCAGAGCATGGCAGTGCGCAGCACAGGCATGTGTCGCCCACCGGTGCGCAGGGCCTGGATGGTGGCCACCGCCTCCACCGCGCCCGCCGCGCCCAGCAGGTGGCCAATCATCGACTTGGTGGAGTTGATCTTGAGGCTCCTGGGGGAGGGGGAGGGTGGCACAATGCGTGTTGGATGCGGGCTGGGGTGGGGCACTGGCAGGCGGCCGATTGTGGACTTGGTGGAGTTGAACTTGAGGCTCCTGTAAAAGGGTGAGTGGCGACACGCTCAGCCACGCCGGCTCAGCAACAACATGACAGCAGCATCCAAAGCTCACACTTGTGGGGCAGCGCAGTGGTGATGGCGCGGTATTCGGCCATGCCGCCTACAGCCCTAACCACAACCCGACATGACAACAGACGTGAGGCTCACTTGTGGGGCAGGGCAGTGGTGATGGCGCGGTATTCGGCCATGTCACCCGCCGGTGTGGAGGTGCCGTGCGCGTTGACGTAACCAACCTGCGGTGGGGGGTAGTGGGAGGAGACTTTGAGTGCAAGGCAGAGGGAGACGCAGCTGTGCAGCCCGTCAGCGGCGGAGGAACTGCAGAGGTCGGTAGCTGCGGCTGGGAATCTGGAAATCAGAGTTTGACAGCGCGGCCTTGCAGGCATCGGTTCCAGCGCCACGCTGGTGGCCTGCCACGCATGCTATGCACAGAACAGCGCACCGCCCATAAAACTTGCAACTCCTCTTGGCCCGCACCTGCTCCGGCGCCAAGCCCGTGGCCTGCAGCGCTCGCTCAATGCACAGAATCACTCCCTTGCCCTCCGGCTGTGGCTCCGTCATGTGGTGCGCATCGCACGTGAACGCGCCTGCGGGTTGCATGCAAGGACGGCCATGGTGTGATGAGCACGAGTGTGCTGCGCTGCGCGGCGCTGTGCTGTGCTGTACTGTGCTGTGCTGCGCTGTGATGTGCGTCCATTGCACACAGAGATCCGCCTCGTCTCCAAGGCAGCAGCGCATGCCAAGCACATGCACAGATTGCCAGCTTACTGCACAGGATCGAGCCTGCTGTGGGTCACTCACCGCCCACGTATTCTGCCAGAATGGTCGCGCCGCGCGCCTGCGCATGCTCCAGACTCTCAAGCACCAGCACGCCTGCAGTAGAGAGTGTTAGAGGCCGGGACGCACATGCAGGGAAAAGGATCACCCGGCATGTGCGGCACACGGAGCCCAGGCACGTCAGGGCAGCAGCAGCAGCAAGCAGGCCAGCCGTAGCAAACACACTACAGTCACTGCAGCGCTTTCCTGCAGAGAAAAAATGGGGAATAAAGAGACTCACCTGCACCCTCTCCCATCACAAAGCCATCGCGGTCGCGGTCCCAGGGCCGGCTGGCCGCCTGCGGGTCTTCGTTCCGCTTGGACAGCGCCTGCGGTGAGGCGGGCAGGAATTCACAAGGGTTGTAGGAACCGGCGTCTGACGGCGCGCCATGCGAGCACGCAACGCGAAGTGCAAATGTGCCAATGCATGGGTTGCAGTCGGACCTGCTTCCGTGAATGCTCAAGGCGACGGCATGCCGCAACGATTGTTGCCACATCCGCAGTGCAGCAAAAACACGCGGCAGCACGGCAGGCGCTGTGCAGCCAGTGCAGCCGCCAATGGCCCAGGGCAGGCTGCCACATCGTCTCAGCCAAGCATCGAACCAAGCGCACTTCAGCGAGGCGCACCTTGCAAGCAATGAAGCCGCCGAGGGCCGAGGGGATAACAACTGCCTCGCTGCCGCCTGCCAGCATCAAGTCAGCCTCGCCGCGCTTGATGTGCTCCGCCGCGCTGCAGACGAATGGAGACAAAGCTGCCCATGGTTGGTGATGCAGGGACCTTGGGGCCATAACCAAGCAAAGCCAGCACGCTACCCATGCGGATGGGCTCCGCTGCGTGGCAGTGGCACACGCGCGAGCGTTGCCGTGGCCGTTTAAGAATACAAAGGAAGCGGCACGAGCCGGCTGTAACTCTCGCCCGCTGGTCGTGTCACGTGCACGCCACGTGCATCCTACAACCCACTACCGTTTCGCATGCACGCCATGTGCATCCCACAAACCGCGCCATGTGCATCCCCAGAAACCGCACGCACCTCATGATGCAGAAGTTGCCGGTGGCGCACGCGGTGGCGATGGGGTAGTTGGGTCCCATGAAGCCGAGGTCCATGGCCAGCATGGCGCCGCCTGTGGGGGGAAGAGAAAAATCTCTTAAAGTTTTGCTATCTCAGATGACTGGGAAACCAAGAGCACCGTGAGGCCGAGGTCCATGGCCAGCATGGCGCCATGAGGGAGGCAGGGAGGTAGGGTTTAGCAGGATCTGACAATTGAGAGAACCTTGAGAACCTAATAGAGCGCTGCGACGCCCAGGTCCACGGGCCAGCATGGCGCCGCCTGCAACGGAACAGGCCACGGGCAGCGCAGGCATGCATTCCACTCATGCCGTGGCACCGCGAGGGGCCGTGCCAACATGCCACAGCCTGGCAGCGTTAGGCGCTGCATGGCGCTGCACACGGCAGGGCATGCTGCAGGCACCATGGCACAGCCTGGCACTGCATGAGAATGCATGGCATGGCAACGCATGGCAGCACCGCAGGCCATCGCGCTGCGCACAGCACCCCCATGCAACCCCCATCCCAGCCCTGCCCTGGCACCCACCCATGTTCTGGATGGCAAAGGGGATGCAGAAGGGGTTCATCTTCTTGAACGAGGTGCACAGCGACTCGACTGCCGTGGCAAATGTCTCCATGCCGCCCATGGCCGTGCCTGCAGGCAGGGGCGGGCAGAACACACACCGTCCGGGCCACGGCAAAAGCGCACACTCGATGCTGAGGCTGGCCATGGCAGACATGTCCATGGCCAGCCTGCACACGTGCAGCAGCCCGCAGCAGCGCCAGCCGCAGCAAACGCGTTGAGTGTGGAGCAGTGCAAGAGCAGTGCACAACTCGAGTCCGGGGCTCGGCGGCTGTGGCAAGCGCGGCCGTGCCTACCTGCCATGAGCGGGCCCCCCCATGTTGCAATGCTGCAGTGTGCCCAGCGCAGCTGCTTGCTGCCCGCCTACAGGGCGCAAGCCACTCAAGAAGCCACAGCGCATCTGCTTCTCACCCAACCGAGTGCAGCAGCGTGCACGATCCAGGCCCTTCAGCTCCCGGCCCCCTGGGCATCCCCCCATGGCCTGACCAGACAACCCATACTACGCTTTGCGCACCGATCAGGATGCCGCAGCGCGCGCGATTCAGGTCTTTCAGCTCCGGGCCCTCCCAGGGCAGGCCAGCATCCGCCAGTGCCCGCTTGCCCGCCACAATCATATACCTGCACCGGTTAAAGGGCAGTTTAGGGTTGAACCATGGCCACACATCAGGGGAGCCCCGTTGCAATAGAGCCCTTGGCGCAGGCCCGCGCCTACCAGCGCCCGCCACATGCATGTACTTGTGCACACTCGTGTGCACACTTGCAGTGGGCAGCACAGGTTTGCTGGGCAGGGCTGCATGTGGATAGCGCAACGACAAACGCTCTGCAACAACTCACCCCACCTTATCACGTTGTCTATCTACTTGCCCTGCCCCTGCCAGCAGACCACTCTGCCCATGCAAATAACACCGCAACAAAACAGACTCGGGTAAACCGCGTGCCCCCACCTCATCACGTTGTCTATCCGCTTGTCCCACTTCTTGACCACCAGGCCGTCGCTGTTGAAGTCCTTGATCTGGCCCGCAAACCGCGTGGAGAACTCGGCTGCACTTGCGGGAAGAGAGGAGG
The DNA here is from genome assembly GCA_006782975.1 of Chlorella sp. Dachan. Classification (NCBI taxonomy): domain Eukaryota; kingdom Viridiplantae; phylum Chlorophyta; class Trebouxiophyceae; order Chlorellales; family Chlorellaceae; genus Chlorella; species Chlorella sp. Dachan. Next base: position 474,347 of record RRZL01000056.1, on the reverse strand, counting down.
GATGAGTTGGACACACAACACTTGGGCACTGGACAGGGAAGCGACACAGGGACCGCAGTGAGAGGCCGGCGCTGCAGCAACCAGGCTGCAGCTGACCCGCTTATCTGCAGACAGGCAGGAGCTGAGGGGCAGCTTGGGCGGCAGCGTCAGCAGGCACAGGGGTGGTCCTTTCAGGCAGTCCCAGGTGGGTGGCACCAGCATGGTTCCGCACCGCACACATTGCAAACTTCGCCAGCCTTCACAGTACTCGCCCGCCACACAGGACCAGCCAGAGATCCGCGGCAGCAGCGCGGTGCCGCCGCACCTGTGTCCCAGCCCTCGATCATGCTGATGCCGCTCTTGCCCGCTAGGAGGTTGTTGTAAAAGTCCTCAGGGGTGTGGCCCAGGCTGGTCACCACGCCCTGACCCGTCACCACGACCCGCCGCTGCGGCTTGCCGTCGGCTGCCGCTGCTGCGGCCGCCACGCAGCGCTGCCGCCGCGGCAGGCGCGCCGCCACTGGCCGCAGGCATGCTGCGGGCAGGGCGGGAGTGCATGCAAGGTGTGGCACGGATCAAGGTGGTGCACAGCAAAGCAATCAGCCGTGCCAAAGCCCTGCAAGATACGAGCAACGCAGCCGCCGCCAGGCCGCCCGCCACCGCAGCCACCGATGCCTCACCTGTGCTGCCAGCGTGCTGCCTGCTGCTGAGGGAGCTCGATTCTGACGCTCCCAGTTGCGCCCGTGCAAGGGCAGGGGCTGCAAGGGCCATCCTGGCTGCTGCAAGCTGGGTGGCGGAGCCGACCCTCTGTCGCTGCTGCAGCTGGCGCGGCGCGGCTGCACTTTCTGCACCCTCTGGGGCAATGCGCCAGCGACGAGAGCCTGGGATGGGCCCACGAGCGCTGTCGGAGGCGAAGAGGGCGTCGGGGTGCGTCGCACGAAGCAGCCGGCCAGCGATGCAGCGATCGTGGGACGCCAATGCCGATGGCGCGACCGGCAGCCGCGATGCTGCCCACGCGAGCCGGTGCATGGGCGCCATCCGGCTAGGACACCTTCCTGCGCTTTCGATTGTTGTGAGCGTGCATCGCAGCTGGGACAGTCATCCGGCGCAACCAAGACAGTCAAATCGCACACCCGAGCAAGCTGCTATGACGCTCGCTGCCGTGTGCACCCCTGGGCTGCCCCCCGTCCTGCCGCAGCCCCAGCGCCGCACACAGACGCCATGCAGCTTCGTCCCCAGCAGCCGGCAGCCAGCCGCCCACCGCCGCCGGCGCCCCGCTGCCGCCGCCGCCAACAATAACGCGGGCAGCAGCGGCGGCAGCAGCACGGCAGCCAGGGAGGCCGCAGTGACGAAGGACTACATCAAGTGGGCAGGAGAGGCAGGTCCGCGCAGGTCTTTATGATCACCGGTGGTCGCTGCCAAGCGCTCGCGTCGCGTACCGGCCGAGGCTGCCTGCTGTGGTTGCGCTGCAGGGCCCCCTGCCGCACACGATACCATGCCGAGCACCACCTGCTGCCCTGCGTCCACTAGCAACGAAACGGCGCTGCCTCGCACACGTGTACTTTCCTGGCAGGCATTGTGTCGCCCAAGGTGACGCAGGCATACTTTGGAGAGCTCCGCGGCGCAAAGGCGCTGGACGCCATTGCGCCTGACGAGGTGCGCAGTGTGCGTGACCTGTTGGATGGAGAATGAGCTTTGAACCGCTCGCAGCTGCCAACCCCCTGCCGCGGCGTCTTCCGCACTTGCATCCTCGCCTGCCGGCGGCCCGCACCTTACGGAGAACCCCCACATGTCCCGCCCCCAGATTGTTGTGATGGTGCCGCGCGCGGCGGCGGTGGTGGTGGCCCCCAACGAGCGCTGCCCCTGCCCAGACTTTGTGGATCCTGGTGCGCCCTTCCTGCACGTTGCTGGTTGGGGCTGTAGCATGGCAGGCGTGCATGTGCGCGTGGCGCCGCGGGGATGAACGGACATTCTGCGTGCCTCATCAGCCCGCGGCACGGTGTGGCTTTGGCAGCCCCACAGCACGACGATCGGGCTCGCCCAGGCAGCCCCGCCAACTACCACCCGCAGCGTCACATGTCCGCTGACCGCCCATCCCCCCACTCCAACCCCTCCCCCTGCCAAGTTGCAGCCTTCTACAAGGAAGCGCCTTGGTTTGTGAAGATGGCGGTGCTGCTGCTTTGGGAGCGGTCCCGGGGGCGCGCCTCCCCTGTGTGGGGCTACATCGAGCAGCTGCCCTCCAGCATCGACACACCCGTGCGCTGGGACGAGGCCGAATTGGCGGAGCTGCAGTATGCGCCCGCAATCAGCGAGGTGGGTTGCTGCTGTGGGTGCGTGCCGGGTGTGGTGTTGGAGCAGCTGCCCACCAGCATCCAATTTGGGGCTGAGCTGGCTGAGCTGCAGTATGCGCCGGCGGTCAGCGAGGTGGGTGGCAGGGTTGCAACGCTCAAGCGGTGGGCGGTGTAGTGGAGCCGCCAGGCTCACCTGCAACCAACAAGGCGTGACAAGCAGCAGCTGGCCGGGGTGAGAACTTGAGCGTCGGTTGCCACCCCATGTGCTGTGCGGTGGTCATCCGTGTGCTCTAGCGTGTTGCTTGCCCTTTGACCCCTTTTCGGCTCCCATCATGCTACTGCTTGCCTCATCTTATCGCAGATCCGGCAGCAGCAGGCGGCGTGGAGGCAGCAGTACGACATTTTTTGTGCCGCGGCGAAGCAGGGCAAGCACAGGTGCGCAGAGTGTGGGCCCTGAATGCAGGTGGTGCGGGATGAGCCGCAGTTCGATGCTTGCTTGGTCGCCACCTTGTCTCGTCTCCCTACCAGCTTGCTCCATGCCTTGCCAGCTCCAAGCCAGGGCTGACCTTCAGCCTTACGACCCGCCTGGCTGTCCGGCCGCAGTTACGGCGACTTTTTGTGGGCGCTGGAGAACGTCCGCAGCCGCGCGTTTTCGGGGCCCTACACCGGCAGCTCAGGTGCGCGCGTTGGACATCAGTGGTGCTCTGGGCACTGTGCCTTGGCAGTGGTGCTGCCCACATGAGTGGGTGCTGCCAGCCGGCGTACATGACCTCCCGTGCAGCTTGCCGCCGCTCACGATCACAACGTTCGCTCCAATCCTGCCCATGCTCCAATCTTGCCCGTGCTCCAGCCCAGCCCATGCTCCAGCCCAGCCCATGCCCCAATCCTGCCCACCCCCCTGATGCTCCAAGCCTGCAGTGGGGGAGAAGGCGCGCACGCTGGGCCTGCTGCTGGCGGCGGGCGGTGCGTACGCAGCCTGGCAGCAGCTGCCCCTGGAGCAGGTGTGGGGTTTGTTGGGTTGGTTGGCTCGAACATGGCTTTCTTTTCAGGGTGTTTAGTTTCTGGAAGAGGCAGCTGCAGCTGGCGGCAGCTGCCGCTGGAGCAGGCAGGTTGGTGCTGCAGTCATTAGCAGGCCCTTACGGTTGAGACTGGCAGTGGTGACCAAGATGCCACTCCCGCTAGAATTCTTTGCCCAGCACAACACGCGTGGCGCTCCCACCTCAGACCCCTTTTGCATGCGTGGCACGCAACATGCCCCGCCTCCCTTGCCGCCCCCTGCAGGCGCTGAACGGACTCATCTCAGTGTTGGTCTTCAACATCATTTACGACCTGCTGCTCAGGCGGGTGCAGGCAAAGGCTGTGTGTGTCCCCCACCAGCGCGAACCGCAGGCTACTGCTCCTGCAGTCAGCCCAGCGCCTGGTGCATGTGGTAACCGTCTGCGCTTCGAGTGCGGGCGTCGACCCATGGCTGTGAACCTCTCCGGTGCGAGCACTGCCCCTACGCCCTCAACTGGCCCCCTGCATCTGTCCGCCCCGTGCAGCAAGAAGCTCAAGTGGTATGCGCTGTGCCCTGTTGTGGACGCCATCAACCACTCCAGCCTGGTGGAGGTGCGGGCTTATAAGCATAATAAGCTAAAGAGGGTGGGGGTTGGCTGGGGCGTGGCAGTTGCCGTCAGAGCATCCATGAACTGTTTTGTGCCTCTCACTTTGCGATGGGAGTCCCCACCACGCACGCGGTACCGCTGCACCACGTGTGGTGGCCGCCACGCCTGGCGTTGCTTGAAAACGACATGTCTCATCGACCTGCAGTGCAGTCGTGCAGCACGGTTACGAGCAGCCCACAGCCTCCTGCCGTTTGAACCCAGAGAATTCTTTAAGTTCCCTCCACCCACTTTCCGCTGCGTGCAGTCTATGTTACGATCAGCCCACAGCCCCCTGCCGTTCTTAAACCATCCCTGCTTCCTAAACCACCTCTGCGTGCAGTCCAATGTGGAGTACGAGTACTTCCGCGACCAGTTTGTGCTGAGCACCAAGTCGGCGTACAAGGCAGGGGAGCAGGTGGGTGCCGCCCTTTTTTGTTGGGCCTGTGCACAAGCTAACCACCACGGGTAGACCCATCAGTGTTGAATGCGGCTGTCCACCAACTTCCTGAGCTGGGGGGGAGCAGGTGGGCCTTGAATCCGCCTTCGGTAGCCCGGCTCGAGGCCGTTGGCTGCTCCCTGCCGCGCCCTGCATCAATGCCTGGCTGGACTCTGAAGGCGTGCTGCCCGCCCTGTCCTCCTCCACAATGCCGCAGGTCTTCATTTCCTACGGTGCCCAATCCAACGGCTCGCTGCTGCAATTCTACGCCTTCACCGAGCCCAACAACCCCAACGACGTGTACGCCTTTCAGGCGTCCATCGGCGGCCAGCAGCTGCAGGTGGGTGCACGCTTTCCACGACATGCCAGCGGGTATTCGCCCACAACTGTGTGCTGTATTGCCGTCGTTACGGGGGCAGCTGGAGCGCTGGGAGTGTGCCGCTGCCTCAACGCGTATCTGGTGGCAGCCCGAGTTGGCATGCACAACTCACTCCTGCCTTGCCATGTGCCCTGCCGTCCCCACCGTGCAGCTGACGGTGAACGCCAAGGGCTCCTTCACAGCAGAGTGCCAGGCGGCGGCGCGGGCAGCCATGGGCGGCAGCAGCGTGCAGGCAAGTGCACCCGCTGCAGCACGTGAACTGACCCCTCTAGATGGCTGGACGGATGCAGTCAGCATGAGTGCAAGCGTGACTGGGGCAGCTGCTGGTGGCGAGGCCACATCGCTTCACTTCCAGCCTGGTTCTGACCCTGAGGCCACATGGGCACACCTGCGACTTGATTGACAGCTTCATGTTCATTTGCATGGCTGCCCTGCTTCTCTGCAGGACGATCAGCTGCGGGCAGCGCTGCTGCAGGCAGCAGAAGCGGAGCTTGCAAGCAAGCCCACCAGCGCGGCTGATGACGAGCGGTTGCTGCAGGTGCCCTGCTGCCCTACTCGATGATGAGGTTGCGGCGTGGTTGTCCCGAAAGCTGGATGTTGGGCCTGGCAGGACCATACGCTGCTGCCCCAACCGGCACATATTGCAAGCTGAAGCCCGTCTGCTGCCGCCTCCAACTACTGCTGAGTAACTGGCCCAACCCCGCACGCAGACGCCGCACCTGATGAGCGCCCGGCAGCGGGCAGCAGTGGAGTTCCGGCTAGAAAAGAAGCGGGTGCTGGAGCGGGCGGTGGGCAGGAGCAGGAAGCGGCTGGCCAAGCAGGCGGCGTGAGGCATCAGTGGCTGTCGGCACAGACATCAGGCTGTGTCATATTCCTGCGGCTTGCCCCCCCACCGCCAACCCGCAACGTCTCTGCCTCTATCACCCGACTGGCTGCATTGTGTCAGCACCAATATTTAAAGGGCGCAGAGAGCAACTGAAAGGTAGTGTGCTCAGTAAGTCAGTCAAGCCAAGCCAAATGCCATGTGTGGTCACGGCAGTGAGCAGCAGAGGAGAGGTGTGGACAGGGGGTTGCAGATCAAGGGCGGAAGCGGGCGAAACAGGTCAAACAAGCCGCTTGGGTGCAGGGGCGGCCCGGCTTGGCGCAGCGGGGCGTGGGTGCCGGCTCAGCAGCGCACGGATCAAAACCAGCGCAGCGGCTGGCTGGAGTAAAGCAGGGCCAAGCGGTACAGCGGCAGCGGTGCAGACAGGGGTGCGGGCAGCGGGCCGGCAGTGAGCGCCGGGAAGGGGCAGGGGCGCCCGGGGCGCGGGGCAGCAGCAGCGGCCGCCTGCTGCTCGGTGGTGCGGTGGTGCGGGGCAATGTACGGCTCGGAGCGCGGGGCGGCAGCGGGGACAGCGGGGCGGGGGGCAGAGCAGCCAGCCAGGGTGGAGGCACTGGCGCCGGCGCGGAGGGCAGGGGGCACGTATGGTGCAGCGGGGGCGGGCGTCTTGGCCTGCACATCCACGGCATCGACGCTGACATCAGCGGCAGGCTCGGCCTGCTGCCGCGCAGCCCAGGCGCCGGCCAGGCGAGCGCGGGCAGCAGGTGCACGGGCGCGCAGGGTGGGGAAGGCGCACCCTTGCTCGC
>RRZL01000056.1:446947-458462 GCA_006782975.1 Chlorella sp. Dachan | reverse complement strand
CGGGCGGGGGCTTGGGAGAGCTGCTAGGGGTCCGGTGGCGGGGGAGGAGGGGTGAGTGGGGGCGCAGGCATCGAGGGCGCCACTTTGAGGCTGCCGCGCCTGCCATGCTCCGCATTGGCCCCACTCAAGCGTTGCCCGGCCCTCCCCCCGACCGATCTCGTGCCCCCGCATTGCTGGAATCAGTGCGGGAGGGCCCTGGACGCCGCAGGCCCCGCCAGCGCGAACGCAAGGCCCGCTCGTGAAGTGGAGGCGCAGCGGCGGTCGCAGCCATGGTGCGAAGGATGTTTGCCGGGTAGATCGGAGCTGCATCCAGGACTCACGCCCTCCCCCAGCCCTTCAACCGGCCCGCCCCGCCCCCCTCTTTGCCCTGCCTGCAGCCGCTGCGGCTGGACATCAAGGTGGGGCGCCGATGGAGTGATCCAGCCGCGATCAGCGGGCGATGCCTGCCCTGCGGCCAGCGCCTGGGCCGGCGCCGCTCGCCGCCTGTGCCTCGGCGGGTGGGAGCCGACGCCTGCCTGCCGGCTGATCCGCCGGCATTGCCTGCCCCCCCTGCCCCCTGCCTTGCCTGCCGCAGAAAGTCTTCTCGCAGCGGTCGGACCGCGTGAAGAGCGTGGAGCTGCACCCCACGGAGCCATGGTGCGTGGCGCCGCCACATCCGCTTGGGCCAGTGCCGCGCCTGCATGGCAGCATCTTGTCGTACAGCCGTGCCGTGCAGACCTGACTCCCTACTGCCTGTTGCGTCACCACAGGATCCTGGCGTCGCTGTACAACGGCCATGTGTACATCTGGAACTATGCGGAGCAGGTGCGTTTCGTTTTGGGCGGAGCCGGCGGCTGCTGCCTGGCGGCCAAGGCGGTTGGGCGGTCGGTTGGTGGGCCGGCGGCTCGCCAGCAGCGCCCTGCGTGCCCCACACCAGCTGCTGTCCTGCTCACATCCAACACCGGTGCACATTGTGTCTGCCTGCCACAGTCGCTGGTCAAGTCTTTTGAGGTCACCGACCTGCCGGTCCGCACGGCCAAGTTTGTGCCGCGCAAGCAGGTGCGCGCTGGCCACAAAGGGGTGGCTGCAGGACGGCCCTGCCCTGCACTGGGCAGGCAGGGTGTGGGCACGCCGTCATCGTGGCTGCAGTTGATTGACACCAGCCCGCTTGCAGTCGCCGTGCGGCATGCGCTGTCGCTGCCGCTGCTGCACCACAGCCCCCAACCCGCCCTGCGCTTCTGTCTGCCTCTGCCCAATGCCGCAGTGGGTGGTGTGCGGCGCAGATGACATGTTTGTGCGCGTCTACAACTACAACACCATGGTGGGCTGGCTCTAGCCAGAGGGCCGGTTTTCGGTTGCCGCGCGTGAACGCTGGCTGCTGGCATGGCCCTGAAGCAACTGCCGTGCGCGAGCCTGCAGGGGCCATGTTAGGCTGCCGCTGTTGCTTAGCGGCGGTGCCTGTTAGTCCGATTCTTTCAGCAGCGGTGCTGTAGCTTAGCATCAGTGCATGTTTGTCCTCTGCTGTGCTGCAGGACAAGGTGAAGCAGTTTGAGGCGCACACCGACTACATCCGGTGAGGCTCCAGGGATTTTGAGGGATTAGGCATGGCAACGCTAGCAGATTGGCGGCCTGCATGCAACTTGGGTGACCTGCATGCAGCCAGCTGCCGCATGCCGCTGGGCCACAGCCGCCAGCTGCTGGCCGCACCGCGCTCTACCAGCACGCGCTGCTGCCCGGCCACTGCCTGCCGCAGGCACATTGCGGTGCACCCCACGCTGCCCTACATCCTCACCTGCTCCGACGACATGCTCATCAAGCTGTGGGACTGGGACAAGGTGAGGGGTGTAGTTTGCATGGTCGCAAGCATGCCACATGCAGAGCCAGCGTGCTCCTCAAGTTGTTTCGAGGCGCTGTGCTGCCGCTCCGCACGGCTTGCACGCTTGGTCGGCGGCTGGGCTGTGGTGCCACAGTTTGGCTCCTAAGGTTTGGCTGTCCAACGCACGCGTTAAACTCCTGTGGGGCCACTCGACTGCCTGCAGGGCTGGGCGTGCACCCAGATCTTCGAGGGACACTCCCACTACGTCATGCAGGTGGGTGCAGCCACCACTGGTTGTGTGGTGGCGCCATCGCACAGCCATGCAGCAACCCGTTCATGTTGCTGCCCTGGCTTGCTGCCCTGCTGCCCATGTGCATGCTGCTCATCGCTTGTTTGTTTGGCGCCCCACTCTGCCGCAGCTGGTGTTCAACCCCAAGGACACAAACACCTTTGCCTCGGCCTCGCTGGACCGCACCATCAAGGTGGGTGGGGGGCAGTCTGGTGGGATGGCTCTGCTCGCCCATCGCGGCGGCATCAGTGGCGACGCCCAGCTGGCGTGCACGGCAGCTGCCTTGCTGCTTCCTGGTCTTGTCATGGTGTGGCAGCCTTCCCAGATTGGAGGCGAACTCGCCGCATCCCGCAGGCATCCGGACCGACGGTTGTGCTGCCTGCTGACCTGCCCTGACCGAACGACAGCTGTGCTGCCCGCTGACCTGCCCTGGCCCGCCTGCCTGCCCAGCAGGTGTGGAGCCTGGGCAACCCCACCCCCAACATGACGCTGGAGGGGCACGAGAAGGGTGTCAACTGCGTGGACTACTACTCAGGTTGGTGCTGCTGGCTGTTTCCAAGGTTGTTTGATTGATGTTGAATGCACGGCTGCATGGAGGGGCACGAGAAGGGTGTCAGCTGCGTGGACTACTACTCAGGTTGGTGCTGCTGGCTGTTTCCAAGGTTGTTTGATTGATGTTGAATGCACGGCTGCATGGAGGGGCATGAAAAGGTCGTCAGCTGCGTGGACTGTTACTCGGGTCAGTCGGGTGGGCACATGGTTACATTTTTGTGGGATTCTGCAGGGCCCGCAGTGTGGCCATGTTTGGATGGGCAGCTGCCCAGCGCCTGCTGCATGTACGGCGCCTGCTTTTGCCCCCTGCTGTGCCTGCAGCGCCCGCCAGCGTGTGCTGGCAACGTGTCATTGTGCAGGCGGCTACCGCCCCCACCTGCTGTGTCGGACGCCTCACTGACCTCTGACCTCTGGGCCACTTCTTTTTAGCACCGCTGACTCCTGCACCCCATTCTGACGACCCGTGCTTGCAGGCGGCGACCGCCCCTACCTGGTGTCTGGTGCGGATGACCGACTGGTGAAGGTGTGGGACTACCAGACGAAGGCCTGCATCCAGGTAGGGGGTGCTGTACAAGCTGCTGTGTGCAGAGGGGGTTGGGGGCGTGACATGTACGGTTCAGTTTCCTGGGAATGGGATGGAACGCAGGGTGTGTGGCCTGCCAGAACGGGCTTGCATCCAGGTACGCGCATGGAGCGCCTGGAGCGCATGCCGTGTGGAGGGGTCTTGGCTGGGATCTCAGTGCCCGGCTGGGCTGCCTTACGCACTGTTGGCCCTCAACACCACTGGGGCTGCCTTTCATCACCGCTGTTTACCAAGCCCGACTTGCCTCCTCTTTGCCAACGCACCCTGGACAGCCATCCGCTCAAACATCTGCACCGTGTGCTTCCGCCCACGAGCTGCTCATTGCCTGCCTCCCGGCCCGCCTGACTCGGCTTCCTGCACCATCCCCCTCAACCAACAGACCCTGGACGGCCACGCGCACAACATTGCCACCGTGTGCTTCCACCCCGAGCTGCCGCTCATCCTGACTGGCTCTGAGGACGGCACGGTCAAGCTGTGGCACTCCACTACGTGAGTTGAAAACAGCAATGTTGGCGGTTGGGCGGTTGGGCCATGCTTGTCTGATTGGCGGCTGCCAGGACGGAGCTGTCAACCTGTGGCGCTGCACCACACAACCCCTCCCCTGCAGCTACCGGCTGGAGAACACGCTCAACTATGGCATGGAGCGCGTGTGGGCTGTGGGCTACGTCAAGGGCCAGAACTCGGTGGCCATTGGGTGAGTTGGAGCAGGGGATGTAACTTTGTGGGCGTGATGAGCGAGTGGGCCATGCATTGTCCGTGGGCTACGTCAAGGGACAGAACTCGGTGGCCATTGGGTGAGTTGCAGCATGGGTTGTAATTTTGTGATCGTCTTGGGCGAGTGGGCGTACACCGTGCATGCCGGTGGGTGGGTGGGTGGGTGGGTGTTGGACCTGTCCAGAGGCCAGCACTCAGTGTGCGCCGGTGAGTGGGGGCTCAGATTTGAACTGGGCCTGTGCTAACACGCGTCTGCATTGTGCATGCGTGGAAGTGGGGTACGTCACTGATGGAGCTGGTGGCCAGAGTTGGGGTTGCTGGCGGGACATCATGGCCAGCAGGCGTGGGCTGGATAGGATGTGGGTGCCTTCGGCTGCTGTTGGATACCCAGCGGCTCGACAACTAACCTCAACTGTTTCTGTGTGCAGCTATGATGAGGGCTGCGTGATGGTCAAGATGGGCCGCGAGGAGCCGGTCGCATCCATGGACGCCAGCGGTGCGCGCCTGTTGGTTTATGAGCGCTGCACATTGCATGCCCGTGCTGGTCACATTGCATGCATCGGTGCGGTGCGCGAGCATGCTCAGAGCCAGCCAGTGTGCTTAGCCAGCCTCGCTGCTGCAGCTGCTGCCACCGCAGCCCAAAGCCCAACTCGGCGCAGGCAGCTCCGCAGCGGACCGCACGTGCGCAGCACAGCCGCCGACAATTCACATGCCCTGCCCCTGCCCTGCTGCCGCCCCTCAGGCAAGATCATTTGGGCGCGTCACAACGAAGTGCAGACCGTGAACGTGAAGAGCCTGGGTGACGCGGAGGAGGTGCGTTAATCTGTTGAGGGCGTTGGCAGGCACGCGGTGCGTATGCATACAGTCAGCGCGAAGCGCCTGGGCGATGCAGAGGAGGTGTGTGTTTGGTTCTGCTTGCGTGGAGCACCCGGCAATCCCCCGCGGTTGGTGCTGCTGCTACGACGGCCAGCACCTTGTGTTCCTGCGGTTACATGCACACACACGTTTCCCGCCTGCTGTGCTCCCATCTATCTGCAGACCGACGGCGAGCGCCTGCCGCTGGCTGTCAAGGACCTGGGCTCCAGCGACATCTACCCCCAGTCGCTGCAGCACTCGCCCAACGGCCGCTTTGTCACGGTGGGTGCAAGCAGGCCTGGTCGCAAGCAGGGAGCAGGGCTGTGTGCAAACAGGGAGCGGGCTGAGTGCAAGCGGGACTGCCAAGCACAGACGGGGGCGATGGGAAGCGGTCAGAGGCTGCACGCCAGGCGTCCCGCTGCGTGCAGCGGAGAGGCAGAGGAGAGGCAGCCGACCCAGTGGCTAAGTGCACCGGCCCACCCACCCCCTCAACCTCCTCTTGCTTTCCAGGTCTGCGGTGACGGCGAGTACGTCATCTACACCGCCCTCGCCTGGCGCAACAAGTCCTTTGGCCAGGTGCGCCCGCTGCAGCGGCTGCACGGGCAGGGGCTGCTAGTGCTGCCCACTCAGTGGAAAAGCAGGTCGGCAGGATGAGTCCCTGGCTGTCTCCATGGCCATGGCCCAATTTGTCTGCCACCACAGGCCCTGGAGTGTGTGTGGGTGACGCCTGCTTGTGCATGGTTACTCCATCACCCTCCTAACCGCAGGCCCAGGAGCTTGTGTGGCATTTCACTGCATGACCCTCCCCTCCTAACCGCAGGCCCAGGAGCTTGTGTGGCATTTCACTGCATGACCCTCCCCTCCTAACCGCGGGCCCTGGAGTTTGTGTGGGGAGACGACTCCCTGCGCATGTTGACTCCATCGCCCCCCCTCCTTTCCCGACAGGCCCTGGAGTTTGTGTGGGGAGACGACTCCAACGTGTTTGCCGTACGGGAGAGCAGCAACACCAGTGAGTGCTGGGGGCGGGGCTGGCTGTGCAGCTCTGGTTGGGGCCCCTTCAGGATGCGCATGTGATGCCATGCTGCCATTGCCGCTGGCCTGCCAGGTCCACCGCAACTTCAAGGGGGCCTTCCCACCCGCTCCGGTTTGCTGCCAATGTACTGACCTCCCCCCGATTGAAGACCTCCCTGCTGCCCTGCCATATTCCTCATTTGTTGCAGTCAAGATCCACCGCAACTTCAAGGAGGCCCTGACCATCCGCACCGGCTTTGCGGCAGAGGCCATCCACGGCGGCCAGCTGCTGGGCGTGCGCGCCCAGGACTTCATCGCTTTCTACGACTGGGCCACCGGAAAGGTGTGTGGCTGTGTGGACATGTTGTGTGGGCAGGGGCTTGGCCAGGGGGTGCTCGCCCAGGACTTCATCGCCTTTTACAACTGGGCCGCCGGCAAGGTGTGCGGGTGGCAAATGACGTGGAAGCGCTGCGCCGCAGCGGCATGGCGGCCCGCGGCGTGCACTGCCTCTGTCCCGTCTCCCGCCGGCACCCTCTGCATCCAACTGACATCCTCCGCATCCGCTGCTTCTGGCCGCAGGTGGTGCGCCGCATCGACGTGGCGGCCCGCGGCGTGCACTGGAGCGAGGGCGGCTCCCTGGTGGCCATCGCCGCAGAGTCCTCCTTCTACCTGCTGGAGTACAACCGGGATGCTGCTGAGGCGGCGCTCGCGTCGGGCCAGGTCAGATAGATTCCATTCCCGAAAAGATCAGCGCGTGTAGCCTGCCCCGCTGTTGCTGGACGGGCGCCGCGTGGAGGGGGGCGGGTGGCTAGCGTTTGCATGCCAGCGCTGGCAACTCGCAACATCGTGCCATTGGTTGTCATAAGCAGTGCAGGAGTTGTGCACCTGTCCACAACTGAAGGTTGCAGACCCCTCCACTGGCTCCTCACTGTTCTCACATCGGCGTCCCCATCTCCTTATTGTATCAACAGGAGCTGGACGAGGACGGCGTGGAGGAGGCGTTCGAGCTGCAGGCGGAGATCCCCGAAAAGATCCGCACCGGCATCTGGGTGAGTGGGGTGTTCTCCCAAATCGAGTTGTGAGTCGCGTGAGGAACGCTTGCTGATTGGCGGCGACAGTGAAGTCTGGGCGCCCCGAAAAGATCCGCATCGGTATCTGGGTGTGCCACGTGTTGGCCAGCTGAGGGGTGCGTGCTGCTTGATGCTGCGCCTGCTGCACCATTGGGGGCCTGGCGCCCAGGTGTTGGAGCGCCCAACTGCCTCGATGCACCCACTGCTGTTGCTCACCCGCCCATGTGGGCGACTGCTGGTATTCTCTCCAGCAACCCGCCCGGGCACCCCAGCTGCAGCTAGCTGCACCGCTGATGTGTCCCTGCCCCGCTGCACAACCGCATGTTTCCTCATTTTGGCTCGCAGGTGGGCGACTGCTTCATCTACAACAATGCGGCCTGGCGCCTCAACTACTGCGTGGGCGGCGAGGTGACCACGCTCTACCACCTGGACCGGTGAGCAATGTGTGGCGCTGGTTAGCGGTTGGTCTTTGACAGCTGGGCATGCTGATGGGCGGCGAGGTGCCCACGGTCCACTGCCTGCACCGGTGCGTCCAACAGGAATCAAATGGCCAGATTGCAGCCACGCCTGCCTGCCTCCCTCCCGCCGGCTGGCGCACCTGCTGTGCTGCCTCTGTTGTGCCATCCGTCAGTATGATGTGCACCTGGCCTCTGCTCTGCCCTCATACCCATGTGCCTGCTGGGCTACCCGGCCTGTGCAATCGCCGCCCCCAAACAACCCACTGCTCACGCCGCAAGCCTCGGCCTTCCCTCACCCTGCCAATGCGCAGGCCCACGAACCAGCTGGGTTGCCTGGCCAGCACACCCGTTAGCCCCACAAGCAGTCGCCGTCTCATGCCTTGACCTTCAATCTAATGCGCAGGCCGATGTACCTGCTGGGCTACCTGGCCAGCCAGTCCAAGGTGTACCTCATGGATAAGGACTTCTCGGTGAGGCTGCTGGTTGTTGCCAGTATATCAAGGTGGTTGTGAATGGCGCTCGGTAGAGAGTCCCAGAGGTGTGCGTAATGCACATGGACTTCTCGGTGAGGCTGTGGCTGGTTGGGTTACTTGCAAGGGCAGTATGGGTTCAAACCAGCGTTTGGTAGCAAGTCTTGGCTCAATGGCATTCCATTAGATACCCCTGCACGATGCCCTCCTGCTGCTACCGTCTGCACATGCTGCCTGCCTCCCAGATCACACACCCTGCCTGCTGGCCTCCCCCTGCCTCGCCAGGTCGTGCCCTACACCCTGCTGCTGTCGGTGGTGGAGTACAAGACCCTGGTGCTGCGCGGCGACATGGAGACGGCGGCGGATGTGCTGGAGACCATCCCCCAGGCAGGTTGTTGGGCCCTAGCTGTCGAGCAGGGTGCACCCTGCAGCTCAGAACTCGTGTTGGGCCGGTGGGGCGGCTTGGGATGGGCTCTGATGTGCCGGTGACACTTTACCAGGTGCACCTCATCTTGCAAGGCCACCGGGCCGACTCATGCAATCATGCACTGGGGACGTCTTGGGCCAGCACACCAACATTGTTGCGTTCACGGTGGAGGTGCAGGGGCGCCAAACACGCAGCCTAGCGTCACCCCGCCGATCAGTTATTTGTGGACTCTGTCTGTTTTTTGGCTTGCTGCAGGACCAGCACAACAGCATTGCCAAGTTCCTGGAGGCCAAGGGCATGCCCGACCAGGCGCTGCAGGTGGCCACCGACCCGGGTAAGGCACTGCAAGAGGCACTGCATTCGCTGCTGCGTGTGGGCATGACGCGGCTGCTCTCGCCGCCTCGGCGACATGTGGTGTGTGGTGGGGCAGCGCTTGGCAGCTCAAGAGCCCGACGCTGGATCAGGGTTAAGTGTCAGACCCGTGAGCTGCTGCACCAACGAGCTGCCGCTCCCCCGAGCTGCTGCACCAACAAGATGGTGCACCTCCTAAGCTGCCGCACACCCTTGTCCTTCTGCAGACTACAAGTTTGAGCTGGCGGTCAGCCTGGGCCTGCTGGACCTGGCGCTGGAGCTGGCGGGGCAGACGGGTGCGCAAATGTCGACTTGCGTTGGGCTGTTCTGGGGCTGCTTCGGGGATGCGATTGCTAGTGGCACTGTGGTCAGGCGTCTGTACGCTTTTTGGACCTGGCGCTGGAGCTGGCGGGGCAGACAGGTGAGTGGACACATGCCGACTTGCTTTGGGCTGCTTTGGGGCTGTTTGGGGGATGCGATTGTCAGTGGCGCTTTGATGAGGCGTTTACACACGCTGTGAACCTGGGCACTGGAGCTGGCAGGCCGGGCGGGTGGGCAAAGTGTGCGCATCCTGTCTGCCTCCCATGTGGAGCTGTCGCCACGGCCCGCCTCCACCGCATCTGTGTCACGCAGACAACGAGGCCAAGTGGCGCCAGCTGGGCGAGCTGGCACTGGCCAACGGCACGCTGGACGTGGCGCAGCAGGTGATGTGGGGGCAGCGTGTGTTGTGTGGAAGTTTGGCGGGCAGTGTAATCAGGGCGATGTGTAGCTGGCTGAACTCAGCGTGGTGTGCAGCTGCCGTGCGGCACCGTGTCAGGCGGCCTGCTGAGCACGTTGTGCTGTGCCTGTGCCCGCTCAAACGTCCCCCGCCCCCTGTAACAGCCAAACGTCCCTCGCCCCTGCAACTGCGACCCCTGCCCTGCAGTGCTTCACGCGTGACATAGACCCGGGAGGCCTGCTGCTGCCGCATGCAACCTTTCAAACATGTCTTCCATCCTCTTCTCGCTATGCCTGCAGTGCTTCACGCGCGCCAAGGACCTGGGCGGCCTGCTGCTGCTGCACTCCAGCCACGGCGACGCGGCGGGCATGGACCAGCTGGCCACGATGGCGGGTGAGCTCTGGGCTAGCGAAGTAACTCGGTTGCATCTGCCTGGGTGGGGTTTTGGCTGGCAAGGATGCAAGCGCGGCGGGCATCAGCTGGCCACACTGGCGGGTGAGCCTGGGCTAACAAATTGGGGCGATTTCGGTTTTTACAACTACCTGGGGTGCGGGTTCAACTGGCAAGGTTGACAACATGGCGGGAATGCGCCAGCTGCCACCTGGCGTGAACGCGTGCTCGGCGGCAGGCTGTGCAGGTTGTCAGATGCATGCAGGGCGGCTGCCATGCGGCAGGGATGGCCAGCTGGCCGCTCTGGGGGTTGATGAGCACCGGCCCAGATGCATCCTTGGGTCGTTACCTGCTGCTGCCACAGCCGCTGCGCCCCAGCCAGGATGATGATGCCAGGATGCCAACAAGGCATGTGCGTCTTCACCGCCCTTGCAGAGGCGGCGGGCAAGCAGAACATCGCCTTCATCTCACACTTCCTGCTGGGCCGCCTGGTGAGCCTGAGCCTTTTCAACTGTCAATCTGCACATGCTGCTGTCAAGACGCTGCTGGGCCGCCTTATTGAGCCCGGTCCTGCACTCCTGCACTCTAGCTGCCGGTACTTGTTGCTCCGTCCACTGCTGCTGCTGCCTCGAGGGAAGCCAGTGTGTGTTTGACAGTTATATGCTGGGTGCAAGGCACCCGCCACCTTGGCAACACCATCCCTGCCGACCCCACGGCGCATCTGCAGGACGCGTGCATCGACCTGCTGATTGCCAGCTGACCTCATGCGTCTGCAGGACGCCTGCATTGACCTGCTGATCGCCTGCTGACCCCACAAACCATCCCTGCCGACCCCACGGCGCATCTGCAGGACGCGTGCATTGACCTGCTGATCGCCTGCGGCCGGCTGCCGGAGGCCGCCTTCTTTGCCCGCACCTACGCGCCTTCCCGCATGACGGAAGTGGTCAAGCTCTGGCAGGGCGACCTGGCCAAAATCAACCCCAAGGCGGCGGAAAGCCTGGCCAACCCAGACGTGAGTGCTGCTGCTGCCTGCTGTGGGCAGGGTGATGTTTGTCTGGTTCAGTGCGCAGTGGGCCGGCCAAAATCAACCTGAAGGCGGCGGAGAGCCTGGCCAACCCAGACGTGAGTGCTGCTGCTGCCTGCTGTGGGAGGGGGGGTTGCATGTATTTCGTTGCGCAGTGGGCGGCTGGTGCTGTGGGCAAGAAGCCATGTGCCGGCTGGTTTGTACCGCGCCCCAACATCCGTGCAGGCGTCCACCGAACTACTGCCACCACGTTGAACAGGCTTTGAATGCCGGAGCCGCCGAGGCGCAGCTGCGCTGTGCCCCCAACTCCCAACGCGCCTCCCTCCTGTGTGCACCTGCCCCCTGCAGGAGTACCCCAACCTCTTCCCCGGCATTGAGGACGCTCTGAAGGCCGAGGCGTGGCTGCGCCAGAAGGCTGCGCACCCCGTGCCTGCCGGCCGGTGCGTACCGCTCATGGGCATTGGCATGGCCGCTGCTGCCGCTGCTGTGTGCCAAGACGTATGCCGCCTGCTCTGCTGAGTGGGTGCTTGAGGTGTGGCTGCCTGGCTGCTCCCCACCTACATAGCGCCATGCAGCTGAACTCTTGCCTCGACTGCAATGCGGCGCTGCTGGTACGGTGGCCAGGGGTGGAGGGCGAGCCCACTCACAGGCGCCATCTTGACTGCAGCTGACGTTGCCGGCACTGAGAGCCCATGCAGGTACCCCGAGGTGGAGGGCGAGCACATGCAGGACGTCCTGGAGCGCATCGGCGAGCTGACCCTCAACGGCCCGCCGGCAGCCGCCGCCCCGCTGCCGCCCGCGGCCAACG
>RRZL01000056.1:411631-438551 GCA_006782975.1 Chlorella sp. Dachan | reverse complement strand
ACCGCACCGCCGAGCAGCAGGCGGCCGCTGCTGCTGCCCCACGCCCCGGGCGCCCCTGCCCCTTCCCGGCGCTCACTGCCGGCCCGCTGCCCGCCCCCCTGTCTGCACCGCTGCCGCTGTACCGCTTGGCCCTGCTTTACCCCAGCCAGCCGCTGCGCTGGTTTTGATCCGTGCGCTGCTGAGGCGGCACCCACGCCCCGCTGCACCAAGCCGGGCCGCCGCTGCACCCAAGCGGCGTGTTTGACCTTTTTCGCCCGCTTCCGCCCTTGAACTGCAACCCCTTCCCCTGTCCACACCTGTCCTCTGCTGCTCGCTGCCATGACCACACATGGCATCTTGTTTGACTGACTGACTTACTGATCACACTACCTTTCAGTTGCTTTCTGCGCCCTTTAAACACTGGTGCTGACGCAACACAGCTAGTCAGGTGGCAGAGGCAGAGGCGGCTTGTGGGTTGGCGGCGGTGGGGCACCCGGGGCGGTGGGCAACAGGAGCAACACTCAGCCTGAAAACTGCACTGCTTTGCACCTACCACAGTTTCTGCCCGCCCCATGTGCATGCTGAGAGATGTGTAGGGAGAGTGCAGCCGTCTGCATTGAAGCGACACGCAGCCTGCCGGCGCAATGCGCAGCGGGCTGGCGGCACGTCTAACCCACTCATCAGAATGGTCGCCAGCAACCCATTCTGGCCCCCAATGTCCTGTCAACGCCCGGGCTGCTGTTCTTAACAGAGTGCCAGTCTCGTGGCCGTGCAAGCAGGAATGCCATCGCACATGCAGGCACGCTGTGCTGCCGCCGCCGCCGCCGCTGTCGGCAGCGGGGCAGATACTTGAGGCCGCCCAGACTAATCGTTGCGTGTTCTTGCGTCTCCTGAAGTCTAGAGATAGCAAAATAACCGCCTAAACGAGCGCGAGAACTTGTTCGGCTGTCGCCCCGCTTGTGCACTTGCAAGCAAGTGTCCCAACCCGGCCGTTTTCTCCGGCCCCGGCCCGCTCGCTGGTCTTGGTGAGCCTGCTGTCTGCAGCAGCTGCGCCCGCTGCGCCGCCCGTCGCCGCTGCTTAGCGCCCCTTGCAAGGAGCCGGCTTCCCGCCCGACTGCCGCCGCTGCCCTTGCCGTCCTCCCCACTCTGCAGCCCCTTTTCCTTCGCCTTTCAACCCACGGGCCTTCTCCTAGCCCTACCCCGCTGCCACCAGAACCACAGCTGCGGCATGCTGAGGCACCGCCTCACCGCCGCCCTGCTGGCGGCATGCCTGCTCGCCGCTGTCGGCTCGGCAGGCGGAGCCGTGCTGCGCAACAGCGATGGTTCATGCATGATGTTCCCGCCCGGCAGCCCCTGGAGGCAGGAAATCAGTGCCTGGCCCGTCTACTCCCGCTCCAGGTGGGTGCTGCCTTTGCCGGGAAGGACAGGCACCCTAGGGTGCGTGGCAAGCGACATGGTGCATGGCCAGCGGCAGGCACACCCCGATTCTTGGTGCTGCCGCCTGCTGCCTCACACTGCCACGCTGCCCCTGCCTTCCCGCCTCTGCCCACTTGCAGCCACGTGGTCGCCACCATTGGCACCTACACGCGCTTCCACGCCGACTTTTCAGGTGGCGAGGAGCGCGGGGCCGGCTTCATCTACTAGTGAGGATCAGTTGGGCGGTGGGCATAAATATGGCAGGGCATGTGGCGGTTGGGCGTCGGGGCATTGGCTGACATCTGCCAGCACACCAGCTGCTCAGCAATGCTGCCGCTGCTGGCTGTCCAAGACTCTGGCGTGAACTCCCTCCCCCTCCTGCTGCTGCAGCGGCATCCCGATCAATGACGTGGACAGCAGTGCCGCCAAGGGCGGCTGGGCGCAGTTCCCCTCCCGTGGTGCCATCAGCTTTGACATGTATGGGGATGAGAGCGACCCCGGTGCGTGTTTGGAGGATGCTGCGTAGCAGGGGCTGCGGCGGCAGCGCTCGGCAAGTGCTCAGCGAGAGGTTGCGTAGCAGGGCCTGCGCCGGCGGTGCGTAGCAGATGCACTGGCCCTCTCTGGGCAGGCCGCACCTGGCGGCCTGGGTGTGCCCACACGGGCACGGGGCCCGAACCAGAGGCCGCCACAATCTGCTCCGCTCCTGTCCCGCTCCCCCAACCAGAGGCCGCTGGAATCACCCGTCCCTCCCTTCCCGCTCCCTGTCCGCCAGGCCCCTACCCCTTCCCCATCAATGCCAAGGTCGAGGGCGCCTACCCAGGCTGCAGCCCCAGCGTGTGCAGTGGCGACCGTCATGTGCTTGTGCGGGACAACAACACATGTGAGCGGGTGTCTCACATTGTCTGGTAGCAGTCGAGGCTGTGTGCAGTGGGGCAACCATGCCCGGCCGCTCAGCCCACACGCAACGGCGCGTGTGGGGACTCAAACCTTCAAACTTCCTTGGCGCTGCTACCGCTTCCACAGGCCTCCTCTACGAGGGCTACAGCTGCCGCGCCCCCGCCCGCATGTCTGGGCGCTGGATCTGCGGCAGCGGAGCCATATTCAGCCTGTCCAGCGGCAAGCTGGTGCAGCGGCCGCTGGGGTGGACGTCGGCAGATGCGGCGGGGCTGCCCATCTGGCCTGGCCTGATCACAACTCGCGAGGTACGGTGTGCGCCATCTGCAACTGTGTGTACCTCACGCCCAAGCCTTGCATTCCAGCAGGACCCTTGACCGTCACTCTGTGTTCACACAACACGTGCAGGTGTTTGGCGGCGCAATCAACCATGCCATCCGGTGGGTGCAGTGGCGGGGCTGGGTGGCTGAGGGGGTTGCATTGGGGCCTGCGCGCCTGGGCTGGGTGGCTGAGGGGGTTGCATTGGGGCCTGCACGCCTGGGCTGGATGGCTGAGGCGGTAGCATTGGGTCCGGCGCTACTGAGCTGGTGGGCTGAGGCAGCGGTTTGCAGGCAGGCCTTGGCGCGCCGGCTAACCGCCCGAGCTGCTGGGCTGGGCGCACACCCTGCCAGGGCAATACCTGTTCCCCCAAGCTCACCCCTTGGCTGGCCAACTCCTTGCTGCCACGAATGGCCGCTCCGCCCCTGCCGCAGGTTCACGGCGCCCACAGTTCGCACCGCCTACCAGTATCCCGCCAGCCACCTCGTCAATGTTGGCGGCGGCGGGGACGCGGGCTGGATGGGCATGCGCGCCCGCCTGCGCCGCTCCTTTGCCTGCCTCAGCCTGAAGACGGGCCCCGCCAGGGTCATCTGCCAGGCTTTGAAGAAGTATGGCATGATCCTGGCTGATGTGGGCTCGCCTTGGTTCCTCACGGGGGAAGCCACACCGGCCTGGCAGACGCGCCTGGGCGCGAACTACACTCAATGTAGGTCTTGTTGCCTGCTGTGCTGCTGGTGCCGCCACAGGCGCTGCCCAGCACTTGCAGTTCGCGGTGCTGCTGCCACTGCTGCTGCCGCCGCCGCCGCCGCCGCCGTGCTGCTGCCACTCCTGCTGCCACCGCCGCTGCCGCACCTGCGCGCACCGCCGCTCGCCTTCTGCCCCTCTGCTGCTGCTCCGACTGACTAGTAGTGCTTCTTTCTTGCTTGGCTGCAGTCCTGACCGACATCAAAACCATCCGGGGCTCAGATGTGGAGGTTGTGGTGCCCCCGACAGGTAGGGCTGGGGCAGACATTGGGGTTCCCTGGCTGCCGATTCACAATTGCCGCCGTGGCGTCGGCGACTGCACACACGGCAGGGCTGTTGGCATGCTTGCACTGTCTGCCAGGGCAGCTCCCAGTGTCCTTACTGATCAATGCTCAGGTGTAGCTGCTGAGCTCAGATGGGAACACTGGGAGCCTCCTCTGCCCCCACCCCCACTCGCAGGCGCGTGCCTGTGCGACCGCGCACACGCCTACAACTGCAACACGACTGTGTGCCTCATTTGACGCCCTGACCAGAGCTGCCCGGGGCAGCTGGAAACAGTGACATTAGGGGCCATGATGGCCCGGCCATGAGGCTCTTTGTGAGCTAAGCCAGGCGCCGCATGCCGATGCAAGAGACTCCGCTTCCCAATCTGCTTTTCGGCTCCCCTCTTTTTTGGATTTGAGCAGCTTAAAATCTGCATGTCTACCTGTTGCATCTTCGTTTCCACTCTTCCACCCATCTCTCGGGCCGGCCTCACTTCTCTGCCGGTTTGCCATCACCGCAGCCACATGCATCATCTTTGCCGTGGCGACCAGCCACACACACACTCATGCGCTACTCTCCGTGCACCCTCACATGTTTTTGTGTGCCATTACTCCTTAATCTCATCTCTCGGCTCAGTGCTCACACAACCGAAAGTTTCGTTCAATGGATTTGACACATGCAACAGACGCTGTTAGAGGCTCAGAGCGTGACGGCGGCAAACCGTGGCAAAAGCGCGCCGCCCCACGGCTGGCAGATGGCACTCAGCAACCTGGCGCACCAGCTGTATGGCCGCTCTTATTGGGGATGGAAGGATGTACAGCTTCCCAACCTGTGTGCCGCTGCTGTGGCGGTGGCCGCGCTGGAAGCCACAAGCAGTGTTCGGCCCGCCTCTCTCCTCGCTGCTGCCCAGGCGCTGTGGCGGTGGCCGTGCTGGGAGCCACAGCAGTGCTCCGCCTCACTCCTCGCTTCACTCCTCGCTGCCGCCCAGGCTCTGTGCCAGTTGGCACAGCCGCGGCGTGTAGCTGCGCGCCCAGGCGCCTGGCACCAGGCTGGCAGCAAACATGACTGGCGTGATGTCTGCAAGGAACAGGAAGCAAGCAGCAGCACAGTACAGTACGCGGCCTGATGTCAGGATTGCATGAAGGAGGCTGCGGGCAACATGGCGAGCGTTGCACCTGCGGTGGGAGGGGGCTGGATGGCAAGGCAGAGTGGCGCAGGTGCAGTGCACAGAGGCAAGGCAGTTGCTACTGGTTAACATCGTTGTGCAACATGGCTCGCAAGCAAGCGAGCAGCTGTGGCTGCCACAGCTCGGCATGTGGCCCCGGCCGGCCGGGCCTTCGCAGTTACTTTGCCAGCCCAACAACTGCAACCGAGCAGCCAGTGAGTTGACTCCCCCCACCTGCATCCCGGGTGAACAGGTGCTGCCCCCAGAACTGGTGCAGCGAGTCCACTCGGTCGGACCACTGGCTGCCGGCTGCTGGGTTGACCTGCGGTTGAGGGTGGGTTGGACTGAGTGGGTGGGCAAGGGTGAGTGGGGCAATGCTTGATGACAGCGGCGGCATGAGCCGCTACATGACAGCAATGTGTGGCGGCCCCTCTTGCGCCAGCCGGCCGATGCGCGCTGGGTGGTGCTCTGGGCGCTGGTTACCCCCAAGCACAAATCCGCCAAAGATGCACATGCGCAGCAAGCCGCGCCTGCACCCCCAGTGTCGTGCCAAACTCTCGGAAGGCCAGCCGATACGGCTCCGGCTGCACGGGAACAGTGAGGCAGCTTGCCACTTGAAACAGCGACAGCCAGCATGCTTCGCACGGTGGCAGGGCGTGCTTACCGCTGCACAGCAAAGCTGCTGGCTGGTCTCGGGCAGTGTGAACAGACATGCAATTGCTGCTTAAACCGTCACACATACCTGGCGGAAGTAGCCGCGGCGCCACAGGTCGTCCAGTGCGGCTGAGGAGCGCTGCGGGCAGCAGCATGTAAATGCAAAATTGGGGCATGGGAGTTGGGGGCATGGTGTGCCTCACCGTGGCGACGTGGCAGATACCATGCAGCGGCGGCGACACAGGGCAGTGCAGCTGCAGCAGCGGCAGTGGCTGCGCCAAATGCAAGCTCCCGGCAGGGACACTTTGGAACTGTCGCACCGCTGACCCAGTCCGGCTGCTCCCGGAGCTCACCTTAGCCACCAGCTGCGCCCAGGGCTCCCCCTCAGGCAGCGCCCAGTGCGACAGCCACAACGTCTCGCCCAGGTCGAGCGGATCGGAGGAGCGGTACCTGCACCCGTGTCAACCAGTGGGAGCCATGAGTCGGGATGCAATGCACAGCAGGCACAGCGCCTCGCCCAAGGCGAGCGGGTCGTTGGGGCAGTACCTGCACTGGTACACTGTAGCTGCCACTATTGTGGATTGGATTCAGTGGAGTTCTAAGTCGGGGGGCCAAGCCACAGCAGCCACAGCAGGCGCAGCAGTCTCAGCCCGTGCCCAAGTCATCTCAGTTGCTCCGCATGTGACCACCTCTTGTGTGTGTTCTCCTGCATGCACTCCACGCCCGCATGGCCACTACCCATCTGGAAACACGTGTTCCATACAAACAGCCAAAAATGCCGCACCTGCGGTACTTGTTTTCCACCATGCGCTCCATGTCGGCCATTTCTCGCCGCAGCACAGCCGGCTGCCCCGCTGCATGGGCCAGGGCATCGCATTGCTCAGCACCTGGGGTGGGCACCTGCTCCCGCTGAGCAGAACGGAGGCCGCAGGTAGGAGGATGTGGACGCATGCGCCCAGGTGCCGCCAGCCAGCAGGCCACACTGCATGCATTTGGACACCGCTCCCATAGAGCCTCACCTGCGTCCTGCACCAGCCGGTAGGTGACCAGCCCGTCAAAGGGGTCCAAGTTGCCCTGATGCAGAAGGCAAGGGCATGAGGGCAGCGTTGAGGCTGCTCTCCACAGGCTTTGCAGGGGTGCAAGCTGCCGGGCTGGCGGGCGTGGCATGCGCTGGGGCAGTGTGCGCAAGCCTGGCGTGCGCCTTGGCTGGGCTGGCTGCGGCAGGGCAGCGCCTGACAGGTGGCTGGAGAAGCAGCGACTCACCTCGCTGTGAACCACTGGGTGCGACATGTCGACCGAAATCTGCAGAACATAAAGCGGCAGAGTTGATCCATGAGTGTGGGCATGGGCAGCTCTGGCTGGCTGTCACATGAGTCGTGCTCGCGTGCTGCACATCCAAATGATTCACAGCACAGCAATGCACCGCACAGCACAGCACAGCACGCAGAGCACAGCGCAGCACGGCACAGCGCAGCACAACACAGCACAGCTCACCTTCCACCACATGTGCGGCTCCTCGGTACCGCTGCCGGCCACAAAGTGGGGGTGCACCGCCTCAATCAGCTGGGCAGGGGGAAATGGTGAAAACAGGGAGACGTTAGAAAAACCTGAACGAATGCCCAGGCACCAGCAGGGAAGCCAAAAAGTGGGGCTGCACCGCCTCGATCAGCTGGTGGAAAAGGGGCGTTGAGCGGCGGCCACCCGTATGACATGGCAATGGCCAACAGAGGCGACATTACTTGACATCTGTCCTCAACCCCCGGCCCCAACCTCATGAAATTCCCCACCTGCACCGCCCAGCGGTTGTACTTGTCGTCGCCGCTGGCCAGGCCCATGCGGTTGAGCGCAAACGCCCACGTGCTGCACAGCACGGCAGAGAGACCTGCGTGAACAGCTGCAGCAAGGAAGCAGCTTGCTGCATGGCAGCGTGTGGGGTGGCAGCAGCGGCAAACAACAAGCCGCCGCCTTGCACCTGCAGGGCTTGCAAGCAACCACATCACAAAACATTCCCTGCAAATTATACAAACAAGTCCACTTATTTGGTGAGGTAATGAAAGTACTGGCCGTCCCCGTCGGGGTGGCCCTCCCCATGCGCCTTGCCGATGCGCAGGCCGCCCCTGGGAGCATTGGTGGGTGGCGGTGGCGGGCAGCGGTTGTGGTTGGCTGTAAATCGGCAGCAATCTTGTCAGCAAGCCTTAAGGCTGAGTGAGTGGACGGCGGACTGGCATCTCGTGGCCAGTGTGTGGCACTAAAGGTGGTTGATGCGCATGCTGCCCCCGGGAGTTGTCGGTTGGCAGGCAGCAGTGACGGTTGAGGTCAGAGGGCCATGCTGGCGTGGCAGCGAATATTACTGCCTCAGGCAGTGTCGCAGGCAGCGGCATGCCAGGTTCGCGCATCAGAACAGATGCAGCACGCAGCGGCAAGAAGGGCACCTGGTTGGCTCCTCGTCAGTGGCCCCGCCCAGCCGCGCCTTGCCCGCCCGGTCCCGCCCCAGCGTGTCGTGCACAGCTGGACACGCAACGGGGGGACAGAGTTGGTGGTGGCCGATGTGCCACAGCCAAGGAGGAATGCGTCAGCGGCTGCAGCCGCTGCAGGCGAGCCATGGCAGCCTGCCCCACAGCTTGCGCAAGCTTGCTTTGCTTCAGCACCGCATCGGCTCTGTGTATTTACCGTCGATCAGGCCAGCTGCCTGCTCCAGGTAGCGCCGCTCCCCGGTCTCACAGGCCAGGGAGAGGTAGTTGACGACCCCGAACGCGTCTGTCCATAGGTACCTGTGCGGTTCCATGTGTGGCGCTAGGCAGGTTGAGAAAGGGCAGCTAGCCGTGTGGGCCTGAGGCCAGGCAATGTGCATCGCTGCAACTACGGCAGGCAGGGCAGGGCGGGCGCAGGTGCGGACCATCAGCACCGCAGTAGCACATGCCAGTTTTTCATTCAATCACGTGAATTGTTACCTGCTCTTGTTGTCTAGGTAGGGTCGTGGACGCCAGTCCTGCGGGGTGGCGGCGACTTGCAGCCAAGTCGGGCGGGGTGCGGCGGCCGCGGCGACCGGCGAAACCCTACCCGCCTCATCACCTTGACCTGCGGGCCGGTCACCGGCCCGTAAACATGATCAACTACCGCCCGCGCGGCCGCCAGCCGCCCGGCAGGGCTCAGAACGTCGTGCAGTGCGTGGGAAAGTGAGCCAGGCGCCGCCATGGCGCTCACATTTCACGGAGAGAGTGTGTGCGGTTTCTGTGCGTTGGAAATGACGCCCGACACTGCCGGAAGCGCGGATTCGAGGAAAGCACAGGCGGCGGCGGCGAGGGGTGCACGGCAGCGCTGGCTTAGCGATTTTGCACAGATCGTCTGCCCTTGCCCTGGCTGGCCAACCGCCGCAGAGTCTGTTTTCAAGTGTGGTCGTGTACTGTTTGATGCAAGTGGGGAGGCTGGGCAGCGGGACACGACGCCGCGGCGTGCGTCGAGGCGACGGCGGCGCATGAGGCAGGGGCTGGCGGCACGCTTGGCGGCGCTCGGCAGTGCTTGGCGTATTAGGCTCACGCGTAGATCCCATCCACAGCGCCTGTGTTGCGTCCCTGCAGCCCAGAACCCTGAGCCGCTCCCGAGCAGACGACTGGCTGGCCGCGGCCCGCTCTGGGCTGTTTCATCGCGATCTAAAGGTCGACTGAACTGTGTCTCGCCGCTGCCGCCGCTGCTTGCAACCACGCCGCCGCTGCCGCTGCCGCTGCCGCTGCCGCTGCCGCCGCCGCCGCCGCCGCAGCTGCCGCCGCTGCTCATGCTCCTCCTTGCTCACGCACCTGCAGATGACCTTCGAGCTGAATGATGACGTCAAGCAAGGCCTCAGGATTTTCGCCACAGTGCTGGGAGCCCTGGGTCTGGTGGCCGCCATCTGCACCGTGTGTGAGACTGAGAGTGCGGCTTCCCGCTGCTCCTGCTGTGTGCCGCTGCCCGCGCTGGCTGGCTGCTCTGCTGCACCACCCCAAACCCGCCCTCGCTCCTACTCGCCCCAACGTGCGCAGGCTGGCTGCTGCTGTTCCACTTTGCGCTGAAGAAGCTGCCGCCGGTCCAAGAAGCCCTCGGCCTCAAGTGCGCCTTTGTTTCGCTGTTGGCACAGCTGGGTGGTTGCACCGCCGCTGCCTGCGATGTGCGATGGCTGGTTGCACCACCTGCAATGTATAGCGGCTGGTTGCCTGCCGCGATTGCTGGCTCGCTGCTTCCTGCTGCACACATGCATGGCGCGGCACAACCATGCCCTGGCGGTTGGCTGGTGTTGCTCATGCAGGAAGCGGGACAAGCCGACCCTTGAGGAGATGCGGCACGAAATTGATGCACTCAAGGTGCGGAAGCAGACTTTGGACCCTGCAGCTGCCTGCAGCGTGTCACTTCGTAGGCAGTGTTTACACGTGCTTGCACCTTCCACTGCACGCGTGCAGTGCGTACCAAGCTTGCACTTTCGACTGCCGCCACAGCTTCCGGCAGACCCTGGTTTCTTCTCCAACCCCTCCCAACGCTCGTATGCAGGCCCAGCTGCGCGCGGCGCAAGCAAGCAACCAGCGTGGCACGGGCGGCGGCAGCCAGCCGCCGCTGTCCACCGGGCAGCAGGGCCTGAGGGCGCGGCGATAGCTCACCCGCGGCTGCCTTGAATCATCACATGCTTCAAACGGAGTGTTCAACATGTGTGCTTCTGTGCAAGCGGCTTGGATTAAACCGACCAAGTCTGTGCAGCCCTGGTTCCAACCGCACAACCCTTGACAACATCTTGCCTGCCGCTGGCTCACTCGCTTGGCCGGCTGGGTGGGCGGTGTTGCAGGCGCCAGCGCGGCTGCCTGCTGCGCGAGGGCGGCCGTCCCGCTGTGCCTGCTGTGCCTGCTGTGCCTGCCGTGCCTGCTGAGCTGCCGCTCGACGTGGCGGGAGCGGAGCCAGGGGTGGGCGCCCGTCCAAGGCCAAGCGGCGCCTGCTGCTGCTGCTGCTGCTGCTGTGCTTGCTGCTGCTGCCCCTCCGCAGGCTGCCAGGCAGGCGCCATAGCTGCAGGCGACAGCTCCGGCAGGGCCCCGCTCGCAGCCGGCTTGAGAGCAGGAGGCGTGGCGATGGTCCCTGGCGCAGCGCCCTGTGCAGTGGGCGCGGTTGCCGGCGGCCCCTGGCCTTGCACTGCCCGCTGCCACCAGCTGCCGGGGCATATCGCTGGCTCAGCGGCTGCCGCTGCCGCTGCCGCGGCTTCTGCTGTCGCCTCAGCCTCAGCTGCCGCCACCACAGCAACCGCGCCCGCCACGTCCTCTGGAGTCAGCGCACCCTGCCGCTGTGCCTGCTGTGCCTGCTGTGCTGTCCCCATCGACGCCAGCTGGACTGCACCCCCCTGCCCTGCTGCACCAGCTGCCTCCCCAGCTGCTGCACCACCAATCTGCTCTCCCGCAGCTGGCTCTTCAACCGCCAGCAAATCCTGCTCGCCCCACACCTGAGCCGCCAGCAGGGCAAGCTCCAGCAGGGAATCAACTGACCCCGCTGTTTCCAGCTTGCCGCCGCCTCGCTCATCCTCCTCTGCTGCCGCCGCCTCGGCGGCAGCCCCAGCTGAGGAAGCCGCCTCTGCCTCTGCCGCCCAACCGGCTGGCGTGCCGCCCCCGGCTGCTGTGCGCCCAGCCGGTCCGACAGCTGGCTCGCCGGCCGCGGCAGGAGATGCTGCCCCTGCCTCTACCCCTGCCTCTGCCTCTGCCTCCTCTGGGCCTGCTGCTGCCGCTGGTGTTGAAGCCGCATCCACACCCACAGCCTCGCTCAGCACATCTGTTGGGAGCTCCGGAGTGAGGGCTTCGTATTCCAGCAGCAAATCACTGGTGGGGTCGGAGACGGCGGCAGCGCCAGGGGCCGCCTGCAAAGACAGAGCGTCCAGCAGCTGCCTGCGGCACGCAGCAGGGGTGCGGAGCTGTGGGTTAATCTGACTGATGACGCCATCCGTGCAGGTCGGGCAGCGGGCAATCCCGCTGTAGTGACCACCCGCTGTGCATGCCGAGGGCACGTTGGCAGCATGGCGGCAGTCAATCCATGCAGCAAGCAGACCTGCAAGCCTGCAGCCAAGCTTGCCTGAGGATGACTGCCGTGTTGAGCACCCAAGGGAAGGGCCCGCCCGCTGCTGCCCCGGCTGCCGCAGGGGGGTGGCGCATGCCCGGCAGCAGCAGCTGCACGGCGAGCTGGGCCGGGTCCAAGCCGTGCTGCTGCACCAGACCTGCTGCGATGGCCTGCGCACGGGGGGCATGCCGGTTGCAACACTGAACATTGAATGAACATCGAGTGAGATAGATGCCGGCATCCTATTGACTGCCTGCCAGCCTGAGAAGCAGATGCGGAGCCCAACTGAAACGCAGGCATCGCTCATCTGTGCGATCGCGCCGACGCTGGCGCTGGTAGGGCACAGCAGGTGGGTCAGGCGCCACTGCACGGTGCACTGGGGGCCCGGACGCAGCCGCACAACCACCTTGGGCACTCCTCCAGCCTGCAGGCCCACAACCAGAGGCAGGCTCCGAGCCAGGCTCCGGGCGAACTGCAAGGGTTGGGCAGCAGCGGGGTGGGGGCGGAATGAGGGTTGGACCGGGTTTACCTCCATGGGATGGGCAGCCAACGGCAACACTGCGCCTCAAGCCTTCGCTCGCATGGCGGCACTGCCTCCCTGCCCCCGGGGTAGACAGTACACCACTTAGAGTAGACCCCTCACACCTGCGGTGCAAAGCTCCGCTGTGCCTGGTACCGCAGGCGCTGCTCATGGTACTGCAGAGCCGGCTCGGGCGCATCCCCCGCTTGCTCGCTGGGCCCGCCTGTTGAAGCCGAGTTGGCAGGCTGCGGAGCCGCCGCTGCTGCTTCAGCTGCGGCTGGCATGGAGGGGGTAGTCTGCGGGCCGGCGGCTGGCGCCGCGCAAGCTGGAACGGGAGGCCGGCCGGCAATCTGCGGCTGGGCTGGCCAGCCGGCCGTGCTGCTCAGCTGCTGGAGGCTCAGATGAGCGGCAGAAGACCGCGGGTGCAGGGGTGGCAGCCCCGCCAGCGGCGGCAGGCCGGGAGCGGCGGGTGCCCGCTGGCCTTCTGATGCAGCGCCCTGGGAGGGCAGCTCACTGCCCTGTAGCAGCTCCTGCAGGCTGCGCTTGCGTGGCACGCGGCTGTCAGGGGACAGCCCCGAGGGGATGCGCGGCGGCAGCTGAGGCGTAACCTGCTGTGGCGCACCCGCCGCCGCTGCGGAGGCCGGCATGCCTGCTGTTGGCGAAGCTGCACGCAGTGAGCGGCCCCCTGGGCCTGTACGCTGCTGTGTCTGCTCCATCAGGCCCTCCCAGGCTCCGGACGCCGCCTGAGCAGCAATGCGAGGCGGGCGGCGGTGCCCAAGCGAGGCCGTGGTCCAAGGCTGGGCCACCGTCGGCGCGGGGGCCCGGGGCGGCGGCGGCGCGGCAGAGGAGGCCGCCCGCTCCAGTTGCGGCTGCAGGGGTGTGTCTGATGGTTGCACCGCAGGCTGCTCAGCGCCTGGCTGGGGCTCCTGGGTGCCACTCGGGGACAGTGCGGCCGCCAGTAGCGCCTCCTCGTTCAGGAGCCCGCTCGTTACGGCCCTGTAGACATCGGCGCTGGATCCGCCCACATGGGAGCGCAGCCAGCCGTCCATCCACGCTGTTCGTGCCTCTGGTAGGGCTGCTTCACCTCGATCACCACTCGGCCACCTGCCCTGGGGTTGCTTTAATTCGGAGTCCATTGGCAGAGCGAGTGCGCTGCAATCCAGCGTCCCATGCAGGTGGAAAGTCCCATACTGCCTTCCAGTCACAGCTCTACAGCTCTTTCACTCGCGTTTCAATAACACACAAAACAATCATCGACCGGTGCCGCAGGAACTGGAGGAGGCAAGGCGGGAGGAGGTGGGGCGCCGCGTCGGGCTGGCGCTGCCGCCGCCCTCGCTGCCGCCGCCGCAGCTGCTGGCACAGGCACGGGAGGGGCTGGCCAGGCCCAGTGCCCGGCTGGGGCTGACCCGGCTGGCGCACCCGCTGGGTCCCGCTGGCCCGCTGCCCTGCACCTCCCGCAGCCGCGAAATGAGCTCGGCATTCTCGGCCACCATGCGGCGGTGCGTGGCGGCGGCAGAGCGCTTCTCCGCCTCCAGCGCCGCTCGCAGCTGCTCCACCGACTGCTGCAGCGTGGCAATCTGCCTGCGGCAGGGAGCGGCGGGGGTGTGCGGGGCAGCGGTGTTGCAGGCGGGAGATGCGCCAACTTGCCAAGTCGGGTTCTGCCCCGCCAAGCGGCTCATCCAGCCTGCAGGTGGTGGGCAGTACTCCCACGGCTGTGCACGTCAACGGTCCGGAACTCACCGCTGCGCGGCCTCGTCCGCACCGCCCCAGGCGGCATTGCTCCCGGCGGCGGCCCCCTCCGCAGCTCCTTTGGCCTTGGCGCCCTCGGCGGCAGCGACATGGGTCTGGAACAGCTGCTTGACCGACGCCTTGAGCTGGTCGGGCGACTGGATGTGCTCCACAGCGAGAGCGATGCCGCCCTGCATCTGCCTGCAGGGGCGGTATGGCGGGGGGCAGCAGGGTGGGGGTGGAGGTCAGGGCAGTGAGAGGATCGGTGGCGGCAGCTTTCGTGCACAGCCACCGCACACACTGTATGACTGTAGCTGCATAGCGGCGTCCTGCGCCAGCCATGCTCAAGTGTCCCAGCCTGCGCTCCCAGCCGAGCATGCCCCGCCCATCTGTCAATGCTCAACGCTCAGCAAGCCCCTCACCTGATTTTGTGGTGCGCCTCCGCCAGCGCCGCCCGCTGGCGCGCAACCTCCTTGTGCAGCGCCGCCTGCGGGGCAGAGGAGCACAAAAGCACCGGGCCCTCCTCAGCAAGCCTCATCCCGCTTGCCACCAGTGCTGCTTCCCTGAGAGCTTTTCAAGCTGGCTCCACATCCGGCCACCCATTTGCCACCAGCAGCATCCTCAGCATCTAGACCATGTAAAACACAACAGCCGAGTGAGTATTGGACAAAGCAAAGCGCACTCACCTCGCGCTGCTTGCGCCCCTCCAGCTCCAGCGCCACGTCGGCGTGGGAGCGCCCCACCTCCCCCACCAGCGCCTCCATGTCCTGGTTCGGGACAGCAAGGAAACGCGGTTTGAATGCTTGATATCAAAAGTAAGCTGCGCTTCCGCAGTGCAGCCGGTGTGACGGGCACCTGCTCGTTCATGAACCGTGGCAGCATACAAGACTGCCATGCCTCGAATCAGCTACGCTTTTTTGTGACAGCACGCTGTTGCACTCCCTTGCCACTGCTGCCAGGTGGCCATATGGCTTCATGCAAGTCCGCAGCACGCCACAAGGCCTGGCCAGGCAGCGCTCCCCACTCACCTCCACCCTGCCGCGCATGTCGGCCAGCTCGGCGGCCTTGGGGTCCAGCTGCGCCTTGAGCTCCGAGATGGAGTACTCCAGCACAAACTTGAACTTCTCCAGCTCCTGCGCAGGCACAGCAAAGAAAAAAAGAGGCCACGTGGAGTGAGGGGGCCAGCTGGGTATTAAGCCCAGGGGGGACCCCAGCCACCTGCACACGCACAGCGCCCCCAAGCGCAAGCCATCACTGCGTCATGCGGCAGGCTTGGGGCGATGCTGCTGCTGCTTCGCCAGCGGTGGCTGGGCTGCGGCGGCAGACAACCAGCCACTGCAACAGGCCGCCTGGCGCCCCAGCCGCCCAGTCGCCCACCCGCCCAACAGCGTTCACCGCACCCCAGCCAGGTGCACCCCAGCCAGGCCCATGCTTGCCTGGGTGCTGTGCTTCAGCTCAAGGATGCGCTTCTCCTTCTCGGCAATCGCCTCGTCGCGCCCCGCCACATCCCGCTGCGGGCGCCAAGGGGGCGAGGCACAGCAGCATGAGCGGCAGCGGCAGCGGCTGCCTCAGCTTGCTGCGGCAACGGTCTGACAGGCTTCTTAGGGCAGCGGTGACCCTTTCTGTCCAAGTGCCACTTACATGCACACAGTGGGTGCACCTAGCAGGGACATGATCCCACCTGCAGGGCGGCCACGTCGCGGCGCAGCCCCTCAATCACGCCCTGCAGCTGGCGCTTCTCGGCCTCAGCGGCCCTGCGGGCGAGGAAGCAGCGGGGGCACAGCGGTGACACAAATGCCATTGGTGTAACGGCTTCGCTGCAATCAACTGCCCAGCGCCGGCGGCAGCAGCAGCAGAAGCAAGCAGACAGACTGTGTTGCGCCGACTCGGCGCAGTGATTTTGCAAACCATCAACCATCCACCCACCCCACCATCCCCACCTGAGTGCGCCCTTGCCCTCCTCAATGGCCTTGAGCTGCTCGTCAAAGCGCTTGCGCAGCAGGCCATTCTCGCCCTTGAGCCGCACGTTGGCATCGCCCTCCACCTGCAGCTCCTTGCGGTACCTGCGGAAAGGAGAAGCAGAACTGTAAATATTGTGAAGTGAATTGAAGAACAGAGGGGCAGGCGGATGCGCCGCTGAACAGACGCATGCCAAGAACAGAGGGGCAGGCGGATGCGCCGCTTGAGATGAACAGACACATGTTCGCTGCTGCCGCAGCAGCGGTACCGGTGCTCCCTGCCCCCACCCCCAAAGAAGAAGGAAAGAAAGACGACGCCCTGGGGCATGGGTTACGGAAGCAGGCGGGGCGAGATGGCCGAGGGCCGGGCCCGTCCCGCTACCGCCCCCACCCCTCCCTCGCCTCACCGCTGCTCGAGCTCCTCCACCTCGCGGTACCGGTGCTGCCTGCCTCCCACCCCCACCCCTCCCTCGCCTCACCGCTCCTTGAGCTCCTCCACTTCACGGTCCACATCCTCCTCCATCTGCCGCCGCACCTGCCATAGAGGCATGAACACATCGCAACACACTCACTGCAAGTCCGTGCAAAGCCTGTGCAAGTCAGTGCAAGGCAA
Source organism: Chlorella sp. Dachan (assembly GCA_006782975.1). Classification (NCBI taxonomy): domain Eukaryota; kingdom Viridiplantae; phylum Chlorophyta; class Trebouxiophyceae; order Chlorellales; family Chlorellaceae; genus Chlorella; species Chlorella sp. Dachan. The sequence continues at coordinate 422,244 of RRZL01000056.1, read as the reverse complement.
TACACGCCCCGCAATACACCATGACCTACGACCCGCGGTCGTCACCGCTGCCTTGCCAGGCACCCTATGCCAGCGTGTGCCCAACACAGCTTGAAGTGGCCAGCTGCGCACCTCGGCTGCCTCCTGCGTTGCATCGTCCTTCTGGGCCGCCAGAGTGCCGTAGCGTGCCTGAGGTGTTTGCAGGGAGTGTTTGCACCAAGCAGAGGGAGTGTTTGCACCAAGCAGGGTGCAGCTGGTCATGCAGAAGCCGTCACGCTAGCGGGTTGGAGCACCTGCCAGCCACACAGCATGCAGCAAGGAGCTGCTGCTCCCAACACCTCACCCGCTCCTCCGCAAGCTGCGCCCGGTGGGCAGCCATCAGCTCCTCCACCTCCTTAGCGTGCGCCGTAGCCGTCTCCGCCATCCGCTTCTCCCACCTGCGGGGTGAGCATCACAGCAAGGCTGTCCTCTGGCCCGTCCAACATTGTGCTTACAGGAGCTGTAACTTGATGCAACACACACAGGACGCCAACTGCGACGATCCAGCCAAGCCCCGTCCAGCCCACCTGGCGGCCAGTGCCTCCTTGCTGTCTGCCAGCTCCTGGTACCGCTCCATCTCGTGGATCAGCTTCTGCTGGAACTGCGGGGAGCAGGCAGGGAGGGCAACAGGCTGGTGGGTCAGAAAACGCACTCATTGCAAGCTTGTGGCCCCTGGCGCTGGCCTGTATCTCGCCAGTGCCCATCCAACCCTCCAACCTAATGCATCTGCATGTCCACCACTGCATGTTCACGGCGTTTCTCATGCCCCTTACTTGTGTGCCCCACCCCACCNCACCCCACCACCCACCTGGGTGTCCAGGGCCACCACCTGCGTGCTAGCCTGCTCCTCTGCCGCCCGCAGGCGGCCCTCGTACCGCGCCTCCAACGCCGCACGGTCTGCCAGCAGGGCGTTGTAGCTGCAGGTGGGGTTGAGAGGGGCAGCAGGTGCAATACAGTGCTTGAGGGCGGGGTATCCTGCAGTTGGTAAGCCGACCGCTGCAGCCGCGCTGCACCGCAAAGCACCTGTTCGATTTGATCAACTCTTGCGTGAATCAGGCCTGCCATGTGCACAGCCGCCCCCTCACGCACCGCTCCGCGACGGCGGCAGCCTCCGCGGCGGCCTTGTCGGTCAGATCTCGCACTTTCTCATTCAGCGCCAGGTCTCGCAGCTTGAGTTGGTACTCGTTCTGGGCGGTCACCTCCGCCACCTGTGGCCGGGTGGGGGCGCGTGGTGGTGGTGGGTGGGGGGGGAGGATGAGCACCAGGAGCTGGTGCAGCATGAGCCAGTTGCCACTTCAGGTTCTGCTGTGCTGCTGTCGCGAGCACCCACGGCTGCTCAACAGCAAGGGCACCCAGCTGGACAGCAACGCCCCGCCTCAGGCACAGAACCACAGCATGTATTAGCAGAACCACTGCACAGCCCCCGCCACCGGCCCACCTGCGCCTCCAGCTCCGCCATGCGCTCCCGCCGCTCGTCGATGTCGCCCCGCCCCACCAGCACCTCCTCACTGAAGGGCAGGCCCTCGCCCTCCCGCCGCCTGCGCGCAGGGGCAGTCCAGTTCATGGCGCAGTGAAATACCGCCTCAGCCTCTCGCCTGCTGCACTCCACACAGGCCAGTGTGCTGCAACTGCTGAAGTTCAAAACGCGCCACAACCAACCTCAACCACAGCTCACGTGAGGAAGCGGGCGGTATCGCGGTCGCGCACGTCAAACACGTGCAGGCAGCCGTCGGCGGTGGCGGCAAACAGTGTGCTCTCATCACGCGTCAGCGCCAGGCGCGTCACGGGGGCGCCGCCGCAGCGGACCTGCGCAGCAAGGAGAGTCGCGCGAGCGATGCAGGTGGGCTGGTGGATAGGTAACCATACTCCCACCGGCCGCCAACCGCTAAGCACGCAAGCCAGGCAGCTGAGCTCCAGCTCAACGAGCTCCCCAGGGTTTCGCACCGCCTGGAAGTCTGGGGTGAGCGGCAGCTTGTAGGCGCGGACGCTGCCGTCCTCACTGGCAGCAAACAGGAGCCGGCCGCCTGCGGGAGGGCGGAGGCAGAGTTGCAGATTCACCAGGCGGCGTAACTTGCGCAATGTGCAATGCATGTCATGCAAGGCGGCAATGCAGGCACGAGGAACCCATGACTTGACTTGCAACAGCAGCCTGCCCCACCTGGCCCGGGCGCCACCAGCTGAGTGATCACCGTGCCGGCATCCACCTCAGCAGTTACTGCCAGCCCGCTGCCGGAGGTTGTCTCCTCCAGCAGACGCAGCTTCTTGTCCAGGGAGGCAGCAAAGATGGATGCGCCAGCAGGGCTGGTGCCAGCCGAGCCGCTGTGCATGCCGGCCTGCAGCGCAAGTGGGATGCCTGTTGAGCAGCTGCCTCCGGAGGCACTGGCTCCAGCGCATCGCGCCAAGGCCCAGCAGCTTAGCAGCTCGAGTCCTCCCTGCCAGCTCCTCCCTGCCAGCCCCATACTCACCACAGCGGTGTAGCTCCAGCCCTTCTGCACAAAGTCGCGTGCCCGCCGGCCCTCCTGCACGCGCCACTCGTACACCGCTCCGTCCACGCCAGCGGTGACGAGCATGGCGTCATCCGGAGACCACCACAGGCCGCGCACCTGGGGCGAACGGCAGAAGGGCAGGGGGCATGCTGGCGCAGGCAATTGGGAGGCGTGCACGCCTGCTGACCGCGGCACAGCACCGCAAAACAAGCCGGACCGTCCATGAAGCGGCGCACCTTGCCGTTGTGGCCGCGCAGCACCACCAGGCTGGCGCAGGTGTAGGTGTCAAACACGTGCACTGCATCCGGAAGCAAACAGGGGCACAGGGGGCAGCAAGGTTGACGCTGAGCATGGGCAGCGGCAAACCGGCTTGCATGGCCTACCAGAACGGCCGCGGATTGCACCACAAACGCCACTCTCTGCCAGCCCACCCGGCACCCACCTGTGTTGCCGTTCATGGCGGCAAAGTACTGGCCGCCATTTGAGAAGCAGCAGTCGCGAGCGGCCTTGATGGGCAGCTCCTTGATCACCCGCAGGTCATCTGGCCAGAGGCAGCAGCAGGGGTGGAAGGTGAGTTGAAGCATGGTTGGGCAAACCACTCAGTTGGCAAGCAGGCTGCGGGATGCACCCGGTTGGCCCCACAGATGTGGCACACACGCTGGCATGCGCATGCGCTCCTGTCAGCCTAGCCCATCAGCCGCACCCACCCGACAGCACGGTCATGAGGCGTAGCTTATCGGCAAAGCCGGCCAGCAGCAGGTAGCCGGTGGGGTGCAGCGAGAGGCTGTGGGCCGGCTCATCAAACGCCTTGACCTGCAGGGGGGGAAATGGAGGGGAGCATACCCCTGCGGCGCTCTTGATTGCTGCCTTGCACTTGACCTCGCGGTGGCAGCCACCGCACCGGAACACTCACAGCCCTGGAACGGCACACCAGCCAGCCGACCCAATCCCACACCCCACCCACCAGCTCCGCCGACTTGTCCTGCCAGTTCCACACGCGCAGCGTGCGGTCGGCGCCCGCCGTGGCCACCACCGGCCGGCGCACGCAGGTGGCCAGCCCAGTGATCTCCCCCGCATGGAACGCCGGCGCCAGCGGCTGCAGACCGCTAAACACGCCCTTGCGTGCACCGGGCGCCACCGCCAGCTGCAGCAGCTGGGCATCACTGGTCAGGCAGGCGATGCCCTCGTCGCCGGGGCAGACGGCCATGCTGCAGGCGTGGGGCGGTGCAGGGCCCGCTCCTGCCACGGCAGTTGTGCCTGCCGCTGCCGGTGGCGCACCCACATCTGCTGCCACAGCACTGCTGCTGCCTCCGCTGGGCACGGGGAAGGTCTTGATGAGGCGGTAGGGCTTGCTGTCGCTGTCGCGCTCATAAGCGCACAGTGTGCCGCCGCTGGTGGCCACTACAAAGCCCTACAGGGGCGCAGACGGGTAGTGCAACGCGACCATGATGAGTGGTGAGGTATAGCACCTGCGCCCCAGCCAGCTGCGCCATTCGCGAATGCAACACACTCCGCCGCAACAACTGCGCCCCACCCCACCCTCCAGCGCCCACCTTGCTGTGCGCCGCCAGAGATGTCACGCCGGCCCCGTCCTCTAGTGCCAGCGCCTGCTTCACTTCGCCGTGAGCCACCACCAGCACCTCTCCCCGCTTGGTGCCCACTACAAATGCCGCCTCGCTGCCAGCCGCGTCGCCGTCCAGCAGCCAGGCATGGCATGTGTAGCCCTGCGACTCGCGCTTGGTGAGCGCGGTGGGCAGCGGCCGCAGCGTGTTGCCCTCCTCGATCTGGTACAGGCAGCAGGTGCGCTCGCCCACCACGCTGATCAGGTGCGGGTCGTCGCCTGCAGGGTCGGGTGGGCGGCGGTTGGGAGGCGGTTGCGCATGTGCACATGCCATGGCAGCGCCGCCTGATGACGCGTGGCACTTGCTATGCCGCCCCCTCTGCCAGCACCCACCCGGCTGGAAGGCGCACTGCGCCGCGGCGTGCCCCGGCTGCGTGACGGTGCGCACGCTGGCCACCAGCTTGGATTTTTCCCACGCCCACAGGCACAGCGTCCAGTCGGGCGCGCCGCCCTGCGCCACCAGCAGGCGGCCGTCGGCGCTGAACGCCACCGACACAAACTCCTGTAGTGCCGTTGTGGGAGGGGGGGGATGGCACAGTCGCTCGTGCTGGTGCTGAGAGGCAGGTTGCCGCACATTCAAGCGACCTCCGCGGCGGCCCCGCACCTTGGCGGCGTCGGCGGGCGGCGCCAGGACCTTGCGGCGCTTCAGGGTCTGGGCATCGAACACCGTGATGGTGGAGCGCTCGGGCCCCCGCTCCGCCAGGGCCAGAAGGCGCTTGGCGGGGCAGGCCGCAAAGGCCGTGGGCCGCGCCTCGGGGCCGCCCGACAGCAGGCGCTGCACCCGTGCATCCGGCTGGTACAGCACCAGGGAGTGGCCGGCGGGGTAGATCAGGCAGCCCTCGTCCAGGTAGGCCAGAGGGGAGGCGGCGGCAGAAGCGGCGGCGCCCCAGCACCACCTGCATGCGAGGCGGGGCGGGGCGTGCGGCGTTACACGCGCTTTGTCGCAATGTACGGACCTCAAATTACCCGCCACTCGCCTGGCCTGGAGCGGAGCGGCCCCCGTTGGGAGGGCGGCAGGTGCGGACGCCATGTTGACTGGCCTAGGAGGGCATTGAAACGGCGTGTTCCGGGCGGCCGGTCCCAATGAAGCGAAATGGAACAACTCAGGGCAGCCTTCATCACCCAGCCAAATGCGCCGCCGCCTGCCGTGCCCGCTGCCGCACCGGCCGCCCCAACCTCTACTTGAGGCTCAAGTCCCCTTCACAGCTCAGTGCTGGCACAACGAAATGAGAGCCTGGTGAACATGCTCAACACTACAAATCAAGAAATAACCAACCACCCCGCCATCACTGACCCTCGCCCGCTGCTGCCGCGCCGCCCGCTGCTGCCGCCGCTCCCTCTGCCGCAACCCCTGCCGCGTCCGAGGGCCCCGCGATGCGGCGGTACACGTGCCGCCACGTCTTGCCTCCGTTGCGCGCCACCTTCTGCCCCTCCTCCGTGCCCTCCAGCAGCAGCTGCGCCGCCGGGTCGTTAGCCAGCTCCTCCTCGCTGACCCGCTCAAACAGCGGGTGTGCCTCCAGCTTGTCGCGCTGCAGGCCGGGAGCAGGTTGGTGCTGGGCGGGTGAGGAGTACACGGCAGGGCACAGCCGCATCGCGCCTGCGCCCTGGCTGCAGCGGCTCCAGCTTCACGCGCGATGCACACGTGCAGGCTGGGACGACACTCGCGGCCGGACAGGCACAGTGGCCCCAAGCGCTGCGGCAAGCCTCAGCTCTCGGCAGCGGCCGGCGCCAGCGTCGACAACCAGCAAGCCCTCACAACCGCAGCACAAAAGCGTCATCGATACATCTCACAGTTGCATTTCAAACATCCTGTCAACATAGTCGACCTGCCCCCGAAGCGCATCGTGCCCCACATCGCACCCTGCCACAAGGCAGGGGGCCCATTCGCACCTGCCAGTTGCCCAGTTCATCAATACATCCAGCAGTAGCATTGCTAGCAACCTGCCAAAACCGCACCCTGTCCCAATTTTATGATCATCATCAAACCACATCAATTCGCACCTGCCAGTTGCCCAGGTCCTCCACGTCGGTGATGGTGTACAGCAGGCCGCCGGGGCGCAGCAGGTAGGCGTACCTGCAGGCCGGGCAGCAGGGCGGCAGCCGCAGGAAAGTGAGCAGGCCAGCAAAGCGGGCGAGCGGCGTGGGAGGCTGCGACTGTGATGACATGCCAAGTGAGCGGCGGCGGCGTCATGCCATCCTGGGGCAGGCAAACCGCACGGTCCAGCACCCCGCATGTCTGAAGCGTGCCCCAGCAGTGCCGCACGCTCACTCTGCCAGCAGCGTGCGCTGGATGATGCGCCGCCGGTGGTTGGCCGCCTTGAAATGGGGGTCCTGCAGGCGATGGGCGTGGTGGATAACAATGATGCGGATTAGGCAAGTTTGCAGAAATGATGGCGACTCGCAGCTGGAAGTCGACTCCTCGCCCCGCCCCAGCCTGCACAGCAGCAGGCGGACTGCGGCCGTGAAGGAAGGCAGGCCGTGGACAACATCATTAGGTTGCATGATCGGTCCCCAAACAAACACCAGCACCAGTCACATCGGTGTCTGTAGGCGTGCAGGCAGGCACGCCCCCGCGGCAGCGGCCACGGCATGCCCCGCCTGCAACAGTCGCAAGGAGAAGCTGCACCCTTTGCTGCGCCTAGTGCCCCCTGCTTCGCTCACCGCAAACAGGAGCCTCACTCACCGCAAACAGGAAGAAGAGCTTGGTGAGCTGGCCCTTCTTGAAGTAGTTGGTCAGGAACTTCATGGCGTTGGTGCGCACCTGCAAAGAAAGAATGAAAGGAAGAAAGAAAGAAAGAAAGAATGGGCCTTGGGCGTGGACGGAGGGGGGGCAGCTTGGTATTAAGCCCAAGTGGCACCGTTGGTGCGCACCTGCAGTGCAGCGGCGCGGCGGCAGTGCGGCGTGGTGAGGCCGGCGGCGGGCGGACATGCTTTCGGCAGCAGGACAGCGGGCTGAGGCCGGCGTCGGGTGGAAATGCTTTCGGCAGCTGCGTGAGCCTGCCTGAAGGACGCGGCGAGGCACCTGCCCAGCTGCAGCGTGGCGGCAGCGGCTACGCGGCATACAGGGTGTGAAACAGGCAGGCAAGCAACCAGCAGCAGGCCAGCAGGCGGCAGCAGGCGGGCGCACCACGCTGGCGTTTTGGTATTTGCCGGGCTGCTGCTTGCGCAGCGCCAGGATGCGCTCCTTCACATACTCTGCATAATGGGTTCATGAGGCAAGGAAAGGAGTTTGAGTGACCCTTCACATACTCTGCACAGCGGTTGTTGAGGCAGGCTTTTGAGTGACAACTGTTGAGGCAGGCTTTTGAGTGACAACTGTCGAGGCAGGCTTTTGAGCAACGAGACACCTGCAGAAGGCTGGTCCAGCTAGTGACCCAGCCCGCAGAAGCGCGGCGCCATGCCCACCGCCAACTTGCCAGGATTCTCGGCGCACTCAACATCCCGGTGTTGCCGCTGCCCAACCGTCCACCCACCCGTCACTTTGTCGCGCAGCTCCATGCCCAGCACCAGCTTGTCGGGATAGGCCTCGGCCAGCCGCACGGTGAGCCCGCCAAAGCCGCAGCCCACGTCTGCAAAGTCCACCTGGAGATGGAGAAGCAACGGCAGTCAGCATGTTGCACAGGCCCATTTCAACCTGCACAACCACGGCCTGCAACTGCACGCTTCATGCACCAAGCCAAAAAGCGGGCTGCAGCAGCTGCGGCAGGCCAGCAGGTGCCTCACATGCATCTGCTTTGTCAATTTTACACAGCCGCCAGTGCACCAACTCGGCGGCTGCGGCACCGCCGGCATGGAAAGCAACACAACTTCCCGCATTTGCCAAACTTCACACATTCGTGCCCCGCACCTCTGGTGGCGCCTGGCCGGCTTCAGCCGCCTTGGCATGCAGCTCAGGATAGTGTGCGGCCCTGTGACAGGCAGAAATGGGTGCAGAATGCGGGCACATGTGATGCACCTGTGCAAGGCATCATCGCTTGCAGCATGGCATTGCCCGGCCCGCCCGCATCGCACATGGCCTTCGACACGCCAGGATGCAACCTCATGCCCCAGCTCACCAGTCGCAGTGGGCGGGCGAGAGCGGCACGGGGAAGGAGGCGTCATTCAGTGGGTTGCTGTGGGCACGCATGCGGTACATCGCCTTGCGCGGCGCCTTCACCACCTGCATGTCGAGGGGATGCGAGGGCTAGGAAGGATGGCAACAGCAGGCAGCGGTGGCGGCGGCGGCGGCAGGCGGCAGCGGCAGGCAGGCGGCAGCCGCGCACATGCATGGGCATATGCCACGGGCTTGCCTGCTCGCCCTGAGCGGCGCCCTCCTCCTCGCGAGCGCGCTTGGGCGCCATAGTGAGCTCGGAGGCGGCTGCTCTTCGGCCTGGAGCGTTGCCAGGTACACAGGTGCGTCGACAGTTGCTCTGATTGTTCGTAGCAAATGCATTGCGGCGCCAGAAGCCCTCCAGTCTACTTGCATGGATGCTGAGTGGACCGGCCCTCATGGCGGCCCTCCCGGACCTCCATGGCGCTAGTCGGTGCTCGCTGTGTGCCCAGGACATCTAGCGAGCGCGCCAAGATGGACCCCGCCAAGGCAAGTGTGCTCGCGGGGGCTGGCGGCACTTGCAGGGCCCCGAGCTGGTATCGGCATGACGACAGCAGCGCACAGAGCCGGGTGTGGCCGCCACAGGCCGCCCAGGCCCGCTCTACACGAGAGTGCTGCGTCAGCCTGCGCCAGAGCGCCCTCGTCGCCCCTGCTGGCTGCCTGGCGCGGCTGCCCGCGATCCCGACACAAGATCGGCGCGGAGCAACGCCCCGCCGGCTTGTTCCCGCAGCTGCGCCGCCGCCTGCCGCTACCGCTGCCGCCGCCTGCCGCCAACCCCGCCACACACTCACTGCAGCCTTGCCTTTCCTCACCCTGCAGTACCGCCCTTCCTCGGCATTCAACTCGCCGCACTGGACCACCAACGGCGGCGCGCCGGTGAGAGGGGGCGGAGCCTCAGCACTGCAGGGCAGCCGCTGCCTGAGCAGGCACCGCTGCTGCTGCTGCTCTGGGCAGCTGCGCCGCTGGCCTTGCTGCTGCTGCTGCTGTCCCATCCTGCTCCCCTGCTGCGTCTGCAGGTATGGAACAACAACAACTCGCTGACCGTGGGCGTGGGTGAGCTGCGCAGCTGCTGCTCGGGGACCCCCTTGCTGCCGCTGCTCCACAATGCTTGCATTGGGCTGCTGCCGCTCCGCTGCCGCTGCTGCTGCTGCCTTGCTCTTGAGCGCGGCGCTGACGTGCTGGCAGCGTCTGCGCAGATGCCAACTGTGCGCAATGCAGCTGCAGCTCAGCTGGCCCCCTTGGTGTCCAGGCCGGCTTGAGAAGCTGCCCTCCCTGGTGCCCTCCCATGTCCCGACTGGTGCCTGGTTCAACTGATTGCAGGCGGGCCCATCCTGCTGGAGGACTACCAGCTGGTGGAGAAGCTGGCCAACTTTGACCGGGAGCGCATCCCCGAGCGCGTGGTGCACGCGCGCGGCGCCGCCGCAAAGGGCTTCTTCGAGGTGCGGCCTGGCTGTGTTCTACAGTAGCTCAGCTTGCGTTCCTGGAGGGTTGCCAGTGCCTGGGCGCGTTACCAGGCACGCCAGCCCCGCTTGCACCTTGGCCTGTACTGCAGCGCTGCACTGCCGACCACCCACACCTCCCCTCCTGCACTGCAGGTCACCCATGACATCAGCCACCTGACCTGCGCCAGCCCCTCTCCCGCCCGAGATCACGTTGGGTTTCGTTCCTCACCTGGCCTGCACCGCCATGCCCCCGTCCTGCACTGCAGGTGACCCACGACATCAGCCACCTGACCTGCGCCGACTTCCTGCGTGCGCCGGGCGTGCAGACGCCGCTCATCGTGCGCTTCTCCACGGTGCGTGTCCACCAAAAAAATGGGGCTTGTGCGGGGTGTGGGGGGCTCCGCAAGCAAGGAGGCGGGTCAGCAGCTCGGCATGCAAGCACCGCTTTTTGCTCGCACTCCCACCCGTTTCCAACCAGTTCTGACACGTGACCCACGAGCGGCGCTCCCCCCAGACGCTGCACTTTTGATGCAATGCCACTGCCTGCCCCACAGCCCCAATGCCCGCCCAGCCCTCCCCGCGCAGGTGATCCATGAGCGTGGATCCCCAGAGACGCTGCGCGACCCCCGTGGCTTTGCCGTCAAGTTCTACACCCGGTGGGCTTGCCTGTTCTGTTTGGTTTCAGGGTGTTGAGTTTGTCGCAGTGTGTCGAGTGTGCCGCAAGCTGATTGAAGCGGCCCGCGCGGCCTATGCCGCCAAGGTCAACACCCGGCGGCTGCAGTGCTGTCACTTCCCACACGCTGCATTCATGTCCGCTTGTTTGCAGGGAGGGCAACTTTGACCTGGTCGGAAACAACATCCCCGTGAGTGCTGAGGTCCAACTGCAATTAAGGCACCTGCTGCCCAGGGCTGCGTGCAGTCATCGTCGCAGCTGCTGCGCTCAGCGTTTGATGTGT
>RRZL01000056.1:352913-401264 GCA_006782975.1 Chlorella sp. Dachan | reverse complement strand
CAGCAGCAGCAGCAGCAGCAGCAGCGTGCCCAGCAGCTGTGGCAGCTGCCATTGATGCCCCGCTAGGCTCGGACCCCCCGCTGGCGCGCCTGCTGTCCTCGCTGCCCCGGCGCCTGCAGGCCGACCTGCTGAGCCTGCTGCGCCGGCAGCGCGACTATGTGGGTGCTCGCCGCCAGGACCGCCAGCGTGCGCTGCGCCGCCTGCAGAAGCGGCTGGGCCGGCTGGAGGAGCAGTGGCAGCGGCTGCGGGCGAGCGGCGGGGCGGCGGCGGGGCGGCACCACGCGCTGCGCCTGCTGCAGCGGCTCGGGGCAGCACCCTACCGCAGCAGGAGCGAGCCGTATGCTGGGGCGGCGGCAGCAGCTGAGGCTGCCGTGCCTCTGCTGTCACTGGAAGGCTCGGAGCCTACACTGGGAGGGGAATACCTGCTGGAGGCCACGCTCCGACCGCCCTCTCCAGCCTCGCAGCGGGCTCGCCAGCCTGGGCAGCAGCTGGCGGCAGGGCGGCCCGGCACACCGTCAGCCCTGCCCGCAGCTTGCAACGGCAGCAGCGCCAGGGGAGGCAGCAGGGTGCCATCCTTGCGGGGTGGGGATTGGAGCCCGCCTCCGGCCACGCCACGGCTGCCCCTCTGGAGGGAGACGAGCAGCCCCTGGGGTCAACTGGCCGGCGGATGGCGGCAGCAGGTGCCGCAGTCGCCCCTGGCAGACCAGCCTTTGGACGGCGGGCAGCTCCCTGGCGCCACCACGCCGTCTGCTGCAGGCTGCTCGCCCGCTGCACCCACACAGCAGGGCAGCCCTGCAGGTGGCGGCAGCACGTCGCGCCCGCCCACTGCTCTGGAGCGGCTTAAGCAGTCGCACCTCTACTCCCCGCTGCCCTCCCGTCGCTCCTCATTCACACACGGCGCTGCAGCAGGGGTCCTGCCTGCTGATGCGCTGGTGCAGGTGGCCAGCCCAGGTGTGCAGCAGCAGCAGCAGCCCGACGCATGCAAGGCGCAGGCGGCGGCCGCAGCGGCAGCGACGTCAACGGCACGGCCGCTCACAACCCCTCCCAAGCCAGCGCCCCTGGAGCTGGAGCTGCGGGGCCATGCCATTGGTGCTGCAACTGGAGCAGCGGCACAGGGGGAGGCAGCTGGTGCCGGCGGCGGGGCGCTGGGTGTGCTGAAGTTGCGACTGCGGGCAGGCAGGCTTGCGGCTGCTGCCCTGCGCCCCACCACCGCCCCCAGCTGATGTGGTGGTCTCCAGCTTTTCTGTGTAATCTTATAATGGCACCAGGTGGGCTGATGCTCGGAGCGGCGCAAGCAATCTTGAGAGCGACGGCTGGTTTTTTGGTGACATGACAGGGCAATGGGTTTGCTCCAGTGATGCTTGTCACTGGGTTGGTGATTCAAGCGAGGCAGACATTCAATGGTGTGGGCTAGGAGCCAAAATGGCGGGGTGGGGCATGGGGTGGGGGGCGTGACGCTGCATCGCAGTCGCCCTGTCAGCAAACTGTCAGCAAGTCTTCCAGGCCGGGAAAGGTGGCCAACCCTTCACTGTTTCACCGTCTTTCTCTCTCTCTCTCGCCCTCTGGTCACCATGCTTGCCCGCTACCTGCTCCTCGGCCTGGCGCTGTGCGCTACAGCCAGCGCTGGCCGCGTCCTCTCGCAGCAGCAGGTGTGGTGCTGGTGTGCTCAGCAGCAGCCTGCCCCTGCCGTTGGCCAGACGGTTGCTGCTGATCAAGCTGGCTGCTGGACCTGCCGCCGCCGCCGCTGCTTCCCCCGCCTCACCCTTGCTTGCGCCAAACTCGAACACCCAGGACCCTAGGAGCTGGGTTCAGTCTGGCACGCCTCAGGAGGTAAGTGCGCACTTCACTTGCAGGGCAGGCGAAGGAGTGCCTTGATTCCACTCCAGCTGTGCGCCGGAAGCCGCCCGCGCGGGCGGCGCTGTCTGCCGCCAACCGCGCCCATACTTGCCCCCTGCCGCTGCGCAGTGCCAGGGCTGGTTCGCTGGCAACCAGTGGGCGGGCGATGAACTTGGTGAGCCAGCTTTGCAGCTCTGTGTTCAGACAGCGGCTTGGGCAGCACTGGGCGGCGCCCTCCATGCTGTGCCCGCAATGTGCCTGTTCGTCTTCCCATTTGCCTCTCATCCCACCAACCGCCAGGTTGTGGTGCTCACTTTCATTGCCTGTGCTGCCCCGCTCTAGTGGCACACGGGCCTCCTGCTATTCCTGCTTGCAGCTGATGCATGCTTGCTGCCCGAACGACCAGCTCGGGAGCCCCTCGACAGCAAGTGTGCACGAGCCCCTGAGCCAAGCCTGTCCCCTCCCCCGCCTCAAGCAGAGTGCCATGTGGACTGCGACGGCACCTCCTACCAGCTTAAGTGCGACCTGGACACGGGTGAGCACGCTGGCGGTGAATCGTGCTGGCCAGCTGAGCGGTGATTAGCTGGCCAGCTGCCACCGCTCGCTGGGGGCTGTGTCGCGATTCCACTGGGCGGGGGGCGCCCTTCCTCCGCCGGCATGCACCTGTTGCGCCTTGTTCACGGCACCTGTATTCATCAAGGCAATGTCACCCTGCAACTCTGCTCCTGCGTGCAGACCTGGTTGGCGACGACTCGGTGAAGTGCGAGTTTGGGCGCGGAGGCCTGGGCGGCCTGGTGGACAATGCTCAGGTGCGGACATCTGCGTATTTGGCACTCGCTTGCGCTTCCAAGCACGTTCAAAGTCACGCTGAGCTGCTGGGCGGCAGCAGCTGACACGCCGCCCTCATTACACTCAGTGTGCCTCCAAGGGTTGGGTCGATTAGGGGTTGCACAGAAACCACGCACTGCTCCGGCCCTGCAGGAGTTTGAGTGCGTGGTGGACAACAGCAAGCCCGTGCCCAACCAGTGCGACTGGTGAGCGAGCAGCGGCAGGGAGTGCCCGTATTGGGCTTCAGGCACAGCGGCTGCTCCAGCCTAGGCCTTGCAGAGGGAGGGCATGCTGCAAGGGCTGCATGCCCTCCATCCTTCGTTCCTGCGCCCTGCTTGCTCGCGCCGCCACGTGCACTGCCCCCAGAGCAACAGCGGCGGTTGTAGCTCCATCCCACCGCCTCGCCCGCCTCGCCCGCGTTTCACCCCGCCACAAGGCCCCTGGCCTGCCCACCTCCCCTGGGGGGAAGCACGCTCACCTTTCTGCACGGCACTGGCTGGCACGCACGCTCCTGCAGTTGGCATGCCCCCCATCCCCCTCTTCACTCCTGGCCCCCCTCCCCAAACTCGCCTCCCCCCTTGCAGGAACAGCCTGCAGCAGAAGCTGCCCGGCTGCGCCTGGGAGCCCGTGCGCCGCATCATGGCGGTGGGTGGGGGGTAGGGCATGGGGTGCTGCTGTGGTCAGTTAAACTCTGGGCTGTTGAACCGCCTTGCGTGATAATATGCACGGCAGGAGATGCGGCGTGCTTGCCGCCTGCGTCGAAGCACGCACCGCTGCCTGCTGTGCTGCCGCCATTGGCAACGGCTCCCCTGCCCCGGGCCGAGCCGTGCGGCAACTACTTGCCCCCACCCGCGCAGACCTGGAAGCCCGTGGAGTAGGCTCCTTTGAGAATTTGGTGCTACGAGGGCACAGGCGCGGCCTGGGGAAGGATCAGGCCGGCAGGATGAGACCACAGCCGTTAGATGACGGCTACGGCTGAGCGGAACGGCTGGCGGGTCGGAGCACGCGCCCACCCAGCAACGCGCGCGGTGCACGTTGCTTGAACATACTCCTTTGCGCATGATAAAATGTGTCGCGTTCTGTAATTAGTCGGTTGGTGTGATGATGAGGCGCCCAGGGCATGGTGCACCGGCAAGAGATCAAGAGAGCGGCGGCAGGCGGCGGCAGCGGCAGGCGGCGGCGGCTGCAGCCCTAGTGGAGGGGCCCGCTGCATCACTCCCATTTTGAAAGCAGAAATGTGATTACAAGCTGACGAGATCACGCGCGTGTGTGAAGCTGACCCTTTCGGGCGCGGCGGCGACGTAGCCGCACGCGACCGATGAGGGCACCCAGCTCGGGGGCCCTGGGCATTTCTGCTAACACTCCGTCGGCTCCCTGCATCAAGCCCATCGCCCCAGCCCCCGCAAATGCTTTCGGCCCTGTTCACCCGCAGCAGCCTGGTCCGCTCCGCCCCTCTCGCGCACCGCACTGCTCCCCGGCGCACGATGGCGACTGCGGCCAGCATGATGGTGCGCGCGCCGCAGGGTTTGGCAGCACTGCCGCCGCAGCCGCCGCCGCCGCTGCTCACCATGCTCGCGCTCCCCCTTGCAGCTCTCGCCACCTGAGCTGGCAGCGCAGCGAGCGGGCATCACGCTTGAAGAAGCGTTCAGCATCGACCAGGCACGACTGCGTTTTCTGCTGTGTTGGTTGCTGCCCTGCTGGTGCCGCCGCCTCCTGCTGCCACTCTGCCCGCCGCTGCAGCTGCTTGCGTCAGGGCAGCCGACCCGGCATGTGATGAGTGTGGTCCTGCCTCACACTTAACCTCCGGCAAACCTCGCTGCAGCCTCTGTGCCGCCCTGCACCCGGGCAAGCAGCGATGCACTCGCCGCTGCCTGTGTGCCCTCCCCTGACCATCCTGCCCCCGTCACTCCTGCTTTGCCACCCTGCAGCCGGACGAGCAGGGGCGCAACATGTACCAGCGGCTGGGGGAGGAGGCGTTCAAGAAGATCGCCAATGAGTTTTACGACCGCGTGTATGCCGACGGCGAGCAGTGGTTCACGTGAGCGCCTTTGCCGGGGGAGCGCCCAATTAGCTTATGTGCGTGTGCATGGCGGCGAGCGGTGGTTCACTTGAGCCCGGGCCGGGTCCTTCACTTTGCGCCGCATTGAAGCAGTACCCAGTGCGCTTATGTGGGTGTGCACGGCGGCGAGCAGTGGCTCACGTGAGCGCCGGCTGTGCCGCATGCGTCAACCAGCGCGTTGCTGCCGGCGGCGCATCGTGCCCTTTGCTGCCGGCGGCGCATCGTGCCCTTTGCTGCCGGCGGCGCATCGTGCCCTTTGCTGCCGGCGGCGCATCGTGCCCTTTGCTGCCGTGCTGCCTGACCCGCCCTTAGCCGCGCGCCAGTGGCAACTCCTCCCCTTCTCTGCGCCTGTCGGTGCAGCCCTTCCTGCGGCGGCACGCCTGCTGCCACAGCGGCACGCCTGCTGGCCACACATGTCCACCTGCCTCCCCTCTTGTCTTCCGCCTCCCCTGGCCTGCAGCGACGTGTTTGCCAACTCGCCCAAGCCAGTGGCCATCCGCAACAACTGGGAGTTCATGGTGCGTGCGCTGGGCTGTGCGCTGTGCACGGCATGTGCACGGCAGCCGCCTAGTCTGCGAACCCGCTGTGCAGCCTGCCCATGCAACTGCACAGCGGGTTGGGGCGTACGGCTTGGTGGCGCTGCACGGCCGCCAGGGCATGCAAGCTTTGCGGCTTGCAAGCCTTACAACTTGCAAGCCTTACAACTTGCAAGTTGCCCCGCGTCTCAACAACTTGCAGGCTGGTCCCAGGAGCAGCGCCGCCGACTCGACTGGCCCCTACCCTCCTGCTCGCAGGTCCAGCGGTGCGGCGGCCCCATGCTGTACAGCCAGCGGAAAGGTGCGGCCTCAGCGTGGGCGGAGTGAAGTGCGCTTGCATGGCAGGCTTTGGAGGGCCGGCTGTTTGCACTCTGGTCTGCAACACCGCCGTGCCGCTGCTACCGCTGCCGTGCACAGGAGCTGCGCCTGCGGTTAGCAGTTGATCCTCTTCTGTCCTCTCACACATTCTACAAGTCGCAGGCCACCCCGCGCTGCCGCGGCGGCACGCGCCCTTTGAGTGCACGCAGCGCACGGCTGACCGTTACATGTGAGTAGAGCAGAGCTGCTGCTGCTGCTGCTGCTGCTGCTGCTGCCGCTGCTGTGACTTATGCCAGCTCGCTGCGCGCTGTGCGCCGTGCACCATGTCCGCTGCCGCTGCCGCTACACTACCAGTGCTGCCGCCGCAAGTAGCCCCGCTGTGTTGGCACGCGTTCCACCAGCACTCATTTTTGGAATGCAGGCACCACATGGACGCGGCGCTTGCGGCAGCAACATGGCCACATCAGTTGTCAGCAACGCGTCCACCCTTATTCCTTGCAGGCACCACATGGACGCGGCGCTGGCCGCTGTTCCCGAGCTGACTGACGACGACCGCCGCAAGCTGCACAACTGTGAGAGTCCGCAATTTGTTGCGTGCATGCAACCATTCGGCTGCGGCTCAGATGCATGCTGTCGCTGCTGCCTGACTTTGATCCCGCCAGCTTGTTTCCCAAGCCATCACTTCCCTCCAGCCCTGCTCCTCGGTTACTTGCAGACTTCCTGCACACCTGCCATTTCCTCGCGGTTGCGCAAGAGATGCGGGAGTCTATGCAGGCGCAGCAGGCGCAGCAGGGGCAGCAGGGGCAGCAGGCGGCGGGCGGGCATCCCGGCACGGCGTGAGTGCTGTATTACCTTGTAGCTGGGGTGATGCGCGTAAACTTGTACAGATGATGCAATGATAAATAACCGCAATAGTTCCGACACTTGTGAGAGGATATTGGACTCGTTAAGACAATGTGTAACGCAACTTGTGCACCACCAGTTACCACCAGTGAAAGGCCAGCAGGAGCTGCGGTGCATCAGGAAAAGAATGCGGCTGCAATCCAAACTAAACACATCAAGAGAAGAAGGCATGCTGCTGGATGGCCACCACAATGGAGCGCACAGCGCCCACAGCAGCCAGGACGCCCGCTCCCGAGAACGCCGCGGCAAGCGCAGCCAGGCCCCAGCGCTGCCAGGCCGCCAGTTGGCCGCCGCGGGCCATCAGGTAGAGCACAACCGGCAGGACGAGGCAGAGGGGGGTGAACCCAAGGGCGCCCACTGCGCCCATGAGCTGCAGAGTGGGGGGAAGGATGGTGGGGCTGGCAGGTGGGTTAGGAGGGGAGAGACAGCAAGCTGTGCACCTGTGACAGACGCACACACAAGCGGCGGCGGCAGCGGCGGCACGCCTGCAACCAAATCAACCCGCCGGCCTTGTGGCAGTTGCACTGACTTGGGTGAAGAAAGGGAAGGCCGCTGCAATTGCTGTGATGACTGCAAGGGAGCGAGGTGCGCAGAGCAAGAGACTTAGGAGCAGGATGGACGCATGCATCCGCAGCGGCGAGGGCAAGCAACGCGCAGCAAGTGATCAGCCGCACGGGTCATGCATGGCATGCCAGGCACCATTCCACTGCCCCCTACCTGCGATGTAGCTGACCCTGCAAACGCAATGGGTGGGCAGCACACGACAGTCGGCATACCGCCAATCGGACTGGTTTGCCTGCCCAACCCTCCGCACCACAGGCCACATGCATGGCTGATGCACCCCTCCCGCTGAGCCGTCTGCGGTGGCACTGCTGCGATGATAACCCTACTCACCGGACCAGCAGCATGGTGATGCAGGAAGGCACGAGCACGCGGCGCCCCCGCTGGTCCTGCTGCACCTTGTGCAGCACCCGCGACTTGGGAGCGAGCTCGACCAAGCCCACCTGCGTCGGGTTCAGTGGTTTGTGTGGCAGGCCAGCTGAGTGAGCGGCTATGGAGCCACAGCGAATGGTGCACCATGTGCGTTACTGCGTCAGGTAGCGGTGCCCAGCCAGGCCAACGCAAACTGGCACGGTGCAGCACATTAATGGAGCAACAGTCGCTCCAGCATGCAGGCCATGGCCGGGGCCACGCCGCAATGCCGTGCCTTGCTGCGCAACTCAGTTGCATGCTTTACTTGCCTCCATGCTCTCGTATAACACGTATTCGAACACCTACAACAGCAGGAATTGAGCCAGGTCGGTTCAGCAACTGATTGGCGGAATGCAACGCACAGCAGGGTCTCTGCTACATCGAGCACAGCTGCTCGGCAGTCGGACGAGTGGTAGCAGTCCAGCTCACCTGCTCCCCCACCAGCAACTGAATGACAATCTGCGCAATGAAGGGATCGGAAGGGGCGTGCGGTAGCTGGGTGTGGCAGCTGGGCCGGCAGGCAGGCGCGGCTATGAACTGTCATGCCCCGCTGCACGGCACCATGTCCAGTCTTCAGCCCATCCGCCAATCTTATGGATAATAGCTGGCTCCTCGCCCCACCATGAGGTTGCAGGTGATGACCAGCCACTTGGGGTGGGAGGAGGCTGCCAGCAGGAAGCTGTTGACTGAGTTGCCATAGGCCCTGCAGCGCAGGCGTGAACACACCCGAAGCAAGTGAGCGCACCGTTAACGGGGTTGTATGAAGCATGCTGTGCGTCAGCCACACGGCAGAAGAGCAGCAGTGGCGACAGCAGCAACCGGGCATAGCAGGTGGTCAGTGGCAGCTGCATTGTAGGAGCCTGCATGAGGGCCTGCAGGTGCCAGCTCACCAGTAACCAACCAGCGACACACAGAGGAAGAGGGCCGTGATGCCTGCACCAGGGAGCAGTGCTTGGAACCGGGGCGGTGAAATGTCTGCCCTTCCAGCGTGGCATTCAAGGCGGCCGATGCTGTGCCTCCTGCACGTGCCTCGCATGCCGGGCATGCTGCCTGTGCTGCCACGGTCACCCAGGCACAGCTCACCCGAGTAAGAAAGAGATAAAGGATACGCCTTGAGCGCTGATTGAGGGGGCCAGCTGGGTATTCAGCCCAGAGCGCACCAGCCAGCCATCTTGGCTCACCCGAGTACGACACGAGCAGCGCGCGGCGCATGGGCGGGTACGTGGAGCCGCTGGCTGGATCGGCCGCCAGGGTGGCCTGGATCTCCGGTACAATGGGGTTGGTGAACATGAACACAAACATGCCTGCGGTAGCAGCATAGGAAGCAGGTGGACAGGAGGCGGAGGTCATGGCAGCCGTTGGCGCTTGCAAACGGGCCGCCCAAGCAAGCAAGCGCGGCAGCGGCGGCAGCTGCATCGGAACCGGCAGCACAGCCGCCGCGGCATGCCACCTTGCAAGAAAAATGAAAAAGGGAACGCAGCGCAGCGCATTGAAGCTGTTCATGGTCGTGCGCATCTGACACACTTTGGCAGCACAGCAGGGCAGAGCAGGCAGCACAGCAGGTGAGCAGGCATCAGGTGTTCCTACCCAGTGCATTGAAGCCGTTCATGATTTGGTCCATGCGGCTGCCGGTCAGGCTGTAGTCCGCATCCCGGCCGCCGCCTGCAGCGCACAATTTCAAAGCAAGAAAGATGAGGCTGTTGGTCGTGGATTAAGGAAGCGGGTGCGGCGAGATGGCCGAGGGCCAGGCCCCTCCGCTACCAGCGCCTGCAGCGCACAACTCGAAAGAAAGAAGACAGGACGCGTACGGGCGTGGATTGAGGGGGCCAGCTGGGTGTTCAGCCCAGAGGGCACCAGCCGGCCACAGCTTGAGTGTCAGACATCATGCAGCACTCGCGCTGCCTGCCCTCAAGCGCCCCTGTGGCACAGGAGCCAGCCCCAGTTGCAGGCTCCGCAGCGCAGCAGCGGTGCACAGCTGCAGCGGTGCACAACCGCCAGCGCAACAGCGGCAGTGTACAGCCGCACCTTGCACCCCCGCCAGGGCCATGGATGCCACGGAATAAACAATCAGGAAGGCTGAGCAGCTGGCTGTGAGGATGTCGCTGCTGCCCAGATCTGCGCAAGCAGGGGGGCATCCACATGCCGAGGCCGATTTCACGGGGCAGCCACCATAGCAGCAGCACACGCGCGTCACACGATGCGAACATCTGCAGCAGGCAGCACTACGCAGTGGGCTGCGGCATGCAAGCGACGGCAGAGGAGGGCAGTGTAACGCGTGCCTGGCAGTTGCGCCAGCAGCACCAGGGAAGCACCGAGGATGATGGTCCACTGGTACGCAGCCACTGGGCAGTCATCTACGAATGAGTGAATGTTTGAGAAGGGTGGGTCGCCGCAGCGCTAGCCCGGCATGGAGGGCCAGGTGCATGGTGGCAGGTATGCAGCACGCAGCTTCCGACCGCATTGCGGCTTCGGATGCCGCAACTGGGGGGTGCTCCGCAGGCAGCATGGTGCGCACGCTCAGCGGCCAACGCAAGGTACATGCAAGGTAAATGCATGCGCAAGGTAAGTGCAAGCAGCCACGTGCTCACCGTTTGTGTAGTACAGCCCGCAGACTTGCTGCAGGCACTCGGAGGCCAGCACAAGGTTGGCAATGCCACAGCCTGCAGCGCTGGGGCTAGCAGACACAAGCAGGCTTGGGGCCCCTGAAGCCCCCCCTGCCCTGGTCCGATAGGGCCCTCCAAGCAGGGTATGTAACAGGAGAGAGCAGGGCGTGCAGTGCACGGAATACAAGGCACGGTTTTTTGCTGCTCAAGTCTGATCTCCCCCCATGCCTCTACCTTGCAAGCAGGGAGTGAAAGCTTTGAAGGTGACGCTGAAGCCGCCGCAGCCGCCATGCCAACCAAAACCAGCCTAACCCCACACGCACCTATGATGACCACAAACTGGGGCACGACGGTGGAGTGGTAGGCCCACCGGTGGCGGGGTCCTGCACAGGGGCGAAGGGCAGCAGGGTGGGTGCGTCGAAGCCAAGCAGGCAGCCAAGCAGGCAACCATACTCAGCTGCTCGCATCCCTTGGGCTGCTCACTGCATCACTGCCCAGTCACTTGCCAGCTGTGTCTGCCGTTGAGTCAACCAACCCACCCCTTCATCCCAACCAAACCCAACCCACCCATGATTTCCTTTGCCAGAGCCCTGTAGTGAATATGCCGCCGTCCCTTGTAGTGGTGCAGCTGGGCCAGCAGCAGGTTGGCAAACATGGTGTAAGCGCCGGTGGCCAGCAGGACGAGCACACCTCCCGCCCAGCCCAGGGATGCCAGGGCGTAGGGTAGGGTCAAGATGCCGGGCTGGGAAGTGCTGGCCACCAGGATGTAGAGCGCCCGCAGCCACGACCCTAACAAATCAAAAGGGATAGAAGCGGCAAGTGGAGATGGCGCCAGCATTGGCAGGGGGCGGGGGCGGCCGATGATGGCAGCCTGATGGCAGGCACACTCAGTGCGCCACAATCGCCCACGGCCCCAGGCACAACCGCTCACCGTTGGGCTCGCTCAGGTGGCTCTCTAGCTGCACCCGCTTGCTGGCAAAGCGGGTGGACGCAAAGGAAGGCCACACGCGCAAGCGCTCCTCGTGAGCTGGCCGCCCCGCCTCAGCTGCCGCCTCTGCCGCTGCCTCTGCCTCCTTGTCTTGTGGCAGCTTGTCATCTGGCTGGGCAGGATCGCCCAGCGTGCCGGTCAGGACCCCCATGCCTGACGGCTGGCGCTGCGGCTGCCTGCGGTTGGGATGCAGAGGCGCCTAGCGCTAGGCGGGCAACGGATGGCGTGAGGCGGTGCCGCCGGCGGCGGTGGCTGGGGGCACCGTGATCGCGGCGCGATCCACCGCCGCTGCCACCGCATTCTCCGCACTGCACTCACCACGAAGGGACCCGCAGCTGGCTCCCGTGCTGGTTCCCACGTGGGTCCCGGCTTTACAGCGCCGCTGAGAGCTGTCAGACGCCGGCGTGAGAGCACCTGGCGTCTGGTGATATTGTTCCGGTGCGCAGTGGGTGGACGGGCGTGCGGCCGCCAACTTGCCTGCCGTCGCTGCTGTGGCGCCACGCCCACAGCAGGACATGAGCGGCTGTCATTCAACAGCTACAGCTGCTATTTCCGGCTGGCCCTGCTCGACCGCTGTCAACACAGCATGGTCACATGGGGGCTGGCGCATGCAAGGCACATAAAACGGCACTAGGACGGTCGTTGCGGGCGGCGCGGGTGCATCCCATCATAAAATGAAGCGAATGCTGGGGGCTCGTGTGAGCTCGAGCGCGAGCAAGGGATTGGATGCAGTCTCAAAGAGAGGCGTGTGTGTGAAGCAGTGCATGGGCAGGCAGTGTGTGTGTCAAGCGCAGCAACATGTGGAGAGAGAGGACATGGCACGAGGCACGGTCGGTCATCAGCAGACAACATGACATCATTTGGAAAGGCGGGCCAAACGCGCCCACCAAGAGGCATCTTCTTGGGGCAGAGGGAAGGTCACTTGGCAGCAGCTGCGCCAGGGCTGGCGGCAGTCAGCAGTTATCCGGCTGCTGGGGCGCAGGGAGGGCGAGGCATGCGCAGCAGCTGCTCCAGCCGGCTCCAGCCGCCCCCTTAGTGCTTCTTGTTGAGCAGCAGCACACCGCACAGGGTGGAGCCGAACGCAAAGCCGCCCAGCGCCACGCGCACGGTGTGCAGCTGCAGCAGCAGTGCAGGACACGGTTCAAAATTTGGAGGCCAGCAGGGAAGGTCGACAGCAAGGCTGGTCAGCTGGTACACACGCGCAGTGCACAGCCGTGGGGTGGACCAGAGGGCAGCATGTGAGCACGGGAGGGGTGGGCCGGGGCACCCGCACAGCCCAGCAGCCGCATAGGCTGAACCTCTGCAGCGCACACGCCATGCCGCATGACCGGCCAGCGCGCCGCACCACACAGCATGCCCAGCACGCCCAGCGTGCCCAGCATGCCCAGTGTGCGCACCTTGGCCCAGCGCTGCAGCAGGGAGCGGGCCTTGCTGTCGGCGGCCGCCTGCTTCTGGTCCTTCTTGTTGGGCGAGCCGTTGCCGGGGGCGGGCAGCGCCTGCAGAAGCGGGATAATAATGGAGGGCAAGAGTGAAATCCAGCAGAGCCTGCTTCTGGTCCTTCTTGTTGGGGCAGCCGGTGGCGGGGGCGGGCAGCGCCTGCGGACGACGGAGGAGCAGCAAACATAATGATGAAGGGTGAGGGGAAAGCACGCACTCCCCGGTCTAATGAAACGTGTGCCAGCGGAAGTCAGCACCCTCGATCTCAGCCTCATGCAGCGACCCACCTCGATCAGCCTTGAGCGGCTTTAGCAGGAACAGGGTCAGCGCGATGGCGGCCAAAAGACCCAACAAATACGGTCTGGTCTTTCTTTTAGCTCAGTTAAACCCACCTCGATCTCAGCCTCAAGCGGCTTGAGCAGGAACAGGGTCAGTGCGATGGCGGCGCCGTTGACGGCGGCAGCCACCGCCAGCGGGGCCGCAGCGTGCTTGTCGCGGTTGCCCCAAGCAGCGGCACCGGCGGCCACAGTGCCGGCGATCACCAGAGGGCGGGCCAGCTTGTTGCCTGCTCAGGGAGGCAGAGTGCGATGATGGGGTGAAGGCTGAGCTGCTGTGCGCAGCACCGCCCGCCTGCATGCCAACCTGGGGTGGCCTGACCGGCTCCGCTTGCATGTGTGGCACTTGTGCTCAGCAACAAAGCGGGTCTGCCAACCCCACACTCACAATCTGCTTGTGCTCGGCCACCAGGCCGGCAGCTGCTGGACCCATTAAGCATCATCAAGTGCAGCGATAGCTTCACTCACTGCGGCTCACGATCTTCTTGTGCTCAGCCACCAGGTTGGCCACGGGGGCGTTGGCATCTGCACCAAGACAGGTTTGGCAGACGGATGGATCAGGCAGGAAAAATCAGGCACTTGTGCTGAAGAGCCGGCACCCCCAGCCGCAGGCCAGCAGTGCTACCCACGTGCTGCCGTAGCTGCCTATAAACCCCTCCACAAAGGGTTCCAGTGTTGAAATCAGGTGCCTCCTGGGCCAGCGCCTCAAGCCCAGGCCCGTGCAGCCCGGGTGTCAAGAAGCAATCATACAACAACCGTGCTTCTGGAACCCACCCTTAAAGTCGGGGCCCTCCTGGGTCAGCACCTCCAGGCCCATGCCAGACACCAGGCCGTTGGTGGCGGCAGCCAGGGTCGCCACGCTCTCAGAGGAGGCCAGGCCGGCCTGGGAATGGGGAGAGGAGGGGCGGGGGGGAGGGGCATGGCAATGGGCAAGCCGGGGGCGAGCGGCACGGGCAGTGCTTGCATCGTGGTGGTGAGTGGCCATGCCTGGGCACTAGCAGGGTTACCACCAATCAAGCCGCAGCTGAAAACTCTCTGTGTAAGCGCCGCTCACCACGCAGCACAGGGGGAAGGGAGCCATGGCAGCAGTGGGGTGGCGGGACGGGGGACCTGCACACCAGCGGTGCGGCGCAAGGAGCGGCGGCCGGTGGGCGGGCAGCGGCGGCGGCTGCAGCGGTGACACCGTGTTGGGGGCGGCGCTTGCAGGGATGGCGTGCCACGCGGTTTTGAGGCGTGTGCCAGCGGCAGGCGAAGCGGCGGCGGCCGAGGAGACGTGCCCTTGACGGGCAGCCCCATATACGCCAACCCCACGGCTCGGCGCCCAACGCACCTTGACGACAGGATGGGCAGTGTGATCGCGCCGCTGCCCGCCTGGCCTTGGGTTGGTCGCTCTACTCTGCTGTGCTGGGGCCCAGCAGAGCAGGTTCGTGCTGTGCGGCCAGCAGAGCTCGGCAGGCCTGCTAAGCGACTTGCACGCATAGATCTTGTCTGCAGGGCCGGCAGCAGGGCTGGTGCAGGCAGGGCTGCCTTCGCTGTTGGCTCGTCGTTGCTGCTGCTGCTTGGCGCCCTGCCGGCCCTGATACTGCAACGGGCCAGCGACCAGTGCGCGGTCAGTGCATCTGTGCGCAGCCAGACCGCTGGTAGCTGGCGGCAGCGCCCGATCTTTGGTGGCCTTCCGGGAGCGTCTGTGGTCGCCCCTGTGTGGTAACGCCCACTGCTCACGCTTGGGTCAGTGGGCACCTGCTGGCAGCATTGGTGCTGGGCTGTATTGCTAATGGCATGAACCTTCAGGGTGGAACCGTGTTTTGTCCAGGCTTGCAGGCTGCCTCAGGGGCGCGGTGCCGTCCCCGCCGCCCGACTGTGGCCAGTGTGTATGACGCCGAATTACATCTGAGAACACAACAGACTATGTGCAAGACGACACTGCACCGCACTGCCGGAAATGAGCCCGATGAATTGCGAGGGCCGCTCGGATGGCGGCAGCTGAAAAGGCGCACAAGCAGCTGGCATGGGGTTAAGGAATCAGGGCGGGGGCGGCTCGTGGCGGCGGCAGGCTGGTTTGGCAGCAGCGCCGCAGTGATGCTAGTGTGGGCGATGCTTCCGCTGGGCTGAAAATAATGGGATGTGATCGAACAGATGAAAATAATGGGGGTGTTGGGGGCCAGCTGGCAAGGAGCGGACGGATGAATCAAAGCATGGCGGGGCCACCGGGGGGCACCCAAGGCCGGGGCCCACGAGCTGACAACTGTGACTGCAATGTGCCGGCTGCCGGGGCAGGGGCGGCTGCCGGGGCGGGGGCAGTGGCCGCCGAAGGCTCCGGCACCACTTGGGCCGGTGCCGCAGCAGGCGCGGCGNGCGCAGCGGCGGCGGCCGTGGTGGTAGCAGCGGCCACGGCAGGCGCAGCGGGCGCGGCGGGTGCGCCCAGGAAGGATGGGCCGGAGGGCTGGGGGGATCCGGGGATGGGCAGGCGCGCCTCGGCATCGTCTGCCGCGCTGCGGCTCACGGAGGAGCTGGTGCGATGCAACAGGCCGCGCCTGCAGTTTGGGTGGGAAGGCGGATGTGGGCGCGCATCAAAACATGCACTGGGCAGTCAGAGAGGGCTGTCCGTGGGGAAGCAGGCCGCGCCTGAGCGAGGAGGAGGCAGGGGCAGGCAAGGAGGCCCACATGCAGGCGGGGGCTTGCCGAGAGCGAGCCAAGCCACATGCTGAGCAGCAGGTGCAGCACGGCTGCCGCTATGCACGGCATGCCACCTCCCTACACTCAGACCCCCCACACAAATGTGCGCCCCACATACAGCCCCCCCGGCCTCACTTGCCCTGTGGCGTGTGTACCGCACTCACAGTCCCCCACACAGCGCCCCACACACAGCCCCCCCGCCACCCCTCCCAGCGAGCCTCACTTGGCCTGCAGCGTGTTGTCGGCATAGGGGCTGTCCGTCGCCTGCCCCTCGTACAGAGGGTTGCCCGCCACAACCTTGATCGTTGCCAACTGCCGCCCGCTCTTGCCAGTCAGGATGGGCTTGCTGGGTGCTGCCCCCAGGCCGGCGGCGGCGCCGCTGCTGCTCCCGGCGCGGGCCTCTAGCGCGCCTACGGCGCAGATTTCGCCGCCCGCGTCGCTGCCGCCCAGGCTGCCGCGCTTGATGGAAGCCATGCTCTTGCGGCCCGCCGCCTCGCCATCGCCATCCTCCCCGCCGTCTTCGCCGCCGTCCTCGCCAGCCGCCTCAGCAGCCCTCTTGGCGGCCTTCTTGGAGGTGTAACTCTTGTGGAGGCCACGCGCGATCTTGACTGCCGCCATAATGATGGCAGCCAGCAGCAGGAAGCCGACGCCCGAGGACAGCGCCAGCTGGGCGGCGGACAGGGCGCGGTCGCCGCCGTCTGACAGCTCCGCCCACTTGTTCACACCAGAGGTGAGCAGCAGCACCCACAGGACTGCGGTGGTGGCACAGGGAGGGGTTTGGAGGGGTTGGTTAAAATGCAAGGAGGTGAGCAGCAGCACCCACAGGACTGCGGTGGTGGCACAGGGAGGGGTTTGGAGGGGTTGGTTAAAATGCAAGGAGGTGAGCAGCAGCACCCAAAGGACTGCGGTGGTGGCACAGGGAGGGGTTTGGGTAGGGTTTGGAGGGGTTGGTCAGGAGGTGAGCGGCAGCGCCCACAGGACTCCTTGTCCTCTCCGCTGATGCACACCCCCAGCTGGCAAGCATGGCCAGCCATGCGCACTCAAACGTGCCTCCCTTGGACGAACGCGCCCACAAAGTCTCCCTCCTACAACACCCCTCCAGCACGCAAGCGCACCCGTCAGGCTGGCCAGCTGCAGCCAGTTGTCCTCGCCCGCGGCAAACGGCCAGAGCTTGATGGTAAGCATGATGTAAACCAGCATGACGAGCTGCAACCAACACAACAGATGGCAGGGTCCAGATGCTTGTGTCAGTCCATAGGCAGGGCAAAGGGTCACAGCTTGGCAGGGCAGCGAGTCGCAGCTTGGCGGCGGGCAGGATGCAGACAGGCACGGCCCAGGATTGCGAGACGGGTTGCATGCCACTGAGGTAGGCGGGCGTGTCACTGAGCGCATGCACACTCCGCAGATTCCCAGACAGGCTGGCCCACTCTAACTGCATACCCAGCTGAGCGGGCCCTCCCGGACTATGGCAGGGAGAGCTGTAGCGGCTCCAGGCCCAGCCTGTGCCTGCTAGCCCCAGCACCCAAGGCCGGCACCCTGCACCCGGCACGCACCTGCGCACAGGCCGCCTGCACGCTGCCCTCGGCTTGAGAGGGGATGAACACCTGCACAGGGGCACGGTGCGGCCGGCGCCCAATCAATCAAGCCACAAGTCTGGACACAGCAGGCAGCCTGTACACTGGCGAAGGCTGTGCACTTGAGCTGCAAGTCTGGGCACAGTCCGCATCTGCTGCAGACCGCAAGCCGTGTGCAGCTGAACAGCCAGCGCAGGCTGCCCAGCCCCCAGCCTGCCGGATGCGCCTGCACCGGCGTGCAGCGCATCACACACCAAGCGGAGCCGACTCACCGGGATGAAGGCGATGGCAAACTTGCGCAGCATTTCGGTGGTCTCCCAGTAGGGGAAGCGGCGGTCGTAGTTGTCGTACAGAAAACCGTACTTGGTGTGAACATCGTCGTCCTGCAAACGTTCGAAGGTACGCAGGGGCACCTCGCCATGCTGCACGGGCGAAGAGGCACAGCCCCCAACCCAAGCCCAAGGAGTTGATGCTTGAGACACCAGCGCCCGCAACACCTTCACACCGACACTTCAGAGACCAGCGAGCAACAGCCAAGCGGGCGCAGCTCACGTCGAGGCGGGTGCGGTTGGTATGCACCGCCATGAACCAGAAACCGGGACGACAGAGGCAGCATCACACAAACCGGAAGCATGGCAGCCAGGTGGCCACTCACGTCGAGGCGGGTGCGGTTGGTATGCACCGCCATGAACTAGAAACCGGGACGACAGAGGCAGCATCACACAAACCGGAAGCATGGCAGCCAGGTGGCCACTCACGTCGAGGCGGGTGCGATTGGTATGCACTGCCATGAACCAGAAACCGGGGACGAGGAGCGCAAAGACGATGATCATCATGATTCCGGGGGGCATGTACTTGACGTAAGTCGAGACAAAGCCGCCGTCGGGGTACTTGACCTGTAACAGGGAAGGTACAGTCGCGGAAAAGGGGAAGTGTGATTGATTGCGCGTGATTGGCGGCACGTGCTTGACGTACGTGGGCACGGAGCCACCGACGGCACGTGCACTGGAAACGGCAATGAAGTAAATACGCATGCAAACAGTTGGTTTCGTTGTGCGGTAATTCACAGGTTGGGTTGTGCGGCTGCCATGGCTGGGGCGTCAGGTGGGCGGATACAATGGTGCCAGTCCCCTGCCAATCCCCACAAGCTCCTGCGAGGTGGGTAGCAACCGGCAATCACAGCCGGCCAGCCGCTGACCAGACCGCAGCTCACCATGATGGAATAGTCGGCTTTCAGGAAGGTGCCGATGTCCAGCTTCTGCCAGCCAAATAGCTGGAGGGCGGTCATAGCGCAGCGCGGGTAGAGCAGGGTGACAAACCAGAAGGCGTTCTTCCAGCAACTGCCAGGATGGTGTTGCGGAATGCAGGGATGCAGGTCAGTCAGCAGGACGGGGTGGAGCAGGGTCGTGGACGGCAGGTGCTGGAACAGCGCCTGCCGGGCCAGGGACGGGGATGAATGCAACAGCAGCGGTGGACAGCAGCCCACCCAGCCAACGCCCCAGCTGCGGCCACCCTCCAACTTGCAAACCAATACTGTGCAATGCACCGACCCCCTCGTTCCGCACCGCACCAGTTACCCGTTACCCACTGCAGCTTGAGGCCCGCGAACCAGCCCATTCAGCCATGCCACTCCCACACTCAACACCGCACCCACTGCTCACCGCAGCTTCAGGCCCATCAGCCAGCCGACATAGCCCTTGGCCTCGGCGCCCAGTGCACGCTGCTCGCCTGCATGGGCGGAACAACGCAGGGCAGCATTCGGACATGCACTGCCACGCAAGCCAAACAATCTCCCAGCGGCTTGAGTCGGTGCGGCGCAGTGCCAAGCCTGCCAATCATGCAGGCATCGCAGCTTGCAAGCCACACTGGTGGTAGCAAGCCCAACTGCAAACCCACCGGTGGGGTCGGCGCGTCGCAGCGCAAACTCGGCTGCCCAGTAGATGACCACGCAGCCGATGATGCAGGCCACGGGCAGCACCTGAGCAGCGGGCATTGCAGGCAGGGCAGGTGGGTGAGCAGGGCAAGCATATGGAAAGGTTGGCACACGAGGCGGCAGAGAGGCGCCAGGCACCGCGGTGCACGCCGTCGCCACAGCGCTCCACCACCATGGCAACTGCCACTCACAAGCTGGCCACATGGCAGCTGTCTCCCATACACGATGGAGTGCAAGTCTGTCGCCATTTGGAAGATCCACAATGGCAGCTGTCACCCCCAATCGATGGAATGCACGTTTCTCACCATCTGGAAGACCCACATGGCGTAGAAGCTGAAGGAACCGAACCAGCACTCTGCGGGAGGAGCGGTGGGAGGAGCTCTGTCGGCATCAGCGCGTGTCAGGGCGGCATCGTGTGTCGTGTGTGCTTTAGAGTACAGCAGCGCCGTTGTGCGCCCCAGGCGGCAGGCTGCCCAGCTGCTGGGCGGCGCGCAAGTGGCCAGGTTGCAGCGCTGCGGCCAGCAAGCGGGCCAGCCGGGCAGGGGCAAAGCGCAGGCAGCCAGCTGCTGCGACAAGGGCCTCGGCCACTAGGATACAGGCACACGTTGCAGCCACCCGGCGCCGCCACGCACACGCCCACATTGGCAGTTCGCTGCTGCCAAGGGCACTGGCACAGCAGCACAGCGGCAGCAATAAAATCACGGTGCGGGAATCCCACCTGGCGCCGCCATGGACAGGCCTACGTTCACAATCTCAAAGTAGCCGAGGGCGGTGTTGGTGGCGCCCGGCCAGATCACGTCATAGTCGCGGAACAGGGCAATCATCTGGGTGGGGCAGAAGGGGGAGTGAGGAGTGGGGCAGATGCGGGGAGCGGAGGTTGGCAGCAGGGTCAGGATGCATGTCAGCAGGGCGCGCATCGTGGTGCTAGGGCCGGTTCCGAAACAGCGGCCGCAGCGGCAGCGGCGGAGGCTGATGCAAACACATCGCACAGGCAGCACCGTTCCGCACACTTGGGAGCGCGGTGCGGAAGATTTTGACTTTGGTCATGATTCTGCCGCGTGTCACCAACCAACTAAAGCATCCGCTTTTCACTAAAAGAGGAACAATGCTGCAGGACAGCTGGCAAGCCACCCCACCTGGAAGTGGGTGAGGAAGATCTTGACTTTGGTCATGATGCCGGGGCCGCGCCCGCCAAAGTGCCAGCTCTTGGCAAACAGGGCGAGGACCACGAGCACGAAGACGATGACTGTGATGGCCAGCATGGCCTTGGCCTGGCCGTTGAGGGAGCACTCCCTGCGAGCACAGCGGGTGGGCAGGCACAGGGTAGTGCTGGGGCAGACACAGCGCGGCGGGGGGGCAACGTGCATGGTAGCAGATGCAGGTGGTTGCACACCTCCAACATAAGCTTGGAATGTAACACCTGAATGGCTGGGTAATAACATGCAGCCACCCTGCCTGCAGCATCCAACCGGCCGGGCCCCTGCTATGCACAACAAGACGGGCCCTGCTACCACACGAGGCAAACCAACGCACAGACCCAGGGATCCCACACATGCACCTGCACTGCCCGCTGAACTTGAACCAGTCGGGGAGGCAGACATCGCACAGCGGCCCCTCGTGGCCGTCCGCGCACGCCGCATCTCCCGCCGCCTCGCCCTCCAGGCACACGCCGGTGGCCTGCAAGGTGCAGTCGTGGTTGGAATCGGCAGTCAGCAGGTGCATGTGAGAAGAGTGGGTTGCCCGTCGCCACCCCGTCCAGGCACGTGCCGGTCGCCTGCAATGGCAGAGGGCACGCTTTCAAGGTGCACGCCAGACCAATAACCAAATGGATCAGCCAAAGCCGTAGGGGCAGCAAGCAGAGGTGATACACAGCATCGCCGCCATTCGTACAAACCTTGCAGGAGAAGAACTCCTCGGACTTGGCGGAGGAGCGCCAGAAGTTTTCTTGGGAGGCCAGGTGGTCGCCGCCGCGACAGATGGCGCCTGCAGCAGTGAACGGCGGTTAGCGCAGGCAAACACATGAGGTAAACGTCGGACGAATGGGCTGGCGGTCACCGCTGCGGCAGATGGCGCCTGGGGTCAGAGGGGCCAGGCACCGAGGCAGGCGGCAGAGCATGCGTGTACGATTTGCAGGGCGGCAGCTGGGCAGCTGGAGGCAGCTGGCGGCAGCACCGGCCCAAGCCGCAGCATAGCCGGCAGGAAGCAGCTTGGGGCGTGCACACGATGGCGCACCCTTGGGGCATGGCTGGCAGGTGCCGCCACCAAGGTTGAACGAGCCGGGGACGCACTCATCACAGTTGTTGCCTGCAGGCGGAGGGCGATGCGTGTTAGGCGAAAGAAGCCAGAGTAAGTTGCAGAGCGTGGTAGCATGATTTGTGGCAGGCTGGTTTGCACGATGCCTGCGCATGCATAGCATGCATAGCACAGGTGCACATCACCATGCCGGTGCCTCAGCACCTTCCCATTCCCAGTCCAAGCACGCGTCGCCCTCAGCTCTGCCCAGAACTGCTGCACCCACACCCACCCGCTTGGTTGGGCTGGGTGCCGGGCGCGCAAGGCGCGATGGTAACCGGCAGCAGCAGCGGCTCCAAAGAATTGCTGGCCAAGTACTTGTTGGCAGTTTCGGCGCCCACAAGGCGAGTGAAGTTGATCTGCGGCGGCAGAGGGTGGAGAAAGTGGCATGCAGCGTTTCAGGCAGCGGCGCATGAGGGTGTCAGGTTCTTGTGTTGCCTTGCCATGCAGGCGGCACCCCACGCCGCAAAATATGAATCAACGGGTTGCCTCGCCACCCGGGCAGCAACCCCTGCCGCCATTGATTAATCAATGGCTGCCCTGCTATGCGGGCAGCACCCCACACCTCCATTGATTAATCAATGCCTCCCTAGCCAGCCGGGCGGCACCCCACGCCGCCATTGATCAATCAATGGTTGCTTGTCGGCGGTTTCAGCGCCCGCCAGGCACGCGAACTTGATCTATCATTAGTCGCTGCTGAAGCAGGCATTCGCTGGCCGCGCGACGTTGCCATGGCCAGATGCAGCAGAGCCATGCCGACCAGCACACAATGACGGTGCACGCGGGCCCACTATATCCACTTCCACTTTCGGGCTGCAACTCCACCCCAACTGACCGTGAGGCTGTAGCTGGAGGAGATGTTGCCCTTGAGCTCCAGCTGGCTGAAGTCGGCAGTGCCCTGCAAACAGGGACGTAGCATCACATACATACAGCGCTGCACGTCAACAGCAGGGGCCGGATGTGGGAGGCAGCGCAGCCCAAGTGCCGGCAGCGGCTGCCGCACGGCAGCAGGCGGCGGCTAGCTGGCCCTCGCTGCTGCCCACCAGCCCAGCGGTTTGCGTTGCGTTGCTGTGCACATACATATACATTCTCATGCATTAGCAGAGTCAACCAACACCCACCTGGCGGGTCAGCTCCTCTTTTCCGCGCGAGCCCAGCGTGGCGTCAGACTCAGCAGGGGCTGCGGCGAGGACCGGGACTTGCACCGTCACAACTGGGCGTGCTCAAGGCCAATGTTGTCCAGGCCACACGCATGCAGTGAGCTCCAGCAAGCATGGGCGCCCTCCCAGCACCCTAACAGCCACTGAACTTAAGAAATGCTCACCCGACACCACCACAATGCCCTCCTCCGTCTTCATGGTGGAGTTGTAAAAGTCGAGCAGGTTGACTGAAAAGGCGGGCATGGGGCGGTTGGTCTGCACCGCCTCCTGCGGCTCCTTGCCTGCAGGCAAGGGGGGCCCGATTGCCAGAAATTCGACCAAAGCCCCCTAGGATCACAGCCCCGAACACCAGCTCAATGAAACGCGAAGCCCCGATCGCCAACAGTTCACTCAAGGCCTGAAGCTCGGTCAACAAGACCGCACAGTGAACCCATTTGGTGTCAGCGCCACCGCCAAGCGCCCGGTAGAGGCGACCGAGCAGCAGCAAGTTGCCTTTGAGCACGCACCGCATGCAAGGCACAGGTGGCGCCAACTCACCATAGCGCATGTCCAGCGCTTCAGTGGCCAGGGCGGCCCAGGCGGCGCCGGGCGGCGGCGGCGTCACCAGGCAGTTTTCACAGGTGAGCACTGCCTGGGGTGAGCGGCTGCGCAGCCTGCAAGCAAGGAACCGGCACCGCGCAGAGGGTCAGGGGGCGCCAGCGGCCACTGCATCATTGCTGATGCTGCTCCTTCAGCAGCCCAGCTGTGGAGGCCACGACTGGGGGCAACAAGAGACCCTTCCCAAGCTGCCCAGAGCAGCTGGTGAGATCCCTGAAAGCTTAAAATCAAACAGCTCACCAAAAGGCAGCGGGGCCCATGCGCGCCTTGTTGTTCTCAATCTGCAGCAAGGGGCAGTGCGATACTGTGGGTCAGGGTGCTAACGGCAGGCTGTGATCGTACACGCCCAGTAGAGGCGGCCAGTTTTGGTCTGGGCACAGTGGCGGTCCCAGTTTGCTGCACAAGCACGAACAGCACCAGCGCCCAGACCACCCGCACTGGTGCCACCGGTGCCGGCTTGCAGCAAGCTCACGCCGCCCAAACCACACAGCATGCACAGGCCTCCCAAACCACCCTCCCTGGTGCCCCCCACCTGCAGCATGCTCAGGTCGCCGCCCTGGGAGAGGTTGGTGGCCACATAGAGTGCGCCGCCGTAGTAGGCAGAGTTCTGCGAGGGGAATGGGGGAGGGATTGAATAAGTGACACGCCACGTACAGTGCGCCTCCGTAGTAGGCAGAGTTCTGCAAGGGAAGTAAGGGAGAGAGGGGTTGCATGAGTGGCAGGTGCATGGCCGCCGTAGTAGGCAGAGTTCGGCGGGGAAGGGGGAAGGGGTTGTAAAAACGGCAGGTGTAAAAAGGGCACGTCAGGTTGGTACCGGGGCAGGGGTCGCCGTCGCGGCAGGGGCGGCGGCAGGGGCGCCAGCCGCAGCGGCGGCAGCAGCAGAGGCGGCAATGGCATGGCGGCGGCAGAAGCAGGGTGAGGGTGCAACAACCAACCTGGACCAGCTTGGCCATGGTGAGCGTGAAGTTGGAGTGGCCCAGGTACAGACCGCCGCCCACGCCCAGCCGCTGCTCGCTGGCCACGTTGTTGCCGATGGAAGACTCGCTGTAGGGGCGCACAACAACAACAAACATACAATGGTCAAGCGGTTGTTTAGTCTGGTTCGCTGCAGGAGAGGACATGCAAAGCGATGCTTGGCTGCAATCAGACTGTGTCCCATGCCCGCCAAAGCAGCGGCTGTGGCGACAGCAGCAGCCGCAGTGACCGCAGCAGCAGCAGCAGCGACCGCAGCGGCAACAGCGGGCGAGAGCAAGCGCGCTCCGTAGCTGGACCCACCTCAGAATCAGGCAGGAGGTGGGGCGGGATGCATTGAAGAACAGGGCGCCGCCTGCCAGCTGGGCAGAGTTGCCGCTGGCGTTGACGGATTTCAGATCCGCGAACACAGGGCTGCAAGCAGGGAAAAACAAGTTGGGGAGTGCAGGGGCGAATAAGAAGGGGTCAGCCAAAGTGCGGCATCCTCGCTGTGCAGGGCCGCTGCTCACCACAGCCCCATGCTATGCCTCCAAATGCATGCCACCAAAAAAAAACAGCCAGCAGTCTTGCCGGCGGGCCTCCCTGTTGCACCCCTCATGCAGGGCTGCCGCTGCTCCTACACCCTCCAAGCCAAGCCCGTGTGCAAACTGCCAGTGTGAGGCGTGTTCACCTGCAGGATTCCTCGTTGCAGCGCTCGTCCAGCGCGACCGCCCCGCCCACGCCCTCGGATGTGGCGCCGCCCACAGCCTCGTTGCCGATCAGTTCGACGTTCTGCGCCAGCAGAGTGACGGTTGTGTGTTGTGAGGTTGGAGGCAGCTGGCGGAGGGGCGGGGCCGGGGGGCGCAGAGGCAGGTGCGGCATGCACCCCCGGCGCAACTCGACACACACATTGTGTCCCACGCAGTGCACGTGCGGCAGCGCAGCAGCAGGCGGCAGTGCGGCAGTGCGGCAGTGCGGCAGCAGGCGGCAGCAGGCGTGAGGCGGCCATCCGCAGGAACAGCCGGCACTGCAGGCATCAGGTGCCAAGGCACCAGGCATCAGGCCTGAACTGGTATCAAGCATCAGGCGGCGGGTAGCACACCAGCAGGGCTGAAATGCCACCAAGCATCAGGCAAACCAAAAGCATCCAACCAACAAGCTCACAGTTGCCTTCAGAGTGCCGGCAGCCACGTGGATGGCACCGCCCCGGTCAGCCGCTCGGTTGCCGGCAAAGCGCACAGTGTCCAGGCTGCAGGGAGAGGAGCACGCGAACCGGAGGTGAGCGATGTCAATCGCTAGTGAGAGCTTCCAAGTACAAACTGCACGGTATCCAGGCTGCAGGGGATAGAGAGGGAGCGCAGGTGCTGTACGTGTGCGCATGGCACAGGCAGCGGGTGGCGGCAAGGGTGGCTGTAGCGGCGCAGCAACACACGAGTCCAGGCGCAACTGCAAGCAGGTCCGATGCTGCGCCGCAGTGTGTGCCCACCCACTCACGTGACAGTCGCGTAGCGTATGTCAGTTGGGGTGGCCTTGCAGGTACCGCTGCTGCCCGACTCCGCAGCAGACGCATCGAATGCTTCCACGCCCATGTAAATGGCGCCGCCGCCCTGCAGCCAGGAGGCGCCATTTTGCACTGCGCTGTTGGTGCCATGCTGTTGCACTGCGGCGGCAGCAGCAGCAGCAGCTCCTGCCCAGCCAGATTAATCTCTGCCCCCACCTCCTCTACTGAGCCCAGCGCCGTGCACTGGTGGCTAGCCGCAGTTGGCCCTCTCAACTGCCAATGTGCGTCAACACACTGATGGCAGCAGCACAGCTGCAAGCTTGCATGCACGCGCCTCAACCCCGGCAGCCCGCCCGCGCCCGCACCCAGCGCACCAGTGGCGGCTGGCCGCAGCTGGCCTCTCCATTGCCGGTGAACACAGACTGGCTGATGGCGATTGTGGAGCCGTCACCTGCAGCCAGGCCCGCGCCATGCTCCGCAGCCGAGTTGCGCTCAAAGAACGTGCCCACAACGGAGTACCTGCGGAGGGCGGAGCGCAATTTGGGGGTGGTTGGTGAGTGCAGCTATGGGTTGGGGCGTCAAGGAGTGTGGTGTGACTGGAGGTGCAGCTGCGCTCGACCAATGTGCCGACAACCGTGCACCTGTAGTGCATGAGCGGGACTTTGGCAGCGGCACCAGCGCATGCCGCTGCACAGGCATGCGGGCTGCAACACTGCCGGCCAACTGCGAACATCACCTGCTAACTTCCCGCCTGCCCACACCCTGCTGCCCTGCCCTGCCCTGCCGCGCCTCACGTGCAGTTTCCGTGCGCAAACAGGCCGCCGCCAGTGGTGGCCGTGTTGTTCTCCAGCTTGGAAACAAACAGCTGGACTGGCTGGGGGGAGTTGCACCAGCCGCCGCCGCCGCGCAGAGCAGCGACCTGGCGGGAGGGAATGGTGGGGGAGCAGGGCATGCTGTCAGAACAACAGGCGGTGGGCATTTGAGAGCCCGCACCCGGCGGTGTGCCCCAGACCAGCAGGCCGCAGCCGCAGCAATCTGCTGCCGCACAACCGGCAGGCAGCAGACACCCAGCTGCACATCCCAGCCTCGCAAATTGTGCGGAACGTGGCATCGGCGTGGTGGCCAGGCGCACAGGGTCAACAGCACGCCGCAGCGGAAAACAAACAAACGGCCGCCTGCCGGCTCACGTTTTTGCGGAACGTGGCGTTGACAAAGACGGCCATGTCGGCAGACTCGATGGCAAACCCAGCGCCGCGGTCAGTCACCACGTTCTCTTCAATCACAGTGTCCTGCAGAGGTGCGGGGCACAGTATACTTAAAATTGTGGGGTGTGAGTTGAACAGGAATGGTTCAAGGATCAATCGCAGTGCCCTGCAAGGGGGAAGGACACAGGGCACAATTGTGGGGTGTGAGCAAAGCAGGATTGGTTCACGGACTGTATCCATGCGCCGGTCGGTCGCCGTGCATTCTTGTCGGGCACAGTGCCCTGCAGAGGCTCAGCATGACAAAACAACCCACGAGCAGTACAGGCATGCGCCCGCTTCCCTAAACAAGGAGCCGTACTGCCACAGCAAAGAGCAGCGACGAAACCCCAACCGGACTGCCACGGTAGCAGCCAAGCAGCTGACAGCCGCTCACGTTGACGGAAACGATGGTGGGCACCGAGATGTCCACACCTTTGCTTTCTTCCGGAATGACGATGATCTGTGTGGAAACAAGGCAGGGTGGACGGCGTCGTGAGCCTGCGAGTGGTTAGAGGCATGCAGCAAAATGTTGTGCCACCCTGGACCCACCTCCAGTGCGCCGCCATAGGTGGCCTTGTTGCCGCGCAGGGTGCAGTCCTTGAGCAGGCACACGCCAGACATCATTTTCACGCCGCCGCCGCCACCTGCAGGCAAGGGCGGGCCTCGTAGGGTGTGTGCTGATGTGCAAACACAAAAACGCCGCGTGGTCTGCCAAGTCGGCAGCTGGCATGGCGGAGGCCACCGCATGTGGGCTGCCAATGCTGGCCAAACACACGCCAAGACGCTGAAAGCCAGGATGCACCACGTCCCACCCACCGTAGATGGCTCGGTTGCCGGACACGCTGGTGCCCGTGGCATTGAACATGGCGTACTGGCCCAGCACAGCGCCGCCAAACAGGGCAGCGACATTCTGTGGGAGTTGCAATGGGTTATGGCAGCACACCAATGAAACTTGGGGGCGTGGCAGGGCAGCCGCGATGCAGGCAGCAATGGTCACATCAGCCGGCAAGCAGTAGTGTGACCCTTGTCCAGCCAAATCTGTTGCCCTTCCTTTCGCTCACGTTTACGACGCGCGGGTTCGAGACGAAGAGGGAGCTCTACAAGCTGCTCACGTTTTCGATGCAGGAGTCGGACACGAAGGGGGAGCCGCCCCACAACATTCATTCCGCACAATACCAGCAGCACACAACAACAACATTCTACAAGCTGCTTACGTTTTCGATGCGGGAGTTCGAGACGAAGAAGGAGCAGCCCCAGGCCAGGATGCCGCCGGCGTGGGAGGAGGAGTAGTTGTCAATCACGCTGCAAGCGGGGATGCATGGGAGCGGTTGCTTCAGGGCTGCCCAGCGTCGTCGACCAGCGCTGCGCTGGAGCGGCACATGCAGGTAGCGACGGCAGCAGGACCGACTGGCAGCAGGGCCGGTCGGAGCCGCAGAAAACGCGAGGGCAGCGGTGCCGGCGGCCGCAGCAGCAGCGGCGGCAGCGGCAGCAGCAGCGGCAGCGGAAGCAGCAGCAGCAAGCGTCCTGACCTGCAGTTCTTCATGGTCACATCGCCGGCCACAGCAGTGGCAATGCCACCGCCAGAGAAGCCGGCTGTGCCTGCAACGAACGAAACGGCAAACAGAGCAGGGCGCAGCAACAGATCAATCGGCAGCAAGGCGGATCGAGTGGAGGCAGCCAGACATCTCAGCCTGGCTGGCCGACGTGCAGACCTGGAGGTTTGCAGTGCTCATCTAACTGCCCAGTCGGTCCCAGCCAGCACCGCCCTCCCGCCCTACAGCACTAACCCTTGCTAAACACGGTAGTTTCAAACAGCGTGGGCAGCGAGTGGTCGAGGTAGATGCCGCCGCCCTGCCCAATCTGCAAGCAGCACATCAGGCCAAGCCGGGGCACGGGGCACAGGGGGTGGGTGGGGTTGGGTGGGCGGCGCGGGGTTGCGCAAGCTGCCGCACGCAGCAGGGGCACGCATGCGTGCTGACCACCCATTGCCAAAGGCAATTCCGCACCCTCACGGCGCCCGCCATGCATCCCTTCACTCTACCCCAACTTCATGCAAGTGGCAGCATAGCACGCACCACAGGCGCCGCGGCGTTGAGCTCAAAGGTCACGTCCTTGGTGGACAGGCCGCCGTTTTTGACAAACACGCCGCCGCCCATGTTGGCTGAGTTGTTGCGCAGCAGCACGTTCTGCAGCAGGGGGGTTGATAGCGTGACAGGGGTGGAGCGCTGTCAGGCTGAGGTGGTAGGCAGGGGAGAAGAGGGGCGCACAGCTGCCTAGAGGGGTAGCAGTGCTGCCTGCCTTGGGCCTGCGCAACCAGCTATGGCAACATTGGGCACACCTGACCACGCGCCCCCGCCATTACAAAGCCACACGCTCCCTCCATTACACAGCAAAACTCCCCCTCCATCCATCACACAGCTACAAACACACCTGCAGCTTGGGTTTGGCGCCCTCTCCCAGCACGTAGATGGCGCCGCCCAGCCCGGATTCGGGGTGCATGGAGCGGCACCCCTCAAACTGGCAGTTGATGAACGAGGGCGACGCATTCTCGATGTAGGCGCAGCCGCCCAGGGACGCATTGCCGTTGAGCACGCGGAAGCCTGCAGCGGGGTTGGGGGCGGGACCAGCAGGGTGGGTAAGCAGTCGAGGAGGGAGCAGTGGAGGAGGGCGCATTGGACGAGGAGCAATGGAGGGAGGAGCAGTGCATGAGGGAGCAGAGGAGTGTCGTGTGGCAGGTGGGCGGCGAGGCGGCGAGCGGCTCCCAGCCCCCGCTGCCCATGAGCAGGTGATGCGAGTCTCTCGACAAAGCGGTGCAACCCTTGGTTGAGCAACCTGTCAGGGGCACTACTCGCCCTGGATCGTGGCGCTCTGGCCGGCGTCGCTGGTGAGGTTGAAGGCGCGGCAGCCGTCGGCGCCGCCGCAGTCGATGGTGGTGCCCTCGGGCCCCGCGGCGGCCTGCAGCGTGATTTTCTTGTTGATCAACAGGTTGGTGTTGCCGGCGCCCTTGTAGGTGCCTGCAGAGGGCGGGGAGGGGAGTGTTGAGCGCGGCGGTCGCTCGCTGCCGCGGCTGGCAGGCCCCGCCCTTGCTGCGTCGCGCACCAGGCTTGATGGTGACGGTCCCCCCGTTGCCCGCAGCGTCGATGGCGTCCTGCAGCGTGGGCTGCTGGAGCAGCCGGCGGCAGGCGGCCGCGCGGCAGGGTCGTTGCGACACGAACACGCTGCCTGCATCTCGGAGGGCGGGACAAAGGCGAGTGGTGAGGTGCAAGGGTGGGAACCCTAGCACGGCGGGCGACGCCGGGGGTGGCGGCGGGAGGCTGCGCAGTCAACTGCATGCCTCGCCCGCCCTCCTGCCACCATTCAATACCCCAGGCCGGCTCACCCTCTGCCACGATGGCCTGGGCGGGACGCGTGGCGGCCAGCACCTCTCCAGTGGAGGCCAGGGCAAGCACGCGGTAGAAGGGGCGGCCGCCACCGTTGTTGTCGGCGGCGGTGAAGCCCTCCTCGCCGTCAGGTGTGTAGGGAACGCTCAGCAGGCTGCCAAGGTAGCCCTGCTGCCCAGGGGCGGGCATGGCAGTCGAGGTCCACCGCTGCACGACGTAGCGAACGGGCTCAGCAGGGGCAGGGGCGGCGCCAGGCGGCAGCGCCGCCCACACCAGCTGCGGTGACGGGGAGGGTTGAAGGGGACAAGGGGCATGAAGCCATGTGTGAAAGCATGCACACCAGCGCATGCTGCACGGTCCGAGGGTTGGTCGTCCACAGGCTGGACTAGGGCCTTCACAAGGCAGCAGCAGCAGCCTCGCCTGCGCTTCGAAAGGGGCCAGCCGATGTGCTCAGCCTCACCTCTGCGGTGGTGGATCCCTCGTCTTCCAGGATGGCATAGTGCCAGAAGCCCTGCCGGGGAGTCAGCACGCCCCCCTGGCCGCCGAATTCAGCTGCTTCGGCCAGGAGCGGGGCGCTGACTGCCAACAGAGCCGCCAGGGCGAGCAAGCGGCGGAGTGCCGCGGGGGCGGGGGCGGCGGCGGGCACCATCCTTAGTGCCGCCAGAAAGCAGCGCCTCCCGCGCTATTAATCGATTTCCTGCGCGTTTTACGGCGTGCTAGCGCGGGTGTCTGCAGCAGGAGGCTCTCTTTTCAAGCCTTTCTGCGCCCAAGTTTGAGCGCGGACCGTGCGCCGCTGCTGGCCTTGCTGTTGCGCTGGCGCCTGTTGCAGCGCACTGCTGGGCCGTTGAAAGACTTCTGTGGATTTATAGCCTGGTTCGAGCGCAGTCAAAGGAGGCTGGAGGGGCGCCAGGCTGGCGGTGCGGGGCGGGAGACGAGCAGCCAAATCTGGGGCGCAGCGTGCGCAGCAGGGAAGCGGCGGCCAGCTCGCAGCACGCAT
This sequence comes from Chlorella sp. Dachan, assembly GCA_006782975.1. NCBI lineage: Eukaryota > Viridiplantae > Chlorophyta > Trebouxiophyceae > Chlorellales > Chlorellaceae > Chlorella > Chlorella sp. Dachan. The sequence continues at coordinate 370,144 of RRZL01000056.1, read as the reverse complement.
CATGCGGTGTGAACCAGTGGCATGCCAGCGCCTGGATCTCGAAACATTGTTTGCACGATTATAACACGCTTCATCGAGGGCTTGCTGCTTGGGGATGCATCCTTGCAGGTGCAAGTGGCGCATCGCCGCCCGATGTCGCCAGTGCTGCCGCCGCCGCCGCCGCCATGCCTCTGTCAGAACCTCTGAGCGGGCAAAGGAGGCCTACCCTTTTTGATCAACCAGCCATTGTGCCTGTGCGCGACTTTGTGCAGGCCTGTGGTGCTGCGCCACGTCGCGCGTGGCGGGGCGTGCGGCCCCGCTGCGCATGCTGTGCACCTCTGAGTCGCCCCTGCGCCCTCTGGGCGCCTTCCGCGGCCTGAGATTGTTGCCTTGCGGAGCCCCCGCCTGCCACCTGAGCTCCGATCAGCATGGCAAAGGTCGACTGCGACAAGCCGCCCTCAGAGGTGGTGGAGACGGACATGATGATCGTGGGCGGCGGCATTTGCGGCATCCTGGCCGCGAAAATGTGCGCCGACCGGCGCTGGCCGTACGTGGTGGTGGAGAAGAACCCGCAGCTGGGCGGCGTGTGGACCACGCTCGCAAACCGGCACTCCTACCTGCAGGCGCGCTTGAGTTGTGGCATCGGGCAGTCGCCAGCAGCAGCGCGCGATCGCCACAGCGGGCTGCGCGAAGTGACCACTGACCTGCCGCCGCCCTTTGCGATGTCGCCGCCGTCGCCCGCAGCCTGCCGCTGCCCGGCCCTCCTACTGCCCTCGCACCCGACCCGTCCTGCAGTGCTACGAGCCCAACTACCGCTGGGACGACAACTACCGCCTCAACCAGGATGTGCTGACCAAGGGTTCTGCCATTGGGGTGAAGCAGGTGCGCCAGCTGTGGCAGCGGCGGCGGCGGCGGCGGCAGCGGCGGCAGGGTGGGGCAAGGCGATGTTACGCATGCGCAAAGGCACCCAAGTTCTTTAACCACACGTCTGATGTTTGCTGGAATCGTGCTGTTGGCTCCGCCAGCACCGCCGGCACCGTGCCGCATGTCACTTGCAAGGAATGCATGCCATGGCTCTGCTGACCCACCCCGCTCGCTTCCTCCCGCCCATCCGCTGCCTCCTGCCCACCCGCCCGCCCGCAGATGCTCCAGCGCTACGCGTACGACAACAAGATCGACCGCTTCACGCGCTTCAACACCGAGGTGCTGACCGTGCGCCACCAACCGGACGGCAGGTGAGGCTGGCTGGGCTGGCACTGGTATGCATGCGCATGCAGGGGAGGGGCGGCGTGCATGGCGGCGTGCGCCGCCAGCAGGCGAGAGGCAGTGTTGCTTGACTAGGCACTCTGGTGTGCACGGCGCCTGCCATGCAGCACATCTGGTTGCATCTTGCACTGTGCCACCTGGCATCACTGCCGCCCATCAGCACGGCCACGCCTGCCCACCTGCCCGCCTCCCGCCGCGCCGCTGTCCCGACTCCCATCCTGCCGCTCTGTCTGCCCCTCCGGCTGCTCCCCGCAGCTTCCTGACCATCACCAAGTGCCTGCAAACCGGCAAGATCAGCCACTTCAAGTCGCAGTTCCTGATGGTCACCCCAGGCATCCTGGGCAAGCAGGTGGGTGCTGGGCAACGAGTACTTTGTGGCTTGTTGGCAGCTTGCAACCAGTACTTTTTGACTCGTTGGAACGCTGTTGGAATGTGGCCGCCCCCGGCATCCTGTGGGCACCTGCGGGTACGCAGGTGGGCAGCTGTGGCAGTGCCAGCTCGGCGTGCTGCCCACAATATTGAGACCAATTGGATTGCAATCCCGCCCACCTGCCGTGGCGCGCGGCGCCATGCTGCGCACATGCTACCCCGTCTCCACCCGGGCCCAAACTGCCCGCACCTGACGCTACCGGTGCTACCGGTGTGAACAAAAATGATAACGGATGCGCCGGTGCCCCTGCCTCCCTCACAGTTCACCGCTGAGGAGCGCGGCGTGAAGGATGTGGACAAGTTCAAAAACCTGTTCTGCTACGGCGGTGAGCTGGCGCCGGTGGGGGTGGCTTGCACTGCTAGGGGCACCTTGGACGATTTGTGGGGTTTGCACTGCCAGCGGCGGCTCGCACTGCCGGTGGCGGCTTGCACTGCCAGCGACAGCGCACCCTCCTGCCATGTGCCGCCGCCTCTGCTGCGGCGGCAACGACCCGCGGGCGTGCATGCATAGGCAGCTCGGCCTGCCGCCGCCGCCTCCGCGTTGGACATTGGGAGTCCGCAAGCCTATTGATTGAATCGGTTGTTGAATGTTCAATCAGATTCGAATCGGATGCCGCTGTGTGCTGCAGGCCGCAAGGACGGCGTGGACTGCGCTCTGGGCAACACCGACCTGACTGGCAAGGTGGGAGGGGCAGCAGGGAGTGGAGTGTGGCGTTAACGTTGGGATTTGCGCGTGGTTGGCAGCGCCTGCCACCTGTCACATATCCCGCTAGTGGGCCCCATCAGCCACATCGGGNGCATTAAAGAACCTACCCATGCCGCAGCTCAGCCGTGCGCGTATGCGGGCGACCAGCCCCTGCCGTGCCGTGCTGTACTGCCCGCCGATCAGCACTGCCGCCCACCACCCCCTCTGCTGGTAACTTGTTTGTTTGCAGAATGTGGTGATCATGGGCACCGGCTCCTTTGCCCTGGAGGCCATGGAGGCGGCAGGGCGCAACAACGCCAAGCACATCACCCTGGTGTCTCGCCCTCGCAAGCGGTGAGGGCTCCCTGGCTCGATTTGGAAAGAAGGAAAGGCCCTTCGTTTGCGCCATGGCAGCGGGGACAGCAGCAGGGGCAGAGCGACAGCACTTTGTTTCGGCCGGCAATGCCGCCGCGTGCCTGCTGCCTGCACCTGCGCCAACTGTCCTTGCCTCGTCTTTCCCAGCTGCCTTGCCCGCTCAACCATCGCCTGCCGGAAAGACGCATGCCGCCCCTTGCTTGTGCTCGTGCCCCTCCCCTCACCCAAACTAACATTAACCACCACACCTGTGCAACCCCCTGTCAAGCGCAGGTGGGTCATGCCCTTCTCCCGCCAGCACACGCTGACCGCGCTGAGCTTCATGCCCCTTGTGCCCTGGGCCCTGAAAGTCAAGTTTGTGCAGGCAAGTGGGCGCAATGGTTGAGCGACGACCAGATATGAGCAGCCTGCGGGGGACCCGCTGGTGTTGCATTTCAGCAGGGCGGGCCGCAAGGAGGGCGAGAATGCTCCAGGAATGCCCGCCCACTGACTCTCTCCCGCCGCCGCTGACTGCCTGCCATCCTTGCACTCACCGCACCTGTGCAGTGGTGGCTCAAGAAGTTTTTCTTCAACCCTGTGGGCCTGGGCAATATGCCACCCACCGGTCCGCTGGATGAGCAGGACTGGGCAGGTGGGTGCCGCTGCTGCTGCTGTGCATGCTGTGCATGCTGCCGGGCGCGTGTTCATGCCGCCACAACTGCATGTTCAGGCATGCCCTGACATGCCCCGGCATGCTCCTTGCAAGTGAAGCCAGTGCCACTCCTGCTGTTGCGAACAGCATCGTGACTTGGCTTTGAACCCTGCCCCGGCAAACCCTACGTGATTCGGCTTGTGATCAAGAGCGCTCACGAGCGCGACTTGCCTGCTGTGCTGTAGGCCAGTGCAACGATGGCATCTTCCGCCTGGCGGGCGAGGGCCGCCTGAAGGTGCTGGGTGGCTGGCTGTCCGGCTGTACACCCGGCTGATTCAAACAGAGACACCTGGGCCGTTTGCCTGCCCCTGCCTGCTGCGCATCACTTGCATGGCATGTCTGGTTGTCCAGTTGGCGGCCGCGCCCTGTGCCTTGCGCACGCCGCCTGCTGCCCACTGCCTCCTGCGGGGGCTCGGCATACCGCCGGTCTGCACAGTCTGCACACCGCTGGACCGGCCGCCTCTGCACTCAGTTGGCGGCATGTATCTGCCATTGTGCGCTCAATTTGTTAACCAGTCACGGTTTGCTGCTGCAGGTCATCATCGGCAAGGTGGACCGTCTGGAGGCCACGGGCGTGGGTGAGTGTCGGGCAGCCACCTTGAAGCCCTTGCTGCTTGCTCACACGCTGCCGGGTGCACGCTTGTCAAACTCAAACGACCAACCCAGACTAGGCTGCTCACCACCCCATCATTCACCTTCCCGCAGTGGTGGAGACTCAGGAGGGCGAAACTGTGAAGCTGCCTGCCGACGCCTTCTGCTGCGCCGCCGGCTGCAACTACAACCTCAACCCGTCCTTCCTCAAAGAGCTGGGCATCGGTGAGTGGGCATCCTTGTGTTTCAGGGCAGGGCTGAATGGTGCCTTGGCATGCGACTGAGCAAACGGAGGGCCCCCACAACCGGGGCCCGCCCTTCCTGGAAAGAGATGCGGGTTCGTTAATGAGCGGTGCGGTCCAGCTGGCAGGGCAGGGCAACAAGCTACACTGTGTGCCGCGGCAGGATGGCAGCTGAGCAGGCGCTCTGCAGTGGCTGCCGGCCAACATTCCACCGCTGCCCGCACTCCTGCCAAGCAGCTGCTTGCCGATGCCAACTCGCTCAAACTGCTGCCAGCCAGCCGGCCATACCGTGCGGGCTTTGGCGACCTTATCCAGCTGGCCCCCCCAATCCACGCCCAAGGCGTATAATATGTCTTGCTTTCTGTCTCTCACGCAGGCTTTGGCGACCTGCACAACTACTGCTTCATGGGGCGCAACCCCCGCATCGGCACCGCATCCGACTTTGTCTTCGGTGGGTGGCTCACCTGTTAACTTTGTGTTCTCGGTGGCTCACCTTGTTTCTGCACTTTTTGTCGGCTACCAGCCAGCAGCCGACGGGGGTGCGGCTGGCAGCTCGCACTGCGCTGCCCGCGCATGAGCTGGTGCCCGCCCTGCTGAGCTGGCGTTGCCGTACAGGCTGAGCCTCGCTGTGGGCTTGTGCGACGCCTCCTCTGCTCCCCCCCTGCCGGCCCCTCGCAGCCTACGTGCCCTTTGGCCCCCAGAAGCAGCTGGAGATGTTCTTCCACTCAGCCGAGCAAATCAAGTTGGGCCGCGAAAAGGTGGGGCGGCAGGGCGGGCGCCGCTTCAGTCTTACTACATCGGATCAGGATGCGCGCTTCCGAGCAGCGCCAATGGGGTACGCCGTGCCCCCATGCCTTGCACACCCGCCACCCCTGGCTGTCTCCCTGAGTGGCTGAGGATGTGTTCGCTGCCTTTGCAGCAAATCCTGGCTCGCATGACGCCCACCCCGCTGGGCGCGACGGGCGAGACCAACCACAAGGGCGGCCGCATGGCGGGCTACCACACCTGGTGCGCTGCGCTGAGCTCTGTTGCGCTGTGCTGCGCAGCGCTGAGCACGCTGTGGTGCATTGCAGTGAAAGCTGCTGCCGCTGCGTCTGCCGCCGGCGCTGCTGCTGCCTCCGCCGCTTTCCGGCTCCATTCGCTGCGTTGCAACCGCTGCTGTTCTGCTCAGCTTTCTGCCGCACATTGTTGCCTACCGCTCCAGACCTCTGGAAGCTGTCCACCAAACGGCAGCCTGCAGGCCGCGCGTAGACTGAGCACCTCTCAACTGTTTTGCGGCCCTCCCTGGCAGGTTTACCTACCGCTCCATCTTCTCCACCGTCAACCTGGCCATGGAGGTGCGAGCTGTGAATCACAAAGCTGGGGTTGCTGTGCATCACAAGCTGGGGGAGATTGCCCGCCCTCTGCAGCAACCTGCAGAGCCATGGCTGCTCTTGGCGGGTGGCTGTGTGGCTGCGGGCCCGCACCGTGTGTCAAGCGAATCAGTCTGCTTAGCTGAGCATGGGTCCGCTCGCATGTGCCAACATGTCTGGCTCGTACATCCATCCCCAATGAACCACTCGATTCCCAATCAGTTCATAATCATTACTCAATCAATTACAGGTCCGCTTCAAGGAGTGGATGTCCATCAAGGACGTGGGCTCCTCCTGGGGCCAGCGCCTGGCCATGCGCGCCGCGGTGAGCTCCTGCTGCTGTGGCGTTGCTTTTGGTTGCGGCATTGCGTTTGCTTGCAAGGGCGTAGCGCGCCGCGGTGAGCCCCTGCTGCTGTGGCGTTGCTGTTGCGTGGCAGTTGTACCAGCTGCTGTGGCTTGAAGGGCGTACCAGCCACCTGGCCATGCGCGTCGAGGTGCTCAAGCGCCTGCTGTTGTGGCATTGCTGTTGCTGTTGCTTGAAAAGGTGTAGCAGCCGCTTGGCCATGCGCACCGCGGTGCGCTCCTGTTGCTGCGCCAGTCTGCGGCAGCCGAGTGTGCAGTGGCAGCAGGCTGGCCAGACGGGCAGTGATAAGTGGTGGAAGTGCAGGCAGCTCATGCAGGGTGGCACCCGCTGCGTGGCGCCGGCGGCCGCACCGCGCACTACTTTGCTTGCCACATTCGCCGTAGTTGGCCGGGCAGCTTGCCGTGTAGTGCTGTACTATTGATTGATTGCAGTGCTACGCTGCTGCATGCGGGCTGGCTGACCAGGAGTGTATGCCTCCTCATGCCCCACCCTCACAGATCCCTGTTGTCGACTGGCTGCGCTTCTTCATTTGCGCCAAGCGTGGCCTGCGGGTGAGTGACTTGTGCTTGCCAGCTCTGGCCCNNNCGCGTGACAACTACCCCTGCTGTCGGCTGCCTGCCTGCGGCGGTGCTGCTTTGTGGGCGCCCAGTACGAGGCAGTGGTTGGTGGTTAGGGTTTAGGATCAAGGCTCTGATGTGCCACGCATCTGGCTGAGCCTCAGTGTGCGCTGCTACCCATCCACTGCACTGCCGCAGGACGCTTGAAGCTGGCCGGTGTGAAGCCAGAGTCCCCTTACCCATGCCTGCTCTGCTCGGCAGGGACGGATCTGCTCCCGCCTCGCTCACTGCCGCTGCTGCCGCAGGAGACGATGGCCTAGGCTGCTTCTGGGGGCCTCCTGTATCTTCACTTGGCAAAGACCAGTGTCTCATTTTCACAGGCTCATCTTCACCCCCTGCTCTTGCTGCCCTCCCGCCACAGGAGATCTGGAGCTTCCCTGTGTGGGGCAAGGGTGTGAAGGACCATTACCACCCGCCCGCCCCCCTGCTGCGCGGTGAGGACAAGAAGGCGGTGTGAGGAGTGCGCCTGTCGACAGCCGATCGGCGCTCGTCCAAAAGGCTGCAGAGACGAGAGCAGAGGCGAGAGCCGATCCACGCTGCGCACCCTGGGCCGTAGCACCACGCCGCTGCACAGACGGCGGAGCGCAGGACGGCGGCGGCGAGCCTGCCCAGCCGGCCCCGGCCGCCAGCACTGTGCGAGGCCGCTTCTTGGCGGCACCGAGACATAGGCCGCATGCCATGCCTTCCTACTCATGCCGCTCCTGCAAGACAGCATGCGTGCATGCATCACAAATCCCTTGCAACGGACTGGGCTGGGAGGCCCGTCTGGCGACTCATACCGTTATCATACCCGAACTGTTGCCCTCAAACCCTAGCCGCACTGCCATAGCCGTTTGTCGCCGCCCCCTGCACTTGCTGCATTCTTTCTTCCCCACCGCTCCGGCAGCACCCGCTTGCCCTCTCACCGATACGTACGATGATGGATGCGGCTGGCAGCCAGCCTCCTCTGCACAGACCGCCCATGGACACCGATGTAATGATGAGCTGCAGTGTACCCCTGCTGTAGGCGTCGAAGTTGGGCGATCGTGAGCAATGGGCGCGCTTGTGTGGCTGCCGCCAGCAGCAGCGCGCAGGACCGCACAGCGTAACACCGCGGCAGTGGCAGGGGAACGAAGCTTCAGCCGCCATGTAGGCGCGCTGCAGTCCAACTCCAAAGTTTGTGGGGCATACAGAGTCTACAAAGTTGCCGATATGGGCCGAGGAGCCAAGCACCGGCGATAGTGCCGACTGGCCGCCAAGTCAGCAGCACTAGTGAGGTGTCCTAGGAGTGATTGCCGCCCGCGGCCATGATGCCTGCGCCCTGCTCCACTGCATTGGCGTGAGGTCACCTGGAGGCGCATCGTGGTAGACCTGCGCCTGCGCCTGCACCTGCGCGCAGGTGACGCTCGCGGACCTGCACTGCCCCGGTGGGTTTGCCGCATGCGCAAGACTGCGGCGGTTGCTGTGTTGTTCGGGGCGGAGCGGAGCGCCGAGCGGTGCCGCAGCGGTTCCCCTCGGGGAACCGGCCGCCTTGCACCCGCAGCGCTCCGCGCACCGCGCTCACCTGCAGCCTGTCGACGTCCTGAAGCGGCTGCGAACGCCGGTGGCGGTGTCTTTATGTGCCCTGCAACCCCCGCACCCGGGCGGCGGTCGGCCGACGGGCACACTCTTCACTGCAACCCTCGGGGCAAGCTTTACCCCGCAGCAAGCCGGTCTTTCAGCCTTCAACCCTTCAAGCTGCTGCTCCAGCGCTTATGCTCCCCGTTGCAGGTGCCTCGCTGTTGCCCAAGCCAGCGGGCAATGGGACGCTCGACCCGCGGCGGCGCCGCCGACCGTGCGGCATGGGCGCTGCTGACCGTTGCTGTGCTGGCGGCAGGCAAGTGGTTCAGTGCATGCGCGGGTACCTGCTGCACACGCTGGGCTGCGTGTAATCGCTGCAACCCAAAACCTGCTGCTTGCCCTTCACCAACCGGCCACCCTCCACTCATGCCTTGCCCTGCAGTGCACTGTGCAACGGCCACGTGGGACCACTGGGACCATGAACGCCCCAAACCGCCGTCATGCGGGCCGCTGCTGGCTGGCCGCCTCTACCTGCACGTGGAAGGCCGGCAGAAGCATACACAACGCGGTGAGGCTTGGGATAGGCGGTGCCCCAGCGGGCAGCTGGCTGTGTGCTGCAATCCTGCCAACCTGTTGCGGCGTAAGGCTCGACAGTGCGAGCACTGCAGGGTTGCTGGCACACTCAACCAGGCACGCGGGTCCTCAAGCTTCCGTCTGTCCTGCTGCAGGCGACCTGACGGCCCCGCCTTGCCACTATGGCGCCGCACTGAGCCTGTCCTCGGCCCGCCATGGCTCCGCCGGCATTTGGGAGCTTGCATCGGCCCAGGGGCTGCCTGCTGGTGCAGACCTGACCGGCCGCCCCGTCACGCTGAGGGTGCGTGCTGTGCTGTGCTGTGCTGTGTGCTGCTGTGTGTGCACATGGCCGAGCTTTACGAGAGCCACCCCGCCACATGTATCTGACATCAACACTTGCCTCCCCACTAAGTCACACTCTGCTGCCACAACATCCCCACCTTCCTCCACTGCAGTCCATCATCCGCCAGCCGCCGCTGGGATCCTGCAAGAACACTTGGCTGGCTGCATATGGCACCTGTGCCGCCCCGATCACCTCCCTCTACCCCGTCCCCACCACCTGGGTGCCTGAAGCCGTGTCGTGCGGCCGCTGGCGCCTGCGGGCATCCAACCTGGCCGACTGCCGCGGCCGGCCTCTGTATTTGGGCGTGAAATCTGGTGACAGCTGGAGCAGCCCAGCCGGCATTGGTCTGTACAGCGCCGCCACTGCCGGCATGTCCCTGTTGGAGTGGTCGGTGGCGGCGCTGCCCGGCCCGGTGTCCCCGCCGCCGTCGCCCAGGTGGGCTGCACAGTACGGCAATGGGGCATAACTTGGCAGCACATCAGCGGGGCGCGTCCAAGCTGTGCTACACCACTGGTTCGCTCCAAGCTAAGGGATGCACAGCCTTCCCCTGCCGTATGCTCAGGTGGCGTTTCCTGCCTGCCGCAACTGCATGCTGCAGGCCTCCTCCTCCAAGCCCCCGACCGCCCTCCCCGCGCCCTCCAAGCCCCCGCCCGTCCTCCNAGCTGGGGCAAGGCCACCAGGAGGCCGCCCTGCTGCACAGCCAGCGGCTGGCAGCGGAGCAGCAGCTGCGCCTCCAACAGCAGCAGCTGGAGGCGCTGGCTGAGTTGGGCCGGGAGCTAGCGGCAGCCGCACAGGAGCTGGGTCAGTTTTGCAGCAGCAGTGGCGGAGATGAGCCTGCTCCGAGCAGCGCAGCAGCAGGCAGCCCAGGTGGCAGTGGGACAGGGATTGGTGCTGAGCAGCTAGAGGCGGCGGCGCCTCTGTAAGTGTGCTGCGGCAGAGCGCGACAACCTTGGATATTGAGGCTGGGTTGCATGTGAAGCGTGCAGAGCCCCACACATTGCTGCTTTGGTGCGAGTCTGGGTCTTAGCAGCAAGCCGCTAAGGCGTGCTGAGTGTGGTGCCCACTGCACCCCCGCCCGCGCTGCCTCGCTGCCCGCCACAATGCAGCCCCGCCCGCCCAGTCCCAGCCCGCGTCCGCCACCGCCAAGTCCCTCCCCCAGCCCTCCACCACCCTCAGTAAGTGTCGGCGTCCTTGGACGCACTAGTTGGAATGCATATGTGGGTTTTGGGCCAAAGACGCAGCTGTTGTGTGCATGGCGTGGGGCGTTGAGCAGCTCAAACTGTGGTTGCTGTCATTGCGGTGCACACTGCCCGACGACTGCGTGGCATGCCTAACGGTTCGCTTTGCTGCTTGCATTTTGCAGCCTCCCCCGCCCTCCCCTTCGCCGCCATCGCCCTCAGTGAGTCAGCAGGAGGCCAAAAGCATTCGTGTGTTGTGCAGCGCGATGGTTTGCTTCTTGTGTGTCGTGTCTATCCTCCCTTGCACTAACTGCTAGCGGTCTGGCCCTAGCGCCGCTGCCTGCGGCCCTTCCTTGCCAGCGTCTCACACACTCGGCATTGCCCCCCATGGTCTTACAGCCACCGCCACCAAGCCCTGCACCGCCACCTCCCGCTGTAAGGACGCTGAATCCTCATGGCTGGGTGTGCTGGTTTGCAAGCGTGCGCGTGCAATGTGATGGATTGGGCTTGAAGGAACCGCTCACAAGCAGACCAGCTTCGGATGCGCTGCATGCGGTCGGATTGTCATGCACGTGTCTGACTGCGCCACGCCACTCGGTACCTGTTGCTTGTTGAGTCAGTCACGCTTCCCAGCCCACCCGCTGCTGCAGTGCGAAGGGGGCAAACCGTGCCAGACCACAGCAGACTGTAAGTGGGATTTCTTCCCGTCTCTCTGTCTTGCACGCTTGGAAAAGCAGCTCCATCGGCCTGAAGTTGCGCAGCTGGGTTGTGCCAGTGCAGTGGTTGCAGGCCCGCTTGTTGGAGTAGGTGCGGAGACGCCCGCTGCATGCAGGCCCACGCGCAAGGCACAGCGTACCTTGGATGCACGCGGTCCGCTCCCGGCGCGCGCCTCCCTTGCTGCGGCCTGCTGTCCTCTGCTGCTTCCTGGTGCCCAGCATGCAGGTTAAAAGGGTGGCTCACACTGCAGGGCCTCCAGCGTCCAACTGCACTGGGGAGCACGCTCACACGGGCACGGCCCGCCTCACATGCAACTCCTCTCTTCCCCATCGCAGGCTGCGACAATGTTGATGGCGGGGGTCTCTACTACTGCTGCATCGACCCTACGTGTGGGTCCGACCAGAACACGTGGTGAGCACGTGCAGCGGCCTGGAACCCAACCCCGCCAGCACATGTACTGACGGTTGCTCCATTACTCACACACCGGCCCTGCGCTGCCTGGCCGCAGCTATCCAATCTGCTTCCCCGGTGGCGCGACCGTGCAAGTGGAGGGCGTTGGGCGGGTCACCATGGAGCTGCTGCGCCCCGGCCACCGAGTGTTGTCGGTTGGGTGGGACGGCAGCCTGCGTTACGAGGTGTGGTGTTGAGAGGGGCGTTGGAGGGCTGCCTGTGGGCTCGCAGCGCCTGCCTTGCAAGGAGGCGCCAACCGGAGGCGCCAACGGAGGCACGGGCCACAAACCCGGGACTGCTGCCCTCACTGGCTGCTGGTGCTTGCCGCTTGCAGGAGGTGTACATGTTCACGCGCGCCGACCGCGCCGCTGTGGGGCAGTACAGCCGCATCAGCGCCCTGAGCATCGATGCCTCTGGCCAGCCCACCACCCACGAGCTGCGCCTCAGCCCCTTCCACTACCTGACGAGCGGGGCCGACACATCCGGCGCCTGCGCCGCACTGGCTGCTGAGGCCTCAGAGCCGGCTGGGCTGGGCGGCAAGGACGGCGCGCTGTTGGCTGCATGGGACCTGGCTGCACAGGTGCGCTGGCGCAGGGTGCAGTTGTCGGATGCTGGGGCAGTGGGTGGATGGTGGGGCGGCAGGGCCAAGGGAGCCTCCCTGCCTCCCGCCCTCAGGAAAGCAGCCAGCCAAACCTGGCGATGCCACGCATTGCTCACACGGCCCGCCCTGTTCACAAACGTCTGCACCTCTCTCTGCACCCCTTCCTCTGCAGCACCTGGACTTCTCCCGCCACCACGTGATGAAGCTGCCAACCGAAGTGTCCCCCGGAATGGTGGCCTGGCTGGCTGACCCGGCCGACCCCTCGGGCCGTGCCACCCCCGCCTGCATCACCGCAGTGAACGCCACAGTCGACTTTGGCGCGTTCAGCCCCTTCGTCCGGGTGAGAGCAGACAGCGGCGCACCGCAGTGGGGCGCTTGCATGCTTTGGTTGCGCCAGCCAGCTCGCCGAAGAAACGACGGTTGTTGGTTGTGGGCAAAGGCAGCTTCAACTGCCAAGCTGGCACCTCCCTCCACTTGCGTGCTCAGCCCTGCTGTCGCTGCCGCCCAACCCACCCCCACAGGCCCGCGGCATAGTGGTTGACGGCGTGGTGGCCAGCCCCCACGTGCGCTGGGGCTACGTGTGGGGCCGCCTCTGGCTGCCCGCTGCCGTCAACCCGTACGTGCCAGCGGTCATGGAGGCTCTGCTCACGCCCTTCTGGCTGGCGTACAAGGTGGGGCGGTTGGCTAGCGCTGGGGGAGGTTGGGCAGGGCTGGGTGCCGACACAGCAAGTGCAAGTACAGATCTGTAGCTTGCCAGCTGCGCCGCTAGGGGCCGCACATTTACGTATGAGGGCAGCCGTTCCCAACCACCGACACCCCGCCCGTGCCTGCTTCCTGCCTTCCCTCCCAGGTGCTGGGCCCCCGCCGCACATGGCGCATCCTGCAGCACCCCATCTTTGGCAGCTGGGATCTGGGCAACATCATTGTCGGCAACCTGGCTGTGTGGGGCCAGGCCGCCGCCGCCCTGCTGGCTGTGGCAGTGGCGGTTGCGCGCCGCCGCCGCCGCGTGCGCCGCGCTGCCGGCGCCAAGTGCAAGCGGGAGTGAGCTGCCGCAGCTGCCGGTAGCGACTGACTGACTGACTGACTGACTGACTTAGTCACACCAATCTCGGCGTTTGGCTAAAGCCAAAGCCTACACACTCATGGCACGCCCGTTTGCTGATGACGCCTCACGGGTCTCCATTTTCGGCTCTCGCCAATCAAATCTTCCGCGCACGGCACACATCTCTGGACGAATGCACGCTGCACGCCTTCCGTAATCGCCGCTCGAACACGATGTCACCCCCAACCCACCACCACCACCACCACCAGGAAAACTCTCCTTCCATTGGCAATCCATTCGCCTCCCTTCGTAAGTCCTTCTTCAGTACTACGGGACCTAGTAGGCCCGTCCCGCCCTGCCCCCACAGCTTCCATCCCCGGCTTCTATTTGCCACACGATTTCGTACGCGGATCGATCAACCATTCCCACTCATGCTGCTGCCGTAATACCCCCCTAGAAACACGCCGTGTTACCACCGTTTCCACTCCAGCCACCCAACCATTGGCCTGTGCGTCGGCCTCACACGAGCAGTCAGCATGCGCCCTCGAGCTCGCCGCCAACTGGCGGGCCTCCATCTGCGCATGCGATCAGCCTGTAAGGCCGCATGCTGGCTCAGAAGGCTGTGATCACAGGACAGCGCAGCTTTCACACGGGAGAGTCTCCGCGCAAATGAGCACGGTCAGGACTGGAAAGAGAGGTGGCAATCCCGCCCAATGGGTTGCCCATCCCTGTTTGATCGGGCAGGACTGGGGGTGGGCAGTAGCAAACATCCACCGTGCCGGCGTGCCGGCCAGGCCTCTGCCGCCTGCTGCTGCTGCTGCTGCTGCTGCACACGGCAGCGCTAGCTGCCTCCTTGCGGGCCGCTGCCGTCCTGCACGCTGGCCCCCGCACGCCGGATCCGCCCGTCCACCACCGGGGCAATCTCCCAGCGCCCTGTCAGTGGGTGCTTACGGGAGGTGTGGCTGGTGCCTTCCTCCTGCAGCCGCTGCTGCGACTTTTCGACATACAGCTCGCTGCCATTGATTAGCAGCTCAGCGGCGCGCTGCCAGGCGGGGCGGCGCCCAGTGACCTCAACCTGCAGGGCAAGGGAGGGGCACTCCGGCACAGATCACAGTCGTGACATGAAAGAGCTAACTCAGCGCAGCAGCGTAATGGGCTTTGTATGCCCGGAAATGAATATGGAATGGAGCCTATAGGCGCACTGCGACCTCTCCAGAACGCCGAGAGGGCATGGGTTCGCAGCGGCGGCCAAGGTTTCGGGGCTCAGAGGGGGCGCTGCAACAGAAGCTCGGCGCCAACTGTTTGGGGGAGGCAGCAGCAGTTGTGGCAGTGGCACAGCCACCACCACTGACAGCAGCAGTAGCAGCAGCAGCAGCAGCAGCAGTTGTGGCAGCGGCACAGCCACCACCACTGACAGCAGTAGCGGCGAAGGCAGCAGCAGCAGCAGCAGCAGCAGTTGTGGCGGCGACACCACCACCACCAGCAGCAGCAGCAGCAGCAGCAGCAGCACTCGGTGAGCTGCATCCCAGACTCACCGCTCGGTTGAGCGTGCGCAGTAGTAAGAAGTGGTTGGCGATCACGGTTGGCAGCAGCGGCGTGCAGTCGCCATCTACAAGCAGCTTGGCTCCCGACAGTGCATCGTAGCCTGGAAGGTGAGGGGTGAAGGCTGTGTGTGTAGTTGGGATCGGGCCACGACAGTTGCGCAGTGCTGAAGCGAGCAGCCGGAACCGGCCGTGCTGTGGGGTGGCACGCGCACATGTGCAATAGCAGCAGCCGCACGGCACGCGCAGCGGGCCCAAGCCCGGTGGTGCGAGCAGCAGCAGCAGCGGCAGCTGCATGTGTGCTCACCGTCCCTGCCCTCTGCTAGGTAGGCCTTGGTTGCTAGGCTGTAGGTGCCATCTGCAGTATGCACACACTGCGCTGAGCAGTCAGCAAGCATTGGATGGCTGCGATCCGGCCTCCAGCATCACAGAAAGGCAGTAGGTAGCTGTGCGCCGTGCAGCGGCTGCCGAATGCCGCCAAGCCTGCTGAGCCTGCTATGCCTGCTGAGACCGCACCTGGCCGCAGCGCTGCATCGCCCACGGTGACGCTGCCAGGCACAACTCGCTTGCCGGGTGGCAGGGCGGGATCAAACGAGAAGCGGATGCCCGACACCTGGCAGGCAGGCAGGTGACAGAGGGTTTCCTTGTTGAGCCAAACAGGGCAATCAGTCGGTTGACTGCTGAAGCAGGCTGCCCAATCACTTGTAGGACACATCACCGTCCCCCCTAGCCGCAGTCTCCCGCTGGCGCAAGCGCGGCCTGGCAGAAGTGCCCTCCTCCAGCATCTGTGACATGCCACGTGCATACCACGGTTCCAAGAAAAGAAGCACCTGGGGGAACCGCCCCTCCAGCTTGGGCCACTGGCTGACTCCATTCTCCAGAGCGGCTTGCAGCTGGGCACCTGCAGGTGAGGGCAGCATCCAGGCGCGCAGGGCGGCAACGCTTCACTCCACACCCGATTTCCGATTTCGCAGTCCCACACGCTACCAGCCCCGCTACCCAAAGACGCCCCTTCATTGGCCGCCGCTGGAAGCTTGAAAGCCCGTGTTCACGGCAGGTTCAATGGCGCAGGCAACTGCACACCTGTGACCTCAATGACCACTGTTTCGTCCAGCATGGGCAGCACGCTGACCAGGTCTCGATACGTCAGCTCGCCCGCTGGGTGGATGCGGTCTGTGAGGACGGAGGGCCAAAGGATGCCACTCAGTGAGTATGACACTCCAATACTCCAGTTAGGGCGCCAAGGCTGTGAGGTGAGGCTGAACAGGGCACGGCAGGGCAGGTGCAAGGCACAGCGCTAAGGCAGACCACACAACCGTGCACGGCAAGTTGTTGTAGCCCCCGCTGCGCCTGCTGCGCCTGCTGACCTGACCGCAGCGTGCCGCCGTTGAGCAGCGCCACGTCAGCATGGCAGGCCTTCCGCCACACCTGCAGGGCGAGGCACAGCTGCTTCAGGCGGCTGCAAGTTAAAGCCGCCCTGCTGGAGTCGCTGCGCTGCCAGAAAGTCGACATCCATGCTAGCTGGAGGCCATGCGGCAGCTGTGCCGCCCCGGAGGGGACGGCCGACCCAGCGGGCCGCCATGCCGGGCAGCAGGCACAGCGCGCGGCGACTCACATCACAGACAAAGTTGCCTGGAGGGGGGAGTGGGTCGGCAGGGGAGGATGCAAAGTGGTGAGTGCATGCACGGATGCCACAGGCAGCAAGCGGGAGCAGAGGCATGGCACCGCAGCCAGCGGCAGGGGCGCAATGCTGGCAGCGTTCGGGCGCTAACTACCCAGCAGGCGTGGCTCTGCAGGCCTCACCAAGGTTGCTCTCTCCCGTCCGCACGCTGTGCAGGATTGAAACCGGCAACATCAAGACAGTGAGTACCACCAGTCGGTAGTGCACAAAATTCAAGCGCAGTCAGCTGGGTAGTGCTCTGGCACCTCTCGCATGCTAGGACGCCCAACCGCCAAGTAATGCCAGCTCACGTCGAGAAACGGCTGCCTAATCGACAGCTACTCACATGCCCAATGACCACCTGCCCAATCAGCAGTTCCTCACGTTGAGAAGCGGCCATCCAAATCAATGGCACTGTAGCCCACCACCACATCCATGCGCTCGCCCATCAGCTTGTTGTAGCGCTGCGATGGGGCAAGGGGTGAGGATGCGCGCGGCGCAGTTGAGCACACCTTGCCCATTGTGCCAGCCGGCCCTGCAAAGGCCGCGCAAAGTGGCCAACACAGTAGCGTGCACAATTGCTGCTGCTTCAGTGCACTGGGGCGGCTCGGCAACCTAAGCCCAGCAACCTCACAACGTTCCACAACCTAAGAGCGGCAACCACGCAACGTCCAGCAACCAGAAGCCCATCAATCACACAACAACACAAAACTTGCCTCCACTATCTCTGCCACTTCAGGGTCCTCTGGCAGCTCCGAATCGATGACGTGGCGCAGGCAGTGGAAGGTGAGCAGAGGTGCACTGCTGCTGCCTTGCGCCGCCTCGCCGCTGCCGCCGGCACCGCCACTGCTGCTGCCTGCAGCGCCGCTAGGCCCCGCCGCGCCGCCGCCGCCACCGCCCGCCGGCCGGGTGGCGATCAGCGAAGTCGCCAGGCTGGCAGTTGCTGCTTCCTCATACACTAGCGCTGCGCTCTTTCCCTCTGGCGTTGCGTTTGGG
>RRZL01000056.1:311988-338488 GCA_006782975.1 Chlorella sp. Dachan | reverse complement strand
GCTGCTGTGCGGGCGATGCGGCTGCGGGCGCAGCGGGAGCAGCGGCACCGGCTGTCTCGCTCTCACGGCCCCGCTTCTGACCCTTGGTGGGTTGCACCTCTGCCTTGACCATGCCCGCCCCATTGGGCAGAATGTCTGCGAGCAGGCAGCAGGGCAGAGGGGAGCATGTGGGCATCTTGTGGTGCAACTTGCACCATGGGCCGAAATGCATGGGCCAACACGACATCCGGCCGCACATGAGCTAGGCAAACAAAACAAACGAGGAGGCCAGCACCCACCTATGATCCGGTCCTCGTCGAATGCAGGGAAGTAGGCAGAGCCCGGCACATCGGGCGCCGGTACCGCAAGCTCCCGCACCGCCACCGCGCCGTGCTCGGGGAACTGCAGCTGGTGGCGCCGCGCGGCCTCGGCTGCAAGGGCACGGGGGCAGGGCAGGGCGGGCGGCGTGGGGCGGCATGAGGGGGAGGGGCCAGCACAAGGCTCCGAGGGCGGTGCATGCGACGGGGGTGCAGCAGCTGGGCCGACCGTGGCCCGCCATGCTGCCCCGCTGCTCAACGCCAGGCGTGAAGATGCAGGCAAGGGCAGTGAATGCACCACACTACATGGAAAACCAAGAAACTCGGGCAAGCTCACCGCGCACGGCTCCAACCGTTGCGCTGGGCGGCACAGCCACCAGCAGCCGCGTGTTCAGGCTGGTCTGGACATACACGCGCACGATTGCCGAGCCCTGCTGGCTGCCGGCACGCAGCAGCGCGGCTGCGCCTGGGGAGGCGGCGGGCTGCTGCTGCGCCGCGCCACCGCCGCTCTTCTTGCCGCCGCCGCTCTTCTTGCCAGCGGCGGCGGCGCCTCCCGCCGGCTGGCGGCCCTGCTGCTGCATTGCTCTGAGATTCCTGGAAGCTGGGGATGACCTAGAAGACGCCTGGCTGCCTGCGAGCGTCAAGTGCGCAGGTGCATGAACTGCACACTGCCTCCGGGGAGCTTGCGCCTGCCTTGATGCTGGCTTTGGGGCACAGGGGACAGGCTGGATATGCGTGCGTCGAGGCCGCTGTCCCCGAGGGAGCCAATGCAAGTGCGCCGCCGCCAGGCGCAGCAGGCACAAAATGAACGAAGCTTCAGCGGGCAGCTAGAGCTTGTTCAATGCAAGAAAATAGGCACCCTGCGAGGGACAGCCCCGCCAGTCACTCTTTGGGGCTTCTGCCCGGCGCTCACTGCAGCGCACTGGCCAGGCCCTGATCAGCCTGCAGCCCAATCCGCATCAACCGCATCTGCTGTGTAGCAAGCGATTGACCTGCCAGGAGCGGCTCCCGGTCTGCAGCTGCGTCACCGCTTGCCGCCGCTGCCCACTATCAACGGCTGCGAGGCAGGCGGCGGTGCCCCGCCCAGCGCAGCATCGGCAGTAGCAGCAGGCTTGCGGTCGCAGCATGTGGGCACCTGGCTGAAAGCACGTACATCACCATTATTAAATGTACACAGTGACCCGTGTGCAGGGGCCACGCGGCCGGATGGAGGGTGGAGCGTCATCAGGGTGATTGGTGTCAAAGAATCGAGAGGGATCACAGGGAGAGGGACAGGGGGGTTGTCATGGGCATCGAGAGTCAAGGGGTGTCTACAGGGGGAGGGGGATTGTCATGGGCATCGGGAGTCAAGGGTGTACTAGAGGGGGAGGGATCGTTCAGGGGAGTTGCACTATGGCGGGGGCATGTGCATTGCTTGCTGTACAAGGGCGGCACAACGAAATGGGGGTTGGGTCGGGGTGGGGCCGGCCAGCGGGATGGAAGCAAGCCGCCGGCACCGGTCAGTGCCGGAGGCGGGTGGGGACACAAAGCAGCGGCGGGTTCGTCTGTTCAAGTGATGGGCAGCGGCGGGTATGGACGGTGTGAGCACGATACGAAGCGCACCCATGTAGGGGGGCAGAGCTGCCCAGAGGACAGCAGGGGCTGGTACGGGGCCCCGCTGCACTGCCCCGATATCGATGGATGGGGTCCCAAGGGGGCTGAGCTGTGGTTTGGGGTTGTGGGGAGGGCAAGGCCGCGGCGCGGCTGCGGGCGCCGCCTGACAGCCAGGGCAGGGCGCACCTCTGAAAAAGAAGGGAGAAAAATTATGGAAGTAGTCGGAATAGGGAGGGGCGAGCCAGCGGGGCCAGCCAGGCCGTGTTGCAAGCCGTGGAAGGTGGGAGGTGTGGGGGCAGGGTGGGTGGTGCTGAGGGGCGCTTTGCAGCGAAGCGCTGGCCAAAACGGCGGGCTGCTTCTGCAGCAACCAAAACACGGATGGAGTGTGGAGCGTGGATGGCGCGAGCAACAAGGATTCTGGCGGTGGCGGTCAAACAGGGCGGGCGGCGGGCATGCCTGGCAGCCAGGGGCCAAGGGGTGGCGGCAGGCATGCGCCCGGGCCGCCGGCCCGGTTCCAAAACTTGGCATGGAGGGATGGAGGGGGCGTGCAGAGTGCGGCATGGCATTGTAGTGCAGCAGGAAGCGGGGGTGCCAGAAAAGGGAGCAGTGCGAAAAGGTCATGGATGGAAGCCAGTCTTCAGCAGAGTGCAGCAGAGTGAAGGGGAACGAGCTCGGTTTCTGGGAACGCGCTCACTGAATCACGCGTGAGGGGTGGGGGTGGGATGGCTTGCATTGTAACTGTGCACTGGCCCAGCGCCGCGGCCCGGCAGTCGCAATGGGCAGGGCGCGGCGCTGATGCCGTGTGCACATAGTAACGGCCGGCTGAGGTCCGCTGGGCGGCTGCTGCGCCGCCGCTGTGCTGGCTGGTGGCGCGCACAGCGTGTCGCCCCAGCAGCGCAGCGGGCACAGCGCAGCGGGCGTAGCGCAGCGGGCTCACAGCAGGTCCAGCGTGTTTGGGTCGAACAGCTGGCTGGGCAGCGAGCAGGCCAGGGATAGGGCTGGCATCTCCATATTGTCAAGGCCGCTCAGGCCGCCGCCAGCTGGCACGCCGGCATCAAAGGACGTGTCGCCGCCCCACTGTCCGGCGCTCAGCTGCGCCTGAGCCGTCAGCAGCTGCGCTCGCAGGTCTGTCTGCGGCGAGTGCACGCGCGCGGCAGTCTGCTGCACCACCACTGGAGTGGGCAGCGGCATGCTGAGGTGCATGCTGGCCGCGGCAACGGCAGCGGCCGCCGCCACCTCTGCTGCCGCCTGCTGCCTGGCAAGCTGGCGCTTGGTCAGGGGCTGCGCGGCTGGCAGGGGGCCGCCCAGGCAGCTGGCTGGGCCGAGGCAGGCCTGGGACAGACTGAGCACCGGCTGCTGCTGCAGCACCGAAGCGCCCAGGGCCAGCACTTGCCGGTGGATGGCTGCAGGACGGGGGGCAGCAGCGGGGAGGGTGGGGTGTTTTGAGGCTGGAAGGGTGGCATGCAGGTGCACGACATGCTGGGGGCGGCGGCAGCTACTCTTTTCTGTGCCACAGAGATCAATGGCGGATTGCATGGCCATTCAATCTTCACTACACTGCAGCTGCTGCTCAGCTAAACTACTGCTCTGCTTGTGTGCGAGGCTCACCACTGAACAGGTCCAGCTGGGGGCAGACAGAGCCGGGGAACTCAAGCGTGAAGCCGCCCGGTCTGCAGGGAAGAGAGTGGTGGGGCGGGCCCAGGTGCGCAGGTGAGCTGCAGATGCGAAGGCAGAAAAGGCAACAGCACAGGAGGTTCGGAAGGGGACTAACTCAAGCGGCCTGCAGGGAAGAGTATGGTGGAGCGGGCCCAGGTGCGCAGGTGAGCTGCAGATGCGAATGTAGTACAACAGCACAGGAGGGGGTTCGAGAGGGTGAGCATGTGCGGCTTGGACAGCCACCTCAAAAGGTACAGCCAGCTCAACCGAGGCATGCTGCTCAAAGCCGCTACACTGCCCGCAGTTGGGCACGCCGGCGATGCCCCAGCTGCTGCCGGCAAGCTCACCCGCTGCTCCAGATGGGTGCCTTGCTCAGTGGGCTGTAGCACGTGCCCACAGTGATGTCTGCGGGCCCCTCGTGCCAGCACGCCAGCGCGCCCGCTGCGGGCAGGGAGGGGCAGGGGTAGCCTGGTAAGCCTAACTTTGAACCGGCAGGAATTTTGTGGATGAACCGAGCCCGCCGCGATGCGATGGATGCGCCCCCGGCTGCGAAAGCAGGCTGGTTGCTGCTCGTTGCACTGCCCGGGTGGTCAGGAGGAAGGCCCCCCTGCCCGGCCCCCCTGCCCGGCATGCACCCAGGCCCACCCCTCTCCGATACGTGCCTGGGCCAAAGACGGTGGTGCGCAGCAGCACTGCGTCCGAGTCGAGCCGGTGCGCCGTCAGCTCCGCTGCCTGGCTCTCGCCCACCCACTTGCCGCTGCCGGCGGCCGCGGCAGGGGACACAGCCTCCACCTGGGGCATGGAAGGGCAGGGGCAGGGGGCAGTCGGCATGGCATAGCATGTGAGTGTTGGGAGCTCAACATGACTCAGCAGCGCATGACCACAACACGCTGGCTGCGCAGCCTAGCCAGGCTACTGCACGAGTAGGGGCGGGCCAGCCGGCACCATTGCGGCCCTTCTGCAGCCTAATCAATAGCAGCATCTCACCAGACAGGCCACGGGGTAGCGCATGCCAGGCGGGTCGCCGGGCAGGCCGGTGAGGTCCAGCTTGGGCAGCATGCCCAGCACGACGCTGCATGGGGGGCCGTTGGGAGGCAAGAGGTGGAGTTCGTGAGCGCGGAATGGAGATGGGGGCTGGGCAGTGAATCCGCTGCAGGCAGAGCCGGCAGTGCCGTGCACCAGATGCACACTGGCTTGAAGGGGGTGGGCCGATTTTTGTTACCGCCGCGCCACACCACAGCCCCTCCGGGGCATTGGCTCACCGCTGCCGGCAGGCTGGCGTGGCCAGCTGTGCACGGTAGGCGCTGTGCAGGGTGGCGGTGACTGCCGCCTCGCCTTCGGAGTGCCGAGCCTCCTCCAGTGCGCGCCACTGGGTGGAGAGAGATGGCATGGGTGGGAGGGCAGACGGAGGGGCTTTGGGAGTCAGGTAGAAGGGAGAGGGTGCAGGAGAGCAGGGGAGAGCAAGCGTGTTTGGGTATCGAACCGTGCAAGGCAGCACTGCGAGCTGCAGCCAACGGAGCGTCAGAGCATTGACATGTGAACCCAGACTGGCCAAGCATGCTTGGGCGAGCACATCAAGCAGAGCCCCAGCCCCAGCAGGCCCAGCAGGCCCAGCAGCCCTGCTTTTCCTCGGGCAGCACCCACCTGCAGCTCAGTCAGCGACTGCTGCGCCGGCGGCGAGGGCGGCGCCAGTGAGTTGGTGAGGCCCAGCTGCGCCGCCAGGTGGCCCACTTGCTGCGGCACAGGCAGGTGGTGGAGTGATTGCTTGAGAGGTGGGAGGGGCGAGGCAGAGGCGGGAGCAGGGAAGCTCTCCCTGCGAGCGCACCCTGGCTGCGCAGCGCAGCCGCTGGAGCGCACAGCAGTACTCCGCCCGTGACCACCCTGGCCGTGCCTGCTCAGATCAGGGAGACAAGGCAGCTCCCGCCCCCCAGGCGCACCTGCACCGTGACGATAGTCTCTACCGCCGCCGCCGAGGCTTTGGAGCCACGGCGCTGCAGGTGAGGCGTCGTGTCCGACCGGTCGGCGCTGTCGGTGCTGCCGTCGCTGATGCCCGCCCGCTCCATCTCCGCCGCCTTGCGCTTCAGGCGGTACAGCTTGCAGTGGCAGGAGTTGCAGAGCCTGCGGGGCGCGGGTGGGAGCGAGGAGGTGAAGGGGGCTGGCCGCCGGCGCTTGCCCGCCCGCCCGCCCGCGGATGGCTCAAGATACCCAGCAGGAGGCGCGGGCGCTGGCACCCGGACCCAATTGGCGACATGTAGTCTCCAGGGGCCCCGGGGGCCGGCAGGAGGGTGGGGGGCTTGAGCGCCCGGGCTTGAGGCGCGGCACCCCCAGCGGCCCCTCCCGCCGCCGCGGCCCGGGAGGCCCCCGCTGCTCAGATACTCTTGCGATGGCCACGATGTGTTGTGGGCGGGGGGTGCCCGCGCCCGGGAAGGCCCCCAGCGGCCGCACCTGGAGCCCGTCTCCTGGCACTTGCGGAAGCTCGAGCTCTTCGTGCTGCCGCACCGGGCGCAGCCCCCCGGCTCGAAAGTCTTGCGCTTGGCAGAGGGGCTGGAGCGCTGGGCGCTGGGGCTCCCGCTGCTGGCCATAGCTGGGTGTGGGACTCCTCTGCTTCGCTCCTAGCAGCTGCGCATGCCTTGGGGGCTCCCAAACGGCTGCAATATCTGGTCGATGAGCGATGGAGGGGTGCACGTGCCGCTAGGCCGCCGCCAGGCGCCGAGGTGGGCACCCTCAGGCGGCGCAGCGTGCACGTCGCGCTTCAGGCCCAGCAGGAATTATCTTTCCAAACGCACGCTTCCCTCGCGCTGCGCGCGGTTACCGGCGCGGAGGACATCGACGTTGCTGGTTCACAGGTGTCCAGGCCGCAAGAGGGGTACTGGATTACAGGGGGTTGGCGGCGGCCCGAGCGGGTGCTGCCGCCTATCACAACGCTGCCTTTGCGTGCGGCACGATCGGCAAGGGCTCAGCCCTTGAGAGCCGCACGCAAGGCGGGCTATGAAAAGAGGCCGGGGTCTGCAATGACTTCGGCCTGGAGCGCCTAGACAGTGCCAGCCGGGCGGAGGCAGGCTGGCGGAAGCGTTTCCATGGCTGGAAGAGTTCCACAGCCGCTTTACGTGCTGTCAGCCAGCTTCTCAATTTCGCGGGTGACCTGCAAGGTGGACAAGCAAGAGGGAGGACGGTCAGATGTTGAGCTCCCATGCAGTGGTTTGCTCAAAAGGTGGGCGAAGCACGACTTGCGCCGAGGGAGGCCGATTTGCTGCGACTAGCACACACATCAGGGCGGTCTGTCGCAACCAGCTAGCTGGCAGCAGCGGGCAGCACGGTCCACTGCCGCACGCAGCTGCGCGGGACATCCTGTTGCCGGCGGAGCTGGCCTTCAACCTCAGACCCAGCTGGCAGGCGCTACGCACAGCACCGACAACCGCAAGCCACGGGCTGTCACCCCGCCGCTCACAAAGTCGCGGTGCACGCCCTGCTGCTGCAGCACACATCAACCCGTGACCCACAGCCTTAGAGGCACACAACCACAGGCTGCCCCTTGCCACTCACAAAGTTGCGCTGCACGCCCTGCTGCTCGTCGTAATCGGGGTCGCGCTCCAGGCGGTCTGCCCGCCGCGCCTTGTCCGCCTCAACCTGCAGGGAGGCAGCTTTGTTGGTTTTGTCAGCTGGGTGCGCATGCGATGGGCCCAGAGACCGCACCTGGCGAGTCTGTCCGAAATCGCAGGCAGCAGCACCAATGGCGCAAACCCTCCAGCCTTCAGCAGCTGCAGCAGCAGCGGCCGCGACAATGGCAGAGGCGACACGGCAGGGGCCCCTCATCGGCAACTCACCTCGTCAAAGCTTTTCGCGTTCTCCTCAGCATGCAGCGCCGCCAGCTGCGCGGTGGTGTCAGCAGACTCCGCCACGAACGCCGCCTCATCTGCAGGGGGGTAGAGGGCATATGCGGTTCGAGGTTGTGCCGAGACGAGAGTGAAGCAGGTTCATCCTACCAGCCGCAAGCTGTGCAATGAGGGTACACCCGTCTGCCGGCTCTGCCCGCAGCTTCTGCATTCTAGCAGGCGGCTTGCCCTCCACCGGGCTGCGGATGCGCTTGGCGGGCGGGCGGCAGCGCACACACGTGAACCCAACGATGCCCAGCTGAATCAAACATATGAGATGCCCATGACACACAGGAGCACAGGAGTGCTCACCCTCCACAAGGTTGCGGATGAACTTGGCCGGCGACCCCGCCCAGACCTGGCCGCTGGGAATGACGGTGCCGGGGGGCACCAGCGCGCCCGCAGCCACCACTGTCCGGCTCTCAACCTGCGGCCCCGGGGCAGCAGGAGAGGGGGAACGCGCATGCGCAACGTCAGAGGCTGGGCACACAGTCTGCATGGGGAGCTCATGCGCGCCAGCTGGCGGCATGACGCACACTCGGAGCGGACCGGCTGCACCCGGCCATGCATCCCTGCATGGCAGCCGCAGCTGCAAGCAGCGCCAGCCCGCAGCAGCGCACCTTGACACCATCCATGATGGTGGCCCCCATGCCAATCACAACACAGTCCTGAATGGTGGCGGCGTGCACCGTGGCGCCCGGTCCAATGGTCACGCGGCTGCCAATCACGGTGGGCAGCGCCTGCGGGTCGACAGCGAGGCAGCGGCAGGTTGGGCTCAGGCTGCCGGCTCGTGTGGGCAGTGGTTTGCAGTCAGGCACGCCCTGCATCAGCACAGGTGAGCAGCGCGTCGCCAGCAAGCACACAGCTGGGCTGTTGCCAACGCAGCGGCACGGATGCTTGCACAAGTAGCTGGCTGGCTTGGATGCTTGCAAGAGCGGCTGGGCTGCCCACCTTGCCCGCCGCGTTGTGCTTGGCCACGTGGATCAGCACATTGTCCTGCACGCTCGTCTTCTCACCAATCGACACGCTGTTGACGTCGCCTGCGGCACAGCGGCGGGCGGGCAGGCAGGCCAGGGCTCAGCAGGGGCGCCCGGCAATCAGGGGTATGACAGGTAGTTGCAGGGCGGCGCTTGCCGGCACACATTGTGGCGAATGTGTGGCAGGGGCAGCAGGGTCAGAGCACAACAGGGATCCCAAGTGCAGCATCCCATCCCACGCCCGCCTGCCGCCTTCATGCACAACTGCGAGCATGTTCCAAGGCATCCCAGGCCAGCAGCGCATCTACACCAACCGTTGCCACTGATTGGCAGTGCCACCAGCAAGCTCCGCCTCTCTGGTCGCATGGGCACTGCCCTGGCAGCGGCAGCCACGCCCAAGCAAGCTAGGAAGCTCACCCCGGATCACGGCGCCATACCACACGCTGGCGCCGCTGCCCAGCTTGACGTCGCCAATGACGGAGGCGTTGGGCGCCACAAACACGTCGGTGCCCAGCACCGGCCGCTTGCCGCCAAACGCCTGCACGCACTGCGCCTTGTTCACTGCAGGGCGGGGGAGGGGTGGGAGCCGGCGGCGGCAGCACTTGGCACGCGGGTGGCGGTGGCGGCGGCCTGGCCAGCAGGGCGGGAGGCGTGCAGGCGCAGCCATCGGCGCTCGGGCGGCATGCAACTGGCACTCACGGGTCTCCCGGTAGCCAAAGCCCAGGGAGGAGCCCAGGCCGTCGAAGACCTTGCCCAGGCCGCGCGCAATAGCGCCCACGGCCCGCGCCATCGCTGGATGGGGTGCCTCCCCCTCCGCTGCCTCGGTCCTGCTGCCCTCCCGCTGTGCGCTGCTGCAAAGCCGGGCGCTGGGTGGCGGTCGGGGGCGCTGGCGGGGTTAGGGGCCGCGCAGATGAGATCGTCTGGATGCCGACAGAGGCGCCAGGGTTGGGTTTGAGGGCCCGGGGAGGAGCGCATGGGAGGGCTCCCATGTGGCAGTGACTGCGAGTGGAGCAAAAGGGTGGCCAGGCCCGCCAGGCAGCAGCGATCGCGTGCCTGGAACAACAGATCGCACCGGGAGGCGCGCCAGCGGGCCCCAGCCCCCAGCAAAGCTTGACTAGCCCCCGCTGCAGCGCCCAGCCCGCCAGGCAGCGCGGCCCTCCGCTCGGCAGCCAGCAGCAGCGAGGCGGCAGCGGCCCGTTGCACCCCCGCGGCCAGGAGCAGCGCGGCGGGCGGGAGCCTGCGCCGCGCAGGCAGCGGCGGCGGCAGAGCGGCGGTGGGCGCTAGCTGGCCCCAGCCCACCATGGCGGCGCTGGCCAACTGCAACGAGTCGCTGGGGGCGCTCTATTTCATCAACGGCCGCGGCGACGTGTTGATTCAGCGCATCTACCGCGATGACATCGAGTGCGTGGGGGACGGGCAGTCTGGGTTCGGTTGGGCGGCAGGGATGCGCCTCCTGCCGCTGCCATTGCTCCTCAGTCGTGGGGCTGTTCGCATTCCCGCCATGCCCAGTGCAGCCAAGGCCGCCGTATGCGCTCCTGCTAGCCCGCTGATGCCTCCCCCCCCGCCCACCTGCCCCCGTACCCGCAGGCGCAACCTGGCCAGTGCATTCCGCACCGCGGTCGTGAACTCTCGGGAGACGGATGCTGCCAGCCTGGCGCCGGTGCGCCAGCTGGGCGAGGCCTCCCTGGTGTACCTGCGCGCCAGCAACGTGTACCTGCTGGCGGTGACTAAGCGCAACAGCAATGCCATGATGATCATGCAGTTCCTGTCGCGGGTGGGTGCTGAGGCGTGGGAGGGTGGGCGGGACGGGCATGCGACTCGGATGCGGTGCATGTGCAAGCATGTGGGCAGGCTTGCAGACAGCAGGTGGGCGGCCTAGCAGCTCACTAGTTGCGTTGCGGCGTGTCTCGCTGCAAATGGATGATGTGCAGCGATTGATTGCTGCCATGGGCTGCCCAGCTTGGGAAGTCGGGTGCCCGGGGCGGCACTGCGGCTGGACGGCAGCTGGCGCTTCTGCTGCTCGCTGATGGATGTGGGTGCTGCACTTGCCAACGCTGCAGCTGTTGGCCCGTGGTTACTGTCGACTGCCGTACGATCGTGCACTGCCCCTGTTGATCCCGCCGTCCACCCCTCCACACTTCTGCTTGCGTTTGCCAGCTAGTTGACCTGGTCAGGACGTACTGCCACGGTCTGCACGCGCCCGGGCCCACTGCCCACTGTGCCTCCTTAACTTTGACTGACAATGCACACCTCTGCTTGTGTTTGCAGCTGGTTGACCTGGTCAAGGCGTACTGCCACGGCGAGTTCAGCGAAGATGTGGTCAAGGTGCGCACACACGGCAGCCCTCTGGTTTTCCCTCCTTAAAAGAGTCAATTACAGTCAGAAGTGCATTGGAACCCCCTTTGCCTGTGGCATTCTCACTGGCGTGCTTGGCTTGCGAGGCGGCGGTGCCCTCAAGGTGGGCCGAACCGGGCTGCAACAGCTGTGGGCCGCCGACAGCCGCGGTGGGCGGCAGGGCGCTTCATGGCCGCCTTCTCTGCACCCGGCCGGCGTGGCGGGCACACACCGGCTCGTGTGCGGCCCGCGCTCACCCGCCCATGTATTCCTCCTCGGCAGGGCAACTTTGTCCTGATTTACGAGCTGCTGGACGAGGTGCTGGACCATGGGTACCCCCAGGTGGGCGTTTAGGGTACAAATCGCCATGCAGTTGTCATGCGCCCGTGGTTTGCAGGCTTTTGTAGCAGTGCTGCTAGTGGCGGCGTTCAGCTGGGTCTGGGCGGCCGGTGGGCGCTGTGCTGGGCAAGCGCCTGCACCTGGGCACGCACACCACCAAGCGCGGGCGCTGCTGCCTGTCGGGGGATGCATCCCGCCTGGCTCCTGACGTGACCTGCTGTGCTGCGCTGCGCTGCGCTGTGCTGTGCTGCAGATCACGGACCCAACCGTCATGAAGTCCTTCATCTTCCAGAAGGCAAGGCGCTGCTGCTTTGAGGGTGCAGCTGCTGTCGCCGCTGCTGCGACGATCCTCTGCCGCCGCAGTGTTTGTCGCCGGAGGGGGGTGTTGCCGCTGCCGCTGATGCTGCCGCTGTGCTGTGCTGAGCCCTCATGCCATCGCTGCCTCGCCTCGCCTCGCCTCGCCTCGCCTCGCCTCGCCGCCTGCAGGGCTGGGTCACCCCGCCTCCAGAACAAAAAAACGCGCATGCCCTGCCACCCCGCACCGCTGATGCACCTTCTCAGCTCCACATGTTCACCCCACCCCCACCCGCACGCCCTACTGCCTGCAGGGCTGGGTGACCCCTTCCACAAAGAAGAAGCGGGAGGCGGAGGCGGCCAATGCCACGCTGCAGGTGCGTGCTGCAAAACCAGAGGCGCTGGGCAGCATGGTTTGCCTGCCTGCCTGGAATGGCCGGCATGCAACCAGGCTGCAGACGGCTGCCTATTAATTCCATGTTGTGCCGGGAGCTGGGTGCAGCATATGCAGTTGCTGGACGTGTTGCCGCTGGCATGGCGCATGCAGCTGAACAACATGCTGTGCGCATGCGGTGGGCTGGCGCAAGGAGGGCACCCTCCAGGGCTGTGTATGCCTGGTCGCTTTGGCACATTCCCATTTGAACTCCAACTACTTCCCAGGTCACGGGCGCGGTGGGCTGGCGCAAGGAGGGCATCCGGTACAAGAAGAACGAGGTGTTCCTGGACGTGATCGAAACGGTGTCCATGCTCATGAGCGCGCAGGTGGGCTTTTTTCGCACCTGAATTTTCACCTGAATTCTGTTTCGAATGTGGTCTGTTGTTTTGTTCCTGGACGCGATTGAGACGGTGTCCATGCTCATGAGCGCGCAGGTGGGCTTTTTTCGCACCTGAATTTTCACCTGAGCGTTTTCGAATATGATCTGTTTTTGGTTTGTGGACGTGATTGAGACGGTGTCCATGCTCATGAGCGCAGGTGGGCTTTTTTCACCTGAATTCTGTTTCGAATGTGGTCTGTTGTTTTGTTCCTGGACGCGATTGAGACGGTGTCCATGCTCATGAGCGCGCAGGTGGGGCATTTTTCACCTGAATCGTTTCGTTGCTTCCTTCGAATGTTCTCTGTTTTTTTTGCTCCTGGATGATTGAGACGGCGTCCATGCTCATGAGCGCGCAGGTGGGGCCATTTTTCGCCTTAATCTGATCGAATGTGATCTTTTTTTGTTCCTGGATGATTGAGACGGCGTTCAGGCTCATGAGCGCGTAGGTAGGCGCTTTTCTGTGTAGCTGGGTTTTGGAAGGCAGGGGCGAATGCACTGGTTGTGGAGGCGAGGTGTTGCTGTGGGTGTCGAGTCAGTACTCATGAGCGCGCAGGCAGGGTTGGGCATGCAGGTGGTTAGAATGGGGTGGGTCGATTGGTGAAATTTGCGAATTGCGCCAGATAAGCTCGTGCGCGGTTCCATGCCCACAAGGGGCATGCGGATGGGGCTCGCGGATGGTCAGCTCTGCTGATGAGTTGTGTCCTATTCACTGGGGCGGATGCCATCTGCATCACACACAGCATGGTCACTCCCCTTCCTATCGGCAGGGCTCGGTGCTGCGGTGCGACGTGCAGGGGCGGCTGGTGATGAAGGCCTTCCTGAGCGGCATGCCCGACATCAAGCTGGGGCTGAACGAGAAGCTGGAGGTGCGGTCCAGTGCGATCCAAACTTACCAGCTTGCATGCCGTGTGGTGGTTGGGTGACGACCGCTGCCTCAAGCGGCATGCTTGACATCGAGCGGGGGCTGAACGACAAGCTGGAGCTGGGGCTCGGGCGCTGGTGTCCAGTGCTCCTCGAGAGCGCCGGCGGAGCGTGCAGCGAGCCTGCCAGTGCAGCGGAAGCTTGTGCCTCCGCAAGCTCTGAACTCCCGCCCATCTGTCTGCGACCTGCAGGACGTGACGTTCCACCCCTGCGTCAACCTGGGCCGCTTCAACGCTGAGAAAGTGCGTTCGACTCACCTGTCAGGCTGTTGTTATTTGGCGTGGCAGTCAGTAAATGCCGCACGTTGCTCGCCAACCCCCAGCCACCTGTGCCATGGCTGTTGCTGAAGCACTCATCCTTTTCCCGCATCGGTCTGCATGCCTTGTTGCGCCAGCGCCCATGGGCAGTGCAGACTGCACCCAGCTTGCCCAGCCTCGCGTTCAGTCCCCAGCCCACGCCCATCCGCGTGCCTGTTCGCCTGGCTTCCTCAGGTGGTGTCCTTTGTGCCGCCCGACGGCGAGTTTGAGCTGATGAAGTACCGCTGCACAGGTGGGTGCGTGCTTTATATGCCAGTCAGTTGAACCTGGCATCATCAGCTGTTGAGCTGCAGGTGCAGCTCAACGGTGAAGCTGAACGGCGCTCATCCCAGAGCGCTGAACGTGGATGTGCAGACTGCTCAACAAAAGGGGGTTTGCACACACATCACTCAACACGCGCAACACGCTGTGACGGTGCGCCCACCCTCCGACTGCAGAGGGCATCACGCTGCCCTTCAAGGCGGTGGCCCTCATTACTGAGCATGGGCGCACGCGGCTAGACGTGACCGTCAAGGTGGGCGCCCCGCACCCCTGGCTTTTGTGTCACACCCCTTGCTGCAGCAGCTGCGCCGCCCCTGTGAATGCGGGGCAAAGCGGTGCAGGTGCCCACGCGCATGTTGTCCTCACACACATGGTTGCGGCACCCCAAACAGCGCATTGGATCCCAGCGCCCCAGTGCAGCATGCCTCCCAGCGCCCTATTTTCCTTCTGCTGCAGGTGAAGAGCACGTTCCCGGTCAAGCTGTTTGCCACAAACGTGGTGCTGCTGGTGCCGGTGCCCGACCAGACGGCGCGCGCCTCCTTCAACCTCACTGGGGGTGGGTCCCATGCGACCCAAATGCAACTAAAGTGTGGGGAATGCCTCGTGCCTGTGCTGCCACAGTGACGCCGAGCTCCGTGCCGGCCAGGCCAGGCAAGTGGCAGCTGGCACACGTCACTGGTGGTCCAGCCTTCGGCAAGCTGTTTGGCGACACACTCCCTGCCGCAGGCAAGACCAAATGCGACCCCAGGTGCCATCATGCCAGTCACCTGTCATGTTCTCTCTTCTGCCGCAGGCAAGGCCAAGTACGACCCCAAGCGGCACTCGCTGGTGTGGAAGATCAAGAAGGTGGGCGTTTGTTTTAAAGCAGGGCGGTGGCTGCCTCTCGAGCTCTCCTGGGTGCTACTTCCAAACAAGCTCTCTGCTGCTACAGTCAAGCTGGCATGTCGTTCCGAGGATTCACAGCTGTATGCAGCTACCGCTGCGATTCCTGTGCAGTTCACGGGCAAGGCGAGAGCTCACCCTCCCAGCCTGCTGCAGCTGGTTGCCACCTGTCATCTGATGTATCCCTGCCAGCCCGTTTGGCTGCACTTGCAGTTCACGGGCGAGGCGGAGCACACGCTGACGGCCAGCGTGGAGCTGATTGCCACGACGCGGGAGCGCAAGCCCTGGAGCCGCCCGCCACTGTCCATGAGCTTCCAGGTGCGGCCAGTCTCCATTCTGCATGCTCTTATGTTGTTTGAGGACGCGCAGCTGCATGCATCAGCTGTTGGCCGGAGCTGCGGAGCCGCCTGCTGCTGTCCTCGAGCTGTCCTGTGCGGCAGGCAGGCAGCCTGTTTAACACTGGTTCAATGGCTGCAAGACGAGTGTTGGCTGCACTGGCTGTTGCCATCTACGTTCTTTCTGCTCCGCCCATCATCCGTCCTCTGCCCACTGCTGCTGGTACCTGCCCCTCCGCCCACTGCTGCTGGTACCTGCCCCTCCGCCCACTGCTGCTGGTACCTGCCCCTCCGCCCACCCACTGCCGGTACCTGTCCCTCCGCCCGCTTGAGCGCAGGTGCCCATGCACAGCGCCAGCGGCGTGAAGGTGCAATACCTCAAGGTCTGGGAGAAGGTGAGGTCTGAGGCCATTGCTCCTCGTTTTGGTGGCTTCAAATGGTCGGCAGTACCCCTGCGTTGATTCTGGGTGTGGCATCTTGGGGGTCTGGTGGAAGGCGAGGCGCTCTGCCGCTGTGTGGGCCAGCAGGCATGGGCAGTTGGGTGCCTCTTGCATGCATTGGTGCCATGCCGTGCCGCATGGACTCACTCGGCTGGCCCGTTTCGATGGGTGCATGCATGTTCCTGGCCATGCTGCGGCGAGCTGGCCCACAAAGTGGCGCCCCTGCTCCATCCGACTGTTCACAGAGCTCCTACAAGGTGGACAAGTGGGTGCGCAAGCTGTGCAAGGTGAGGCCGCGTTGCTTTCTGCTCCCTCCGGGGCCGTGCGGGTGTCGCTGCGGTCGCCGCAGGTGCCGCCGCCGCAGGTGCTGCCGCTGGTGTCGCCGCAGCCGTTGCCGCTGCTCCGGGGCGCTTGACAGGCATCCGCCCCACTGAGGTGTGTGCCTGTCCTGTTGATGTTTCCGATGCAGAGCGGCGACTACCAGATACGGCTGTGAGGCGCAGCAGCACAGCGGCAGCTTGCTTGGATGCGCCCCAGGCTCTTTGACGCAAAGGCGGCGGCATGGCGGGCGTGCTTGCTTGCCCTGCCTGCCTCCCAAAGCACCGTACCTCACTCTAACTTGTACTGTACTCCCTTTGCCTGGCCTCGCTTTGATTCCCAGTGTACGTGACTGCATCCGTGTGTAAACCGGTCTGCTAGATTGATGTCGCCGAGCAGCAGCAGCAGCAGTTGACACACACTGGGGCATCGGCAGAGGCGGTGCGCAGCGCCAGCAAACTTGGCAGCAGCCTGAAGCAGCCATTGGGAGCCGTCGGCTGGTGGCAGTCCTGCTTGTGATGACAAATTGGCAAGTGCAGCAGCGTATCGTGCAAGTCACTGCCCAGACACTCAGGCCTAACCTTGATGCATGCAGTTTTTGCCGTGATGACAATCGGGTGGCAAAAAGCGTGGCATGGAAAGGGTGAAAAGCTGTAGCATGCCGCATGTAGCTTAGCATGCGGCATGCTGCGGCACGCAGCAAGGCATGCTACGGATCCGTGGCACGTAGCATGGCTTGCTGCGAGTCCGTAGCATGTAGCATGCCGGCGCCTGCAAGGGTGCCTGCAGGGCGCATATGCAGGTTCCCTGCCACAGGACGGCCCCAGGCTTCCCGCAGCGGCCGACGGCCCGCCAGATCTATGGCTGCCGCCGCCGCCCCGCCGCCCTGCTTGGTCGCCGCTGCGGGCGCTGTGCCAACGCGCCTCGCCGCACGCGCCTGCGGTCCGGCCCGGACGCCACATTGCCTACAAGGCGCCTGCATCCTGCACCAAAGGCACAATTCACCACCTCCCTCCACCGGCACGGCCTCCTGCACCCACCCCCACCCCGCCCCTCTCGCCAGACTGCCCCACCATGCCTTCCTCCTCCAGCATGCGTCTCAACACCCGCCCTGGTGAGTTTGTGGGGGGCCGGCCGCTGTGCGCGTCGCTGCCACCACGCTCCTGGCCGCCCCTCTCCGCCCCTGACGCGCCGCCCTCCCCGCCTGCCAACTGCAGCGAGCCCCAAGGTGCATGTCCAGACGCCCGAGAAGGCCGCCCCGGCGCTGCAGGCGCAGGCCGACAAGGTGAGGGCCGCCGCTGGTGCCTGCCTTGCCGCCGGTGCCTGCTGCTGCCCCACGTGCCGCCTCTCCCTGGTCCATCCTGCTCACCAACATCCCTCCTGCCCATCCTCTCCCCCTCGCAGGCCAAGCTCTCTCGTGCCCTGTCCCACTGCAACAGCGGACGCATCGGCGCCCTGCATCCCGACCAGGCGGCGCGCGCCCTGGCCGCCGCCGGCGCCTTCCCTGCCCTCTGCGCCCGCGCACCTGCTGCCCGCGCTTGCCTAGTAGGCGCATGGGCCGTTCGGCAGCAGGCACAGCCTGTCGCTGATGTCAGCGCCGACGCCGTCGATGTGCTGCCCAGGACGCCCGTCCCCGCCGCACCGTACGTGCCCCCTGCCCTCCGAGCCGGCGCCAGTGCAGCCACCCTGGCTGGCTGCTCTGTTTCCCGCCCCGCTGTCCTCGCTGCCGCCCCGCGCTTCGAGCCGTACATTCCCCCGCACCGCCGCACTGCCGAGCAGCAGGCTGCCGCTGCCGCTGTCCCCCGCCCGGGGCGCCCCTGCCCCTTCCCGGCGCTCGTTGCCAGTCCCCTGCCCGCCCCACTGCCCTCTCCGCTTCCGCTGTACCGCCTGGCCCTGCTCTACCCCAGCCAGCCGCTGTGCTGCTTTTGAAACTTGCGCTGCTGAGGCAGCACCCACGCCCCGCTGCGCCAAGCCGGGCTGCCGCTGCACCCCAAGTGTCTTGTTTTGACCTGTCTTGCCCCTGCCCCCTTGAACTGCAACCCCCTGTCCTCACCTATCCGCTGCTGCTCACTGCTGTGACCACACATGGCATTTTGTTTGACTGATTTACTGATAACACCAACTTTCACCTGCGATCAAACGCCCTTTAAACCTTGGTGCTGACACTATGCAGCCAGTCGGGTGGCAAAGGCAGAGACGTTGGCGGGTTGGCGGTGGTGGGCCACGCAGGGAGGTGGGCAATGGGCGCAACATTCAACCTGAAAGGTGCACTGGTTTTCTTTTGCTGCGTATGCATGCCGAGAGACCTGTAGGCTGGGGAGTACAGCCGTCTGCCTCAGCGCGGCGGCGACCACGGCAGGGCGGCGGTTCATATTGTCAAGCTGCCCGCTGGACGAGGTCATGTGCCCCTCACAAGGTGTTGCAGTCAACGAATCAATTTCAATCGGTCAAGCAGGTGGTCGGACGAGTCGTGCATTGCAACCAGTCAGGCATGCAGGCAGTTGTGCAGCGGCACCGGCTGCAGCCGGCCACCACGCTGGGTGTCAGCCCGCAGCTATGCCAGCTGCCAGCCGCCCCACGCAAAACCGCCTCAGCCGCGCACCCAGCGGGAGAAGAAGAGCGCTCCAAGGATGAAGAAGCACACAACCGCCACGGTGCCGGCCATGATGGCAAAGGCGACCGCCTTGCTGCGCAGCTTCAGCCGGGCCTGGGGTTGGGGGGTGAGGGGGCAAACAAACACGGGCAGCGGGGTCGGGAGTGTTTGTAGACCAAAGCAGCAGCTGTACAGCAGCTGTGTGGGCGGCTGCCGGAGCAAGGCTGGCCCGCAGGCCTGTACGCAGGCGCGGCTGCTGCACTTCCGCACTGTGCATGTTGCACCGGAGCGCAGCGAAGATGCATTGCCCTGGCGTGGGTCGAGCATGTGCGCACACACACACATATCAGTGATGCACACATAACAGAACCCACCTGCAGCGCGTCCACGATCGTGGGACAAGAGAGTTGTAAAGCTGCAGCTGGCCACACAGCGAGTCGATGCCAAGCACCCGCGTGCAGCTTCTCCATGAGGCGGTCCATGATCAAGCTGCAAAAACACACTAACAACTTCAATTGCAAGCACCCACCTGCAGCTTCTCCATGAGCCGGTCCATGAAGGGCGCCAGCGTGGCGGCGCCCGCCAGCCGGAACGGCCGCGTCACATTGTTGCCCGCCCACATCAGGATGCTGCGCACATGGTTTGGTGGCAGGCGGGGCTGCATCGTTAGCATTCGCGGTGTTACAGCACGCACCAGGATGCTGCGCAGATGGTGACCGGCAGGGCTGCATTCGGAGCGTCCCACTGGAGCGGAGCAGCCTCGACCCACAGGCCCATTGGCGACTCTCGCACTGCACACCGCCGGCCAGGCAGCAGCACACCAAGACACACGCCACCTGCCGCTCAACAGCTAACACATCACCTGCCGCTCAACAGCACACAGCAACAAGAAGCCAGCAGCGCACAAAACACACACAACAACAAGAAGTGAACAACGCGCACCAGATCTTGACAATGTCGGCCACGTTCTGGGTGGGGTTGAGCCCTGTGCGCGCCTCATAACCAAGGAAGGCGAGCGCAAAAGCTGCAGCGGAGGGTGGGAGCGGTGGGGAGCAGGGCATGTCAGGTGAGCCAGGACTGCAGCCAGCAGCGCGGGGAGGCACAGGCTGCTCCGCCGCACGCAGGCGGCCCCAACAGACGGTGCAGGCGCAGGCTGGCAAGTGCAAGGGTTGGGCTGGCAGGCACTGGTGTGCCAGCTGGGTTGGGCCGACGTTAGGGATCCCACCAACTTTTGATTTATGTGGGACAATGTAACTTGAGATAGAATTGCTGCCATCAGAGCTCACCAATAGTGTATGACACGCCGTCAAACAGGCCTGCAGTATAGGGTAGTATAGGGGGGTGGGTACACGGAGGCACAGTTGGACTGCTGCCGGCCGAACTGAACAGCCATTGAAACTGCAGCCCCACCCGCACGCCGCGCATCGCTGTGCTGCGGGCGTCACCTGCGCTCACCGTACGACAGCACAGCTGCCAGGCCCAGGGACGCAAGCTTCTGCCGCAGCTCAGCGCTACGCTGCCGCTGCGCCTGCAGCCAGCCAAAGAAGCCTCGCTGCTGCTGCTGCCCCGCCTGCTGCACTTCCCCCGCGGGACCGGCGCCATTGCTGCCTGGCGCCGAACCGGCACCGTTGCTGCTGCTGCTGCTGCCGCTGTCGGGCGCGGGCACCGAGGCTGCGCCGGAGGAGGGACACCGCGCTGGACGCTGGCGGCGGCACAGCTGCGGGCGGAGCGGCGGCGCTGCAAGGGGGGCGCGGAATTGCGGCCGCAAGCCGCCGATGTGCCTCATCGGAGCCGTGGTGGGGACGGCTAGGTCCATGGGTGGCAGAAAGGAGGGGTGTGGCCTGCGAGCGGACAGACGGCCAGGGCTTTGGGCTACCGGGACCGCTGGGGGCGCTAGCTTTGGGATGGCATGGAATGTTCATTCCATGGACGCACCACGGGAGCTCCACACAACGCCCTGCTGCGCCGATTTCATTTCATCGCATGAATGGGAACCCCAGCTCCTTTGCCTTCATCTCCGGCAATGCTTCTAGCATTGCAGTGAAACTTTGCAATGCTGAGGACCGCTGGCCGCCGGCTGTCGGCGCTGCAGCCGGGCCTGCCTCTTGCTGAACAGGGCAGCCTGCTGCATCTGACGACCCTGCGGGACAGGAGCGCATGCAGCACCGCCCTCCACGCCGCGGCACCCAGCGCCACTGCTGCCGCCGCCGTCGGTGCTGCCGCCGCTGCCGCCCCGGTGCCTGCACATTCACGGCAGTATGGCCGCAGGTGCAGCAACGGCAGCAGCCTTGGCGGCGCGCATCGGAGCAGCAGCTTTGGCGAGGGACTGCTGTCAAGCTCGGACGCCGGCAGCAGGCCAACCGGCTGCGGCGTGCTTGGCGGCAGCAGCGCGCTGCGGCACCCGGGCAGTGCAGCCGGTGCCCCCCCGGCATCAACAGCCGGCCGCCGCACCCTGCACTGGGGCTCAGCGGCAGCTGCGTCCGCAGCGCGGCAGGGCCGCAAGGCTGGGGAGGCAGCGCTGAAGAAGACGGTCCGGACGCTGCTGCCGGAGACAGCTGTGGCAAAGTACCTGCAAGACCGGGTGAGGCCCGCCGGTGGTGCGGCACACCGTGCAGCAACGGCGCTGCCCTGTGCCCCCTGCTGTCGCCTGACACTGCCGTGCCGCCTTGTTCCTGACGTGAACTGCTGCCCTTTTACCTCCCCCTCCAGTTGGGCCTGCTCGAGAAGGAAGCCGAGTTTGTGGTGGCTCGCATCCGCAACTTTGCCGGCCCAGACGCCCATGTGCGCTGCTGCTGCTGCTTGCCGATGCTGCTGCGATGCCTGTCGCTGCTGCTGCTGCTGCTCCTGCTGCCAATACGTGTCGCTCAGCAGCGTCAACTGCCTTCTTGTCGTGACATCGGCTGCTCGGTCCAGGTCGCTTTCAGTTTGGTGGCAACTCCTCGCATGTGCAGCGCAGCCGCCCCACCGCCAACGGCCACCGCCTTGCCATGCCTCTGCAGGCGCCCCGCCGCAGCCGGGCGCGCGAGCTGCGTGTGGCTGAGGTCATGTCTGTTGTGGAGGTCCTGGCGGCTGAGATGGATGGAGTGGACGTGACTGCCCTTGTGCGCAGGAATCCGCACCTGCTGGGTGAGGTTGCGCGCCGCCGTTGTTTTGGCGGCGGCGAATGTCGGCTGCGTTTCACTGGGCTGCAGGCTGGCTGTGATGCCGCAGGGCCCAGCCCCCTGCAGATGGCAGATTTGAGCCAGCCAGCGAAGCACACAGCGTGCACGCTGCCTTGCCGTGTGTCCACCAGGATGTGCCGTCTGCCGGCCTGCTGCGCTGCCCTTTCCGCCTTGCTGCCGGCGCCGCGTTACGCACTCACGAGCCACGCTGTTGCCCCGGCCACCTTGTTCTGCAGTTGAGTCTCCCGCAGATCAGCTGCGGGAGAACTGCCGGCAGCTGCGAGCCGAGTTCCAGCTGAGCTCACAACAGCTGGCACGCCTGGCCACCAAGTGCCCCGTCCTGCTGCGTGCGGTGAGGCCGCGCTGTTGCATTTCCACCAGCGGGCTGTTGCATTGCGCTGCAACGTCGGCTATGTGCGGTGGCTGTAACACCGACACTTCTTCCCACCCCCCTGCCGCAGGACCTTGCCCAGAACCTGCAGCCCGTTGCCGCCCTCCTGAGGGAGTGGGGCATGAACCCCGCCACCCTGCAGAGTGTGGCTCTGAGGTACCCCTCCATCTTCATCTACCGGCCCGAGTCCGTTCAGGTGCCCGTTTGGCTTGGCTTGGCCCGAACCGTGCCCGCACCCGCTGCGGTGCACGTGCACCCAGCACGCCGGGCCCGCTGCCGCGCATGCTGGTGATGCCTTGTGTGCGGGCCTGCTTGCCAGGATGCGGCGTGTGGGGACCCACCTGATGACTGCCCTGTTTGCCGGTGTCTGCCCAGCGACTGCCCACACGCTGACGATGATGTTGTTATGTGCGTGGCCGGCTGCCCGCTTGCAGGAGCGGCTCGAGTGGCTGCACGAGGAGCTGGCGCTGAGCAAGAAGATGGTGGCAGGCGTGGTGCACAGATTCGCCAACATAGGCAAGTGGAGGTCGACCCACAGTGTGTGGTTGTTTCTGGGGCGGGGGGTTCGCTGCTGCCCCGCCATCCCAGGCTGCCCAGCACGCTCCTTTCCACTTGGCGCCTCCTTCTGTGCCGCAGCGATGTACAGCGCTGCGCAGCTGGCGCAGGGGCGGCAGTGGCTGCTGGACCAGGGCGTGCCTGCCCACCAGCTCGTGAGGTCGGTCGCTCGGTACCCACAAATCATCACATACAGGTCAGTGGGGTGGGATCACTGCCCTGGCATGCACATGTGCTGCACCTGGCGTGCACGGCTCGGCTGCTGCGTGTTCGTTTGGGCGCAGTGCGCACGGCATTTCGGGAGGCATCTCTGGGCTGCGGGGGCGACGTCTGCAGGACGGTGGCAGCACCTGTGCCTGAGCCCCCCCTCCCCAGGTGGCCGCCAGTCACCCCGCTCCTTTCTGCCTGTGCAGCGACAACAAGCGCAAGCTCTGGGCGGCCTTCATGCGCAAGGAGCTGGGACTGAGCCAGGCTGCAGTGGCACGGGTGCGTGATAGGTGCACCTAAGCAGGGAGTGTAACAGGAGAGGTGCACTGTGCATGGCGGTGCTGCTGGCCCGGCTTTCCGCCTTGTTGCCACGCCAGCACATGTACGTCTCACGAGCAGAGCGGAGCGCTACTTTTGCTGAGCACACCACAACGTCCCTGGCATGCGTCACCGTTTCAGCAGCCCTAAGCAGCAGGGCTGGCCCTCCCCACGCTGTTCCAGAGAGCCATACCCAAAGGGCTGGCTCTTCCCCTGTCTGGGGCACTGGCTGTGTGAGCTCGTACTGCGATACACACATACGTGGCATGCTCCTCCCTCTGTCCAGGTGCTGGTGTCCCAGCCAGACATGGCGGGGCGCTCCCTGGACTTGCTGCGTAGCAACCTGGACATGTGGCAGCGCGAGCTGCGCCTCTCGACCGTGCAGCTGCGCAGGTGGGGCGGCACACAGTTTGACGGTGCCGATTTGCAGACCTGTTCTGACACCTACACCTGTTGTGTTTATGCCTTCCTACTGACAAGGCCACTCCCGCTCATCGCTGCAGCATGCTGGAGGCCCACCCTGCCATCCTGCGCCTGGATGTGTCCAGCCCCACCTACGCCGCCAAAATTGAGTACCTGCGCGGCATTCTGGATGTGAGCTTCTGCTGCACCTTTGGCATGCCAAGTGACTTGAGTGCCTGCGTGGCATGCTGGTTGTGAGCTCGGGCGCGCAGTCCCTTGCCACCCGCTGGACGCACCCGGCTGGCCCCATGCCTGGCTGGATGGCACGGCCTCTGGCTGCATTTCTGTTGCAAGCTTGCAAGCCCGGGCGCCCCTGCTGATACGCTGGCTTACCCCTCCTACATCCCACGCCCCCAATTGCTCACCTAGGGTTTTTTTTATTTGTTCTGTTGCGTTTTTGGACATCCTTCCCAGGACGACGAGGAGGCGCTGGCGCGAGTGCTGGCGGGGCACCCGTACTACCTTTCGTACCGCCTGGACCGCATCGTCACTCGCGCCGAGTACCTCAAGCAGCTGGGACGCCTACGCCCAGAGGCGCCCACCGGCTGGCTGGCCTGCAGCGGTGAGTGGTTTGTGGGGGCGGAGAGGCAGGGGGTGGATGGCGAGGTCCAGGATGAGCTTTTTTTAGGGTTGTTAGGGTGAGAAAGGAAAACTGCTGAGAGGTGGATAGGTGGATACAAAAGGGGCTGGGACGTGCCTGGGTGCCACGGCGCTGCATCAGTGCCAGCCAGCGTGCGATGCTGCGGCATACAAGTTGCGCCAATACGTCAGGAGGGCAGGCATCGAGCGGCGCTGTGTCTGCGCACCGAATCCCGCCTCCCGCCAACTGGGCCGGTGTGCGGCATGCTAACGTCCCGCCTCCTCGCTGCTTCGCCCCGAATTGCAGAGCCGCTGTTTGCCAGCAACGTCGCCAAGACAAGCCTGGCGGAGTTCACTGCCTTCAAGCTCAACTTGCGGTCGAGCCCCGAGGGCCAGCGGCTGCTGGGCCCCGCGCAGCAGGAGCGGTGCGCCGAGAGGGGGGCCTGGGGCTGCGTGTTGGCTGGGCTTCCCGCGAGTGTGGGTGTGCTTGGATTAGGTGTTTGTAGGCAGCGCATGGTGCCAGGTTGGATGTGGAATGCACGCTCGGGTGTTCTACTTCCGCACCGGCTGTCTTGATGCACCTGCATCCGCCGGGGCCCCAATGCTCTGCCAATCACGCCTTGCTCCCCATTGGGGATCTCAACCCACGCATCACGTGGTCGCTTCTTCTTATATCTGTTGCAGCATGCGGCGCATGCTGGGGCGGCGGCTAGAGCAGGAGCTTGCGGCGGGGGAGGACACGCCAGCGGATGCTGAGCAGTCGCTGCGGCAGCGCATCAAGGCTCTCGAGGAACGGGATGAGCGGCTGGCCATGGCGGAGCAGATGCTGCAGCGGCGGGAGGCGGCAGACGGTGCGGCAGACGGTGCGGCAGGCGGTGCGGCACCGGCGGCGATGCAGCGGCGGCAGCGGGAGCAGGGGCAGCAGCATGCGACGGCAGAGCAGCAGCGGCAGCAGCAGCAGCGCAAGCTGCCGCGCCTGGGTGACGAGCTGCCCGATTTCAGCGGCGACGAGTGGACAGCGGCGGCGGTGAAGCAGCGGCGCCGCGAGCTGGGGCGGCGGCTGCAGCAGCTGCGAATCGCGCTGGATGGGCTGACGGCCGCACCGGAGCGGCTGCGGGCGCAGGGGCCGCACCATGATTGAACTGCGTTGCACCTCACACTGCAAATGTGGCCCAATCGGCAGTTGCATGGCTCAGGCGGCGGGGTGCCCAAGTTGTTGGGGAGACGCCGGCGGGGCGACTGCCATGTGCAGCATACCTGGCGGCATGCTGCCCCGTTGCACGGCATGCATGGTGCAGGTTCATCACTTTTGCTGTGGCCAGGGGTGCACATTCATGCTTCAAATTTTGTGCGGCCGGGAGCGCGGCGGCCACTTCGCCGCGGTGGCCTGCGCTGACGTGCAGTACGGCGATTTGTTAGGCGTCAGACGGACCCGGGAGTTGCCTGGAGCACCCCAGGCAGCCCTCAGGGTGTGGCCAGCCCCCTGTCAGGCCCCGTGTAGCGGCACCACGCACTTGCCGCGGGCGCTTCTTGCGGCGCTGCCAATTCGATCGTGCATTGCAGGGTGCACAGAACAGCGCGCATGCAGTGCTACAGGCAGGAGTGAGTCAAGGCCGGTCCAACACGCTGAGCTGTCTGCCTCAGTCGCCTTGCCCTAGCCGGCCAGTGCATAACACACAAGCAGCTTGTGAGGGCCCATGTCCGTGTAACACACAGCCAGCAGTGCTGCTCAGCAAACATGGACCTCTCGGGCTGGCAGCAGGCTGGCGCCGCCCCGGGCGCTGAACAGGTGGGGAGGGCACTGCCGGAGCTTTGCAGGCTGCCAGCAGCGGGG
Source organism: Chlorella sp. Dachan (assembly GCA_006782975.1). Taxonomy (NCBI): domain Eukaryota; kingdom Viridiplantae; phylum Chlorophyta; class Trebouxiophyceae; order Chlorellales; family Chlorellaceae; genus Chlorella; species Chlorella sp. Dachan. The sequence continues at coordinate 312,738 of RRZL01000056.1, read as the reverse complement.
CAGGCGCGGCCTAGGGTGCCCTCCAAGCGCTGGTTGCGTGGCGCCGCCTTAGGACAGCCGCCGGCGCGTGTTGCACGTTTGTTGGCTTGTGAGGGCTGATGTGGAGCGGCGAGGGTTGGCACGCAGGCCCGGCGCTCGCACACGTTCTGCTCTGCTCGGAGCTGCCCGTCTGCCGCACCCCTCGCACCCCAGTTGCTGCCAGGCCATGTTGGGTGCCGCAGCCGCCCAGGTGCTGCCTGCGGCGGCCGCCGCCGCTGCTGCCGCTGCCCGTGGTGACTGTTTGCGCCAACGCCCGCCTGTTCGCACCCGCTTTGTGCAGAGCGCCTCCTTGCTGCAGCTCCTGCAGCGACAGGCCGCGGTGTCGCAGCAGCCTCTGCAGCAGCAGCAGCAGCAGGCGCCGGCACAGCCGCAGCAGGCGGGCAGGCAGGGCGCGCCCACCGCAAACCTGCCCTTCGCGACGCTGCTGGCGCAGCAGCCTGCAGCAGGAGCTGCCAACGGGCAGCAGCAGTTCTCTGCATTCGGCATGCCGCAGCAGGCAGCAGGCTTCGCCTTCCAGCAGCAGCAGCAGCAGCAGCAGCAGCAGTTTGCGGGGCAGGCCGGCGGCGCCGCTGTGCCGCCCTTCCTCGCAGCCAACTTTTTGCAGCAGCAGATGGCCACCCTGCCCGGCGGCAGCGACCGCAGCGGCTCCGGCAGCCTGCCGCCAGCCATCCTGCAGCACCAGCAGGCGGCGCTGGCGCGGCAGGCGGCAGC
>RRZL01000056.1:296004-310811 GCA_006782975.1 Chlorella sp. Dachan | reverse complement strand
TGGCTACACGGAGCACATGGACGAGCGGGGTGAGGTGAAGGAGCCGCCGCCATTTGACAGGGTGGCCATGGACTGGGGAGAGATAGGTGCGCTGATGCGCTTGATTGATCTAAGCACTTGATTTAACTATTTGGCTGGTTGGGTGGATGGTTGATGGTTGTTTGACAAGGTGGCCGTGGACTGGGGCGAGATAGGCGCGCTTCAAGGATGCGCTTAAAGCGAGTCATCTGTTTGGCTGGTTGAGTAGATGGTCGACAGGTGTTCGACAGGGTGGCCATGGACTGGGGCAAGATGGTTGCGTGTGTGCTTTTGTGCGATGCTGGCAGGCTTGGGCGGGCAGCGGGAGTGCCAAGGGGGTCGCCCATTGCGGCATCCACTGCAGCTGCCGCTGCCGATGATGGTTACCGAGGTCTGTGCCTGCTTTTCAGGGGCAGCCGGCAGCCGCAGCGGTCTCTGATCAGTGCGCGCTTCGCTGCAGAGTTGCCAACAACTGAACCGGCGGCTGGCTTGCCTGCCCTGGGCTGCAGTGACGGACGTGCGGCACATCCTGGACGCGGCACGGCAGGGCTGCAGGCAGATGCCCGCGCCAGTGCCTGCCAAGCCCTCTGTCCCACCAGCAGCGGCTGAGCTGCCTCGCGGTGCGCGGCCAGCCCGGCCTTCGGAACTTGTGGAGCTGCGCAGCACAGATAGCCCGGGCATGAGCACCAGCGGCAGCAGCAGGCGGTTGGACGGGGACGCGGCAGGCGAGGTGGAGCAGCCGGAGCGGGGCGGGCAGGCGCAGCAGCAGCAGGGCGCAGCTGGGCTGGCCGGTGCAGGCAGCGGCACGGCAGCGCTGCCTGACGTTGCCACGCTGCAGGCAGCGGTGATGGACGCGGCGGCGGCCACCAGCGGCGGCGGCAGCACGTGCTCAGCAGAAGGCGCCGGCCACAGCGCGGGGCACAGCGGCGAGCGCAAGCGCGGCGCCCCCGTCACGCACATACCAGAGGTGGGGCAAGCAGGGTGCGGTTGCAAGCAGCGCTGGTGGGAGAGCAGCTCTTCGCTGTGGGGCGGCATCCCCTTCCAGTTGTTGCAAGGCGGCCTGCATCTCCCGCTGCGCTGCCACACAGCTGCCAGCCTGGCAGGCCCCCCCTTCCGAACGCCGCGGTGCTACCTCCTGGGCCCTGTCTGTCTTGCAGAATGTGCACCCAGAGGTGGCGGCCATTGCGGAGGAAGCTCCTGAGGATGTGCTGGAGGCCGCCGAGGCCAAGGACGACCCGGTGGGTGTTCTTTTGGGCTTTTTGGAGGAGGCTCAGGTTCTTGCTCATCCAGAACTTAATGCACCGGGTTGCTGAGGATGTGCCGGAGTCAGCGCACACGCAGCATGACCCGTTGGGCGCTGTTTGTGCAATTTCTGGCAGGCTGCCGCCACCGTGGTTAGCACCCGTGACTGGCCCTCCTTGGGGGCAGGAGCTCGCTTTGCTTGCGTACTTCTGCTCGCGGCTGCGTTGCTGCAGCCAGCCACTGACCTGGTACCCTGCCTCCCCTCCACACCCGGGCAGGTGGCGCGCTTTGTGCTGGCCCGCATCCTGTCCCAGACGGCGGCGCACTCGCACCTGGAGTGGGACACCCTGGTGGACGGTGAGCAGTGGCGCCTCGCTTGCGCTGGGTGCGGCTTGTGCCGCTGTCGCTGCCCCCTGCGGCTGCAGGTGCACACACCACACTGCAGCAGCGTGTGGCTGCATGTGGCTGCGTTGTTGCGTGTGCGGCCCACCAGGCCACCAACCCGTTCACCTTTCACATCACAACCTGCAGGCGCCACAGTGCAGTGCGGCCCCGAGACGTACTGCTTTTCGGGCAAGCAGCTGCGGGCGCTGGCGCACCTCATGCGGCGCGTGGGCCTGGTGCTGTGGCAGCAGGCGCTGCTGTTCCCGCAGGTAGGTTTGGATGTGAGCGCGGTTGGCTGGACGGAGGTGGCAAGTCTGGCCTTGCTTGATGCCGCAGCAAGGAGCGGCTGCAAGCTGGGGGCGGCAAGCGCGCTGCACCCCGCTAATCTGCCTGCTGAGCTGCTACCCCGCTGAGCGTGCTGTGCCCGCTGTGCCCGCTGTGCAGCACATCACCAAGCTGGGCACGCTGCGGCTGGACGATCCCAACAAGCTGCACGTGGAGGAGGTGAGGGCTCTAACCCCTGCTTGGGTTGACTTGTTAGCAGCCTCCAGCCTGTGTGCCCCATCCTGGCCGGTTGGGTCGGGTTGAACGCTGTGGCATCACCGCATGCACTGGGACATCATCGCATGGCGCGCCCGTTGTGCGCAACCACAGCAGCACGTCGCTCAATAACAACAGCAGCAGCAGCAATCAAAACAGCAGCGCGCCGCCGCACCTCACCGCCCCACCCCTCCCCGTCTGCCCGACCCGGCAGCAAAACGTGGAGCACTGGCGCGGCATCCTGCGCCGGCTGTACTGCCGGGAGGAGCAGCTGCGCAAGATTGTGGCGGGGCACCAGCGCTACATCGCCCGCATGCGGCCGGTGCTGCAGGAGCGCCGAGGTGCGCGCTTGTTTCAGTGCGGGTTCATGTCGCTTTGTTCGTGCTGGTTCCAGCGCACAGGTGGGTGCCCTTCTGCGTGACCGGAGGCGTGGCTTATGACGCAGGCGCACCGTTTTAGCCCTGCCCCGCCGCTATTGCGATATGCTGGCCACGCCCGATCTCCCTCTGCAGAGGCGATGGCGGAGGTGCAGCGCATGACGGAGGCGCAGATGCAGCACAACTGGGCCGCGGAGACATACGGCGGCATGGCGCCCTCCTCGGCGGTGAGCGACTGCTGGCAGTCGCGTTGTTGTTGTTGGGGTGGGGTGGGGGCATGGGAGTACCTGCAGCCGTCCTTCACGTGCTTTCCACGGCGGCACGGCGCCCACCTCGGCGTTGAGCCGCCGCTGGCAGCTCGTTGGGCCGCTCAACGTCCCAGCGCACCCGCTTCCCCTTCCGCAGAGCTTTGTGCAGTGCACGCAGCGGCTCACAGAGGCGACGGGTCTGGTCATGCAGACCGTGTCGGCGCAGCACGCGGCATACTGCGAGCTGCTCATAGGTGGGTTGCGGGTGGTCGGTCTTTTTGTGCACTTTTTGCAGTTTCTGCCTGGGCTGTGGCGCGGCATGACCGCCTCCTCATTGCTGCTTGCAGTGTGCATGCGCAGCCATTGTGGACAGGTTGCATTTGTTGTTGACAGGTCCCATGTGCCTCCCCCGCCCCGCCCCCGCAGCCATCTTCTACGCGCTCACCTTCCCGGTGCAGCGCCCGCAGCTGTTTGTGCTGTCGTGGCCCTACTTCCCGCAGCTCCAGGTGCGGCTGGCTGTGTGTAGTCTGCTGTTTGCTGTTTGCCTCCAACGCAGTGGCACACAGCTTGACATTGCGGCGGAGCTGCTGGTGCACCTGCGCAGCACGTGTGCATGCGCAGTACTGCCGGGGCTATGGCATCGCTCCTTGCTTGGACAGTCTGCCGCTGCGCTGCCCTGCCGGGATGCTGCGTTGACCCGCCGGCGCTTGTCCTACCACCCACTTTCCCGCAGCTGATTGGCCGCGCCGCTGCGCTGGAGCTGGGGATCGACATATCGGACTACCCCACCTATAGCTCCGACCAGAACGACTTTTGAGGCGGGCCGAAGGCGAGGGGCTGAAAACCCGGCTGCCCTCTCGGGCGGCCGTCTTCTCGCCCAACCGCCCTGCCGGCTGGCCGGCTGTTCAGCAGCCTCCCTTATCTGCCAGCGCTGCCCCACTAGGCGCGCGGCACCTTGCGCCACACGGCCTGCTTGCCTGCGGGCAGCGCACCTGTCGTCACAGCGCATGCCCCCTGGCCATGTGCATGCCCATAGTTTGCCCCACCGCCTTCCTGTCTCCCAAGCCACGCTGTTCTCCCAATCGCTTTCTCTCCCCAACACCGCCACATGGCCCAACACCCTCCCTTTGACGCACCCCGCTAACCCACTCACCGCAACCGCCGGCGGGCATGCAGCGCATGCCCAACAGCGGTGCCCCGCTCCGCCGTTACGAGGCGCCCCCAACGCCCGCCGCCGTGGCACCCCCCAACAACCAGGGGTCAGCAACAGCACATGCCCCTCGCTCCACTCCTCCCGTCTCCCAAGCTCCCCTGACAGACCCGCACACCCGATCCATTCGTTTGTTTGATCGCAGCCCCCTAGCGTGTGCGCAGTTGCGTGTTTCTCTCCCACGGTCCGCCCGCTGCCTCTCCAGCTGAGCCGCGCGCATGTTCCCTCCTTTCCCAAGAACCATATATACCTTGCTTTGCAGGATGCCCATGTCGTTCTTCCCCCGTTTGGCCCCCCAATACACCGATGAACACTGCCCTTTGCCTCCTAGGCACTGTCCGTTTGCTCCCTAACCGCCGGCTGCGTGTGCCCCCCATGCTGCGCCCCAGCCCCCTCTACACTGTCGCCGCACTGCTTGTTTGCCCCCGCACCTTTTCACGCAAAGCACAGTCAGCTCGGTGTAACATCGTTCTCTCGGTAGGTTGGGGAGCTGGTTGATACCAGGCAGCAGGCGCTGTTAGAGTCGGAGGCGGTTAACCGCCAAGCACGGGCGGCGACGGCGGTGGTGGCGGCGCCAAACAACAGAGGTTGGAGGCTGTCGACTCTCTCCGGTCCGTCTTGTCTGTGTTTGCGGTTTTCCATCCCGCCATTGCATGCCGGGGTTCAGCGCATGCATGCCGACGAGCAGGTGTGCCGATACCCCCTTGGCTCAACCCCTGCCTACCAGTCCTGCGTTGCAGAGCCCCGGTTGCGTGTGAAGGCAAATCACGGGTTAAATGGGGTCCCACAAACTCCATCGAGCTATTGGTGCGGAACAGGCCAGATTAGATTAGCAGTGGCGGTGCGCTGGTCATGAGCATTGATACTCATTGGGTCCCCGCACCTGCCTTGCCTGCAGGGCTGCTATGCCTGGTAGCAGTGTTCTGTACCAGTTGTGCAGTAGCACAAAATGTGACTGTTTGCTGGGGTAAGCCGGATGCAGCAGCCGGATGGGCAGCGACGATTGTGAGCGGGTGCTTGTAGTGGCATTGCTACACGGATTTGCTGTGTTTGAAAGGCTGGGTGGCGTGCTGATTGGCTTTACTCCCACACCCTGGCAGGCGACAACTCGTTTGCCCAGCTCGGCAACGGGGAGGGGAATTTCGTACAAGACTCCATATACAGTACGCCAGTTGAAGTGGCAGGCGGCCGCTCGTTTGCGATGGTCTCCACCGGTGGAGAACACTCGTGCGCACTGGAGCCATCTGGAGCGGCATGGTGTTGGGGTGAGTGAAATGGTCAAGGATGGCAGATGTTACGCCTCGGCAGCCTCGCGGCCGAGCTGGCTCCCAAGTGGCGGCTTGCGGGAGCAGTCGCCCCGTTTAAATGCGTCTGCGTCCTTCTCGTCCTTGCCGACGCCTTTGACTGGTCCGAAATGCAGCTGTGTCTATCATCAACAACCGTGTTGCCCTGTACCCACATATTGCAGGTTTTGGCGCCGACGGCCGGCTCGGCACAGGCAACACGGAAAATGCGAAAAAAAAAAAAACTGTTGCTGTGGCAGGCGGCCACACTTTCAGCTCCATCACGTGCGGAATTGACCATACATGCGCCCTGGATGGTGAAGGGCAGGCCTGGTGTTGGGGTGAGTGGCACAGCGTTCATTGCTGCGCTTGGTTCGTGTGTCTGACATTATAGGCGGGCCGCATGCCATCTTGAGACATCTCCTCTGTGCATTTGCTTTTAAACTGCAGGCTCAGGTGACTTTGGGCAGTTCGGCGTTGGTAACAAAGCTGACGCGACTGCGCCTAAGCTTGCAGCAGAAGGACGCACGTTTTCTGGCCTTGCGGCTGGCCCACTCCACACTTGTGGCCTGGAGAAGGATAGTGGCAAGGCCTGGTGCTGGGGTGAGGTCTGACCGACATTTTTCATATTCCGCGTGCCGCTCATGAGCAAACGGCGCCCAGTCCTTGCTGGGGCCATGTGCTAATCTGAGTGCCCCGCCTCGCCCATTTTCGCAGGTTACAACCGCGAGGGGGGACTGGGTGCTGGCCTGGATGCAGAACAGTCTGTCACGCCAGTTGAGGTAGCAGGCGGCCGCACCTTCAGCTCCATTGCCGCCGGCGCAAGCCACACGTGCGCCCTGGAGCCGCCGCCTTCCATGAAGGCTTGGTGCTGGGGAGTGAGTGTCAAGTTTGAAGGGGTGTTCTGCTGCTAGCTATTGCCTTGTTTGTCTGCGTTTACGCCCAATACGAGTTGAGCATACGTGTAGTGCCCCACTTGCCTCGCAGAGTACCGATTTCGGATCTTTGGGCAATGGTGCAAGTGGTGCAAAAGACGACCAGCGGTCTCCAGTGCTTGTGTCGGGCAACGACAAGTTTGATGCCATCACCGCTGGATCCCAGACCACATGTGCACTCACCCCGGACAACCAAGCGTGGTGCTGGGGCAGCAGCGGTAGAAACGGACGGGCCGAGGACATAGACGTGTCGACAGCAATTGGCGGCGGCCATGCGTTTACGGCATTGAGCGCGTCGCTCTGGCACACGGATGGACTGGACAACCAGTACTTGCAGCTGGGCACTGGACAACAAGGCACCAACAATTTACCACAAGTGGTCCTACTGGAGGGCGTGCTGGAGTCGCCTGTATCATTCTTTTCCCTCGGGGACGGTTACGGCTACCACACATGTGCGATAGGCACCAGACAGGCCAGCCCAGGTGCGGAGCCTGGCCTCACACTTGCAGCAGCAGGTGCATCTCGCTAGCCTGCGTCCAGGTCGTGCACGGTTGACGTTCTGGAGTCTGCATGTGCTAAGCAATGATAAGGCGAAATGCAACGTCTCCTACTCCTTGATTGCCCTTTACAGGTCAAGGCACTTCCCCCAAATCGCCATCCCCCTCGCCCTCGCCTTCCCCCTCCTCCTCTTCTCCGTCTACTTCAGCCACAGCCACCACCAGTTCTTCTTCTTCTGTCCCCATTGGAGCCATTGCCGGTGGCATTGGGGGCGCAGTAGGTGGGCAGTCCTTAGTCTGAGGGCGGTTGTTTAAACGATGGCTTGAGTGCCAGCCTGCACAACATGCAATGCTTGCCCACCATGCCCCTCATTTGAAGCTGGCCAACCCTTGCCCCCTGCCCTGCCGCTATCTTGCAGCCGTGCTAGCCGTTCTGGCGTTCTTTGCGTTGCGGCCTGGCAAGGGCTGGCTACGCCGCAAGCCCCTGCTTGCAACCCTGGAAGATGGCAGTGGTGGCAAGCCATCATCCACTCATAAAGGCGGCTTGTCCGGCAGCATGCAACTGAACAGTCTGCCCGCCGGCAGTGGGGGGCTCTTGCCCTTGCCAGCTGTGGCAGCCGGCGGCCTGGTGCCTCAACCAGCCGTTGCAGCCAGCAGTGACCCGGGGCAGGGCACACTGCTGACCCCCAGCCGCTCCGCTGAGAGCAGCCTGTTGGGCCTCGACACATTCCTGCCCTACAGCAGCAGCTGAGGCACTCCCAACACCGCGAACAGCAGCAGCAGCAGCAGCTGCGGCACCGGAGGATAGCCTGGTCATTGATACCTTCTTGCCCTTTGAAAGTGCCTCAGTCGAGGCAGCCCCAACCGCTGCACCGGCGCCGCCGCCCGCTGACACCATGGCCGCAGCTGGAGCCTGGGCCCCTCACCCCAGCCCAGAGGCCCTGCCCCTCAGCTACATTACCACCGCAGGGCTGGGTGCGGCTGTCACAGGCCCGACGCAGGCGCCCCAGACGGCCAGTCAATCCAGCGGCAGCAGGTGAGAAGCGCCAAGGAATGGGGAGGTGGGTGGGCACCATTCACACACCCACTTGGGTTGCTGGCTCAACTTGCCTCTGCCCCTCCACTCTGCAGTGCTTACTTGCAAGGCAGCGACCATGTGCTCTCGTTCGTGTCCTCCTACATGAGCACGCGTTCACTGTCGGCCGCCCAGCGGCCGGCCCTATCTCTTGCGCCGAGCGGCAGCGGCGGCAGCGGACCCATTGAGTTGCGCACGGAGGCTCGACTGTGGGAGGTGCAGTGGGACGAGCTGACGATCGTGCGGCTGATTGGGCACGGCTCGTTCGGCTCTGTTTATCTCGCCGAGTGGAATCAGACGCAGGTGGCAGTCAAAGTGCTGGTCGGCAAAGGTGAGCGTGTGCGCCCAACCTCTGCAATGCAGTAGGGCATAGTGCGCGGCAGGCACCCTGCTGAGCAGCAGGTGAACTTGCTTGCTAGATAAGCTCTGCGGTTCTCTGCCTGCTCCCAAACACCTGCCGCAGACAATGTCAACCGGGGGCAGCTGGAGCTGCCGGATAAAGTGGCGCGCGAACTGCACGCTGAGGCGGCGGTGCTGAGCCACATGCGGCATCCCAAGTGAGGACACACTTGGCAGCATGTACAGCGTGCATGTTCTTTGGCTAAGTTGAAGACCTTTCAACATAGCCTCCCTGCCACAATTCCCTTGCTGCAGCGTTGTTCAGTTCATGGGGCTTGTTGCGCTGCCGCCTGCTATTATCACAGGTGACGTGGTGGCCCGCTGTGCAACTTGCAAAGCGTGCGCAGCGGCCCGCTGTGCAACTTGCAAAGCGTGCGCAGCGGCTACCTGCGTAGGCTCATGATTGCTAGGCGTGCGTCGGTGGGAGCAGGGCCAACCTCACCCCACTGCACACCCGCTGTCCCCCTGTCGCTAACCCGCAGAGTACTGCAGCCGCGGCAGCCTGTACGATTGCCTGGCGGCCGCCCGGCAGTCTGCCGCAGCGGCCGCCCAGCTGACTTGGCGCCGCCGCCTGGCCATGGCTGTGGATGCGGGCACAGGGCTTCTGTACCTGCATCGCCGCAGCATCATCCACCGCGACGGTGCGCTGGGTTGCGTGCGCCTGCCTCAAGCTCGCCAGAGTTGCTAACCCTTGTCTGGCATGCTGATCCTGCTGTGCCTGCTGTGCCTGCCTGCAGTCAAGAGCCCCAACTTGCTGGTCGACGAGGCCTGGCGCTGCAAGGTTGCAGGTGAGTGACTGAGCGGCAACATCCGGTTGGGTTGGTTGGTTATCGGGATGTTGAGGGGAGCCTGCACCTTAACATAGTTGCATGTTGGCACCTGCGAAACCGCTGAGCACTGTGGGTCGTCTCTGCAGACTTCAATCTTTCCAAGCTGCTGGAGGAGGCGCGCCCCGAGAGCAGCCTCAGCACCGCCGGCGGCGTGATGAACCCCCTCTGGCTGGTCAGTGCCTGGTGGAGAATGGGCCAGTCGTTCCGGTGGTGGTGAACGAGCCGCAACAGTGAGCCTTGCAGCGCCTAATGCTCGGTGCCGCTGCCCACGTGGTGCACCTCTGCAGGCGCCTGAAGTGATGGACGGTGACAAGCCAGTCGCGGCCAGCGACGTCTACTCCTTTGCCATGGTGCGGCTTGAGACACACTCGCATTCACTTCACATCACAAGATTTACAGCTGGGGCTCAGCAGCTGGCGTGCGCACTTGAGCGCTGCTACCCTGTGCTCCTCATCCTGCTCCCAGGTGCTGTACGAGCTGCTGACCTGGCGCCTGCCCTGGAACTTTGCTGAGGTGTCGCCCTACAAGGTGAGGCGTCTCGCGGCTGGTGCTGTGCAGGAGGATGGGTGGGTGGGCGAGTGGGAGGCTTTCGGAGGCGTGGCATGCGCCGCGCATGCACCGCTGTGCATCAATTGCGACATGAAACCCTTGTGCCAAACCTGTTGCAACTACCCTCGCCACCCTGGGCCCTGGGCAGGTCATCGCCACCATTCGGCAGGGCGGGCGGCCAGCGGTGCCGCCGCCGGAGGCGCTGCCGGGTGCCGACACCGCCGGCTGGGCTGCCCTGGACGACTATGTGCAGCTGATGCGGTGAGGGTGCTGCACGTGCTGCCGCTCTTGATGACACCTCTGCTGCTGTGGTTTTCGTTGCTGCCGCCGCTGATGTTGCTCCGCTCCTGCTGCTGGGCACGACACGGCCCCTCCACCACCCGTTCTTCTCCACTCCACACAGGGAGTGCTGGGCGCAGCAGCCGGGCGACCGGCCTTCCTTTGATGAAGTGGTGGGGCGGCTGCGGCGCCTGCTGGAGGGAGCACCTGCCAGCTGAAACAACCAATGTGACCGTTAGCAGTGGACTTGAACTTCAAAATGCTGTTGCAGTGCAGTGTGCCGTCGCTGTCTTTCTCCTGTGCCGTTACTCCCCCTGCGTCTGTGCACTGTGGACACCAAACCTGCCACTCCAACCTTGTTCAACCTGTTTTCCCATGCCTGCCCCTCTCCCTCCCCTCCAATCACACAGCCACCACCTGCCCAGCTTAGCCGAAATAAGCATGTCGACACATCTGTAAATATGCACAGGCCAGACTTGGTGTTGCATACGAGAAACGGTTTTGGCAGTGCTGTCCGCAACCGCTCATGAGCAACTGTGATGCAGGCGGGTGGCAGGGCATGTGCAGCGCCCAGCCGCCCACAAAACCATGGCCCCTCCCACGCATCTCCACTCAGGATGTCAAGAGAATTAGATGTTAGCAGCTGAGCCGATTACAGGAATTCCTGCTGGTCCTTAGGAAGTTGCGTCATTTCAATAGCATCAGAACAGTCATGAAGTTTGCTGGACGTTGCTGCGCTAACTGGCGCCGCTCAAGCCATGGCCGCGTGCTGCTCAGTGCTAGCGACTCGGCACAGAGACTTCACTGGGTCTGGAACACGTTCTGCACCATGGCCTTTGGCACTCGGTCGGCTGCCTCGTTCAGCGCCCGCACCTCACCATCGCTGCAGGGGCAGGGCAGTGCAAGGGCAGATCATAGTGAGAGCCAGTGCAACAGCATCGTGAGAGCCAGCTGAGTGCTGTACGCCACTTTGGGACAAGCAGCGTGCACAGCAGCACCGAGGGGCACCGGCAGCGTGGCAACATGAAGCGGCAGCAGACGCGTGGGCACAGCTATCTGCAACCGCAGTGCGTCGCCGCCGCCGCCTCCCGCTTTCCAGGGAGACATGCCCACCTGAGCCGCCAGCCGAGCGCTCCAAGGTTTTCCTTTGCCTGCGCCATGTCCTTGGCACCAGGGATGGGCACCGCTCCCTGCAGCCAACATGGGGAGGGGAGCACTGCCACACTTGAACATGCCTGTCGACAGAGGCAGGACGTAGGTGCGACGCCAGCCATGCCATAGCATCGCAGCACAGCCGTGCCGGTCAGCCAGACATGGCGTGGCATGGCAAACAACTCCAGCATGCATATGCATGCCTCGAGCGTGGCATGGCCTGGCATGCGGGCAAGCCAGCCTTTGGCACGAACTGGCCTGGCATGTGCAGCCGTGACCAAGGACAGCAGGCCACAGTGAGCCGCAGCATAGGATGGCGTGGCCTCACAAGGCATGGCTACCCCTGGCAGCAGCATCACCAGCATGGCATGGCACCTGTGAGGCCAAGCTGGCATGCTGCCCGCAGGTTGACGCTGCGGCAGGCGGCTCCTGCCACAGGTCCAGCCCCCCCACACCTGGCAGTTGGCAGGCCTCACACCTGATCGAGTCTGGCGGGGCATCAACCAACAGGGCACCAACCAACAGACACATCACAAGCATCTCTCTCCACACCGCACCTGGCAGATGGCCCAGTTGATGGCCACCTGTGACAGCGTCTTGCCTCGCCGCCGCGCAATCTGGCCCATCAAGTCCAGCAGCGGTTCCAGGCCCGGCAGCACCTGCCTGCAAATCACAAAACGCCTCGGGGTGAGTACCTCAGCTGCACGCAATCTGGAAGACCAAACAAGGTGCAGCAGCGGTGCCAGGCCCGGCAGCGCCTGCCTGCAGTTTAAACTGGGGGAGGGCTCAAATGTTTAGATGGTGGCATGGGCCTGGAAAGGCGTGCTGTGCTACGTCATGGCATGGCATGGCATGTGTCTGGATAGCATGCTGTGCTACGCCATGACACGGCATCTCTCCTCAACAGCATGGCTTCGGCATGGCATGGCCTGGCATGCATGGCATGCGCTTTGCGTGGCATGCCTGCATGCCCTGCAGGCCACACCCAAGCGGCGCCACTCAGAAGCAAGCAAGGAGGCTTGCCAAGCTGGCATGCTCCCAAGCATGCGGCCCATGCCAACCATTAACAGCTGCAATTAGCCGGGAGCCCACCTGAACACCAGTCCCCGGGGGCCACTGGGCAGGCTGCTGGGGTCCTCCAAGCTATACTTGCCCGTCAGCATGCCTGCGAGGCATAGTGAGTCAAGTTCACTCGGGTTAAGTTCCCGACCAATCTGACTGAGTGGGTGGGCACCAGACGCTGCCTGGAACGCTCCTCGCATGGAAACTAACCCTCGTCCTTGAGGTTGATTGAACACGCTGCATGGCAGCCAGCCACAGCAAGCATCGAAATACAGCAGCAGGCGCACCCAAGGCGAGTGGAGAGTACGCTATGAGCGCCACTCCAAGGTCGTCGCATGCCGCCTTGACTGACAGCTGGTCGGGGCCGCGGCTGCAGGCGGGAGGCGGGAGGCAGGCCAAGGCGCCAGTTGAGGCCAGACTATATGGCAGCTGCATGGCTGTGCCGGCATGCCCAACATCGAGGCAGCCTGATATGCGTCTGCTCGTTGGAGCGGGCCGCACCTGAGCAGCGAATACTGCACTTGCACCGCCGCCAGCGGCACCCCCCGCTTCTCTAGATACCTGTGGCAGTTGAAAGGGGGGGAATGCGAGATGGGATACTGCACAGGGCGACACAGCATTGTGCGTGGACGCAGCCAGCGATCCTGCCCCGGACGCGCGCACCCAACCAGCAAGCTGGCGCCTCCTCGCTCGCTGACCCTCTGCAGCTGCAGCCAGGTGCGGGCACAATCCACCGCTTAAAGCTAGCCAGCTGGCGCCTCCCCTGGCGCCCCCTTACTTGCTGATCTTCTGCAGCTGCTTGTAGGGAAACGCACGAGACACCATGCAAGACTAGCCAGCCGAGCGGCTTACTTGCTGATCTTCTGCAGCTGCTTAGGGCCGTAGTTGGACACGCCTACTGCGTCCACCAGGCCCTGCAAGCGAATGGGCAGAGGATGCCGGCAAGCGGTGCGGTTGAGCAGCGTGCATGCCGAGGCACAGAGGCCCTGCTGGGCAGCATGAGGACTTGAGACTGCAGCAAACCTGCTGCAGCTGCTGCTGCTGCTGCCCAGCAACCCTCGGCTACTTGCCTCCTCGTAGATTGCCACCAAGCCATCCCACATGAGCCGCTCCTGCAACAGTGGGTGCGCAGCCGAGACTAGGCTGAGAGGGGGTGATGCACATGCCCACGCATGCAGCAGCTGTCGACCATGCCGCCCGTGGCTGCCACGCGGGCGCTGACCACTCCCACCAGCACAGCACAAGCAGGCTGGCTCGCGAGTCGAGCAAACCCCAACTGACTGCTTCAGGCCCCACCTGAAGCGGCGCATACTTGGCGGTGCTCCAGTGCAGCTGCGCCAGGGCCAGCTTGTCCTGCCCAGTTCGCTTCAGGCTGGCCCTGCAGGCGGACACCCACTGCACGCCACACACGTGCGGGGGAGGGGTTGCACAGTCGCGTGGACTCTAGCCAGGACAGATGATGCTCTATTGCCATTAGGCGGACACCCACTGCACGCCACCAACATGCAGGGGAGGGGTTGCACAGTCGTGTGGACTCTAGCATGGACAGGCGCTGCTCCATTCGAGGCGAGCCGTGCGGGCGACACTCGCTGATCAGCAGGCTAGCATGCAGAAGGAACGCCGCGGCCTCAGAAATACCGCCGCAGCCTGCCCCCCAGCACCCACCTGCTTGGGCGTGAGGCGCCAGGGGTAGGCCGCCAGCTTGGTTGCGATGCGCACATTGTCCCGCACTGCCGGCGAACCGGGGTATGCGTCCAGGAACTGCCCCAGCAGCTGCTCGCTGCGCCCCTCCAGCTTGCCGGTGCCTGAGAGCAAAGTGGCACAGGCTGGTGGTATGCATGGATACCGGCAGGACGCGCTTATTCATGGGCGAGCATGGCATGGCAGCCGCGCCTGGGACCCCACCGCAGCCATGCCAATGCGGCTGCAAGCTGCAGGGCACAGCAGATGCAGGCTCACCGTAGCTGTCTGCCGTGTCGTAGAGGTTGATGCCGCTGCGGCAGGCAAGGGCAGAAAATAGAAGGCACTCAAGGGAAGAAAGCACTTGTACTCAGGAGGCGCCGGTGGCGAGTAGGCATCACAGACGCGTCCAAGGGGCCACCAAAGCACAAATGCTCATCGGCATTGGACCAAAATGCGCGCCCAGGTCGTTGTGTGATGGATGCCGCACCTGCCCACCAGCATGTTGAACACCTCCTGCAGCTCCGGGTCCATGTCCTCGCTGTACCCCCACAGCAGCTTGTTGCCCCTGCGCAAAGTGAGGCATGCATCTAGCATGGGCTTGTGAAAGGCAGACGTCATGGTGACGGTCACCTTGCGAGTCAAGTCACAGCTGCCCCTGGGCTTGAATGGCCAGCCCACCTGCCCCACAGACCTCCAAGCCCCGCACCAACCGACAGACCCTCCCTGCTGCGCACCAGGCCCACGTGCCAAAGCCCATGGGCGACACTTTGAAGGGGCCCATCTGCACCATCTCAGACGGCTTGTACAGCGGGCGCTCCGCCAGCCCGCTGGCCGGCGCTGCATCGGGGCGCTTGAACAGGCTCTGTGCGGGAGGGGTGCAGGGGTGGGGTGAGAGGGGTCGTTGCAGGGCTCAAGGTGCACGCAAGGCAACGTGTAGACTGTGCAGCAGCACCCGGCAACGCAAAGCAACCCTGGTGCCACGTTGCACCGACCTGGAAGAAGGCGGCCGGCGGCGGCGGCGAGCGGGCAGCGGAGCGGCGGCGG